>OX101785.1:4355062-4519532 GCA_944452715.1 Ophion slaviceki | reverse complement strand
CTCAGAAGTATCGGCTTTCCGCTCACTGGTTGACGCGCCAGCTGGAACACGGCTGAGCGGTCACCGCCCCGAGTATTGGCTATACACAAAACTGCTTCAGGCCTTAGGCCACTCTAGAGGCCGAAAAAATAGGCTTATTGGGGATTTTTTTTGCAGAAAAACTACAAAATAAATCAAGATTACAAAAAAGGGCGTTTATCATACATATCAGTCACTGTATACAATAATTTTTTTGAAGCGATTAATGTCAAAACGGCGGCTGTGCCGCGTTTATTTCAAAACTGCATTTTTTCAGTTGGCCGGAAACATAACTCAGACAATTTTCAACCGATTCACTCGAAATGTGGAATATATCTTGAAAAATACATTGTCTATGGAAGTACGTAGGATTTTTTTATCGAAGGATTCAATAAAATATTGATTTTTGAAAAAATGGTCGCCGATCGAAAGTGATCTTCGAAATTTCGGTGCAAAAAACACGCTATTTTCCTTCATTTAAAAAAAGTATGCATTGAAAAAACAATCATTCGATTAAGGATTGCCTTTTGGTATAGAAAAAATGTATGTGAAATTTGAAGCTGATCGGTTCAGTTGTTTTTGAGATATTTTGGTCACCGATTCTGAAAAAGTAATTCCGAGAAAAACGCGTTTAACGTTTTACGTCAGGTATATGGACCGGTTCGCCGGATCTACCTGTAAACGCTCATAACTCCCGCAATTTTCAGCGGACCTACTTGAAATTTTCAGAGAATATTTTCGATAGGTTATATTATGAGAATCCGTCGAAAACGAAAAATCGATTTTTTCAAAAATTCCAACTCGGTGTAACCCCTTAACGCGACGTACCGCCGGAGCTGAATCCTGACCATCCATCCACCAGTGGCGGTAACATATTTCATAACTAATTAATTTAATTGAAATTAAAATATTTCATATTTAATCAATATGAATCATATTTCATATTTAATTAATTTAATGAACATTAATCATAGTAATTAATATGGATATTGATAATGGGATGCAACGAAACGTTAGGTTATATTAACGAAGTGCGGATAGGAAGTGATAGGAAAAGGTTCTATTGGACAGGGTACTACGTAAAAACTCGCAAGGGTGTCCTTAGTAACTCAGGAATTAATTAAGACTTCGAAAAATTAAAGAAAATAATAATAACCTTTACAAAAATAAATAAACATTGATAATTTATCAATATTCATAACAATTGATATGATTAGTCTGAATATTCATAAAATCATACATATTAATAATGTGTAAGTGCGGATAGGAAGTGATAGGAAAGGGTACTACGTAAAAACTCGCAAGGGTGTCCTTAGTAACTCAGGAATTAATTAAGACTTCGAGAAATTAAAGAAAATAATAATAACCATTACAAAAATAAATAAACATTGATAATTTATCAATATTCATAACAATTGATATGATTAGTCTGAATATTCATAAAATCACATATATTAATAATGTGTAAGGTTCGTTGAGATAAGGTAGACGCAGTGTAGAAAAAAAAAACAAATTTCACTGTTCATTCTATAAATATAAGGTCGAACCTCGATATAACGAAATCTATGCTAATTACTTGTAGAAATTGCTCTAATTAAAACATTTCTTTCTTTAAAAAATGTCTCTGTATTTAGAGTATTAATAAATTTTTTTAAAGAACATTTTAAAGAACATGCTCTCTATATAGCGAAACCTCAATGTAACGAAAACTCGACATAACGAACTTCCCGAGAGGTTCGTTATATCGAGGTTCGACTGCATATCTTTTTTTTTTAATCGTAGATTTCATTGTGCGAGCTCTTCTCCCTTATTACATTCCCCACCATACTCCACCCCTCTCTATCAATATATGTATTATTTATTTATTAAGCATCGACGGATACATGACAACGACACGATGCAAGTTGTCATTTTGTTGGTTGTAATTGAGAAAAAAATATAAATAAATAGTACGTGGAAAGTATAAATGGTGTTGAAGTTTATCTTTGAAAATCGTTGTTTATTTTTTCATTTCCTTATTTCGATTACTGTCTAAACCCTTCATTCGCAGTTTAAAGTTATGGATCCCTAATGAGAATCTTCAAAAATATTTCAGTGATATTTGTAGCCTAAATGTACCAACAAAAAAATGTACAATATAAAAAACAAAGGATTTCGTTGCATTCCATCGATGCAAAATTCGATACCATAAGTATAATGAATAGTAATTAGTAATACTGAAGATTATGAAATGGCCATATTATTAATGGTAATAAATTACGTATCGAACAACAAGATGCTGGATTCGGAAGTGCAGAATTGAAATTCAACTTTGATGTCGGTATGGTTTGGGTTGGTGATTTTTTAGGTTGATCTGATTTTTCATCACTATAGGCGATTTTGAAAACATTGGGGTTCACATAACGTTGAGCATGGGGACAATTATCACTACAATGATGGTCCTCGAAATCAAATGTCCTCAAAATCACCAAGACTCACATACATCGAACTTATGACGTTGAAGTTTGCGTCGTTAGAATGCAACGATTTTTTTGTTCATTTTTCATTTCTTCATTTTTATATGGTTGCATCGGTGGAACGCAACGCAACTTTTTTGTACATTTTATTTTCCATATTTTTATTATTATGTAAGATCTTTCATAGATTTTTATTGTGAATCGCTAGATAAATATCTGAAAAAATGATTAAGGAATTTGTGTTGTCAAAATCTGCCAAAAGAAGCTAAAGAAGTTCAGAAATATTAATTTTCATTGCATTCCAACGGTGCAAACTTCAACCTCATTTTTTTATGGGTATCCGAAGTCTTCTGTTGCAAATTTAAATTGCAAATCGCTGATGAAAAAGCGTAAAAACGTTTGGATGATTATCGGAGGCAAACAAATCTTACAATTAAAAAAGATGCAAACTTCAACCTCATTTCAATGAGGCCGGGTTGAAATTCCGAACTTTGAATGATCAGAACGCTCAAAACTCCGAAAGAATACTACCCCGAAAGATCAAAACTCCGAAAGAATTTTATCCGGAAGACCAAAACTCTGAAAATCTGAAATCTCCGTATAAATAATTCGGCTATGGCAATTTTAGAGGTTTCAAAATTTTTAATAAATCGACGAATTCTTTCCAAATTTTTTTTATTAAGAAGTGATTTTACGTAAATTTTAAAATTTATCTAGATAATGTTATACGTTCTACGTCATTTACAGTCAACTGTGTAGAATTTCGCTGGCATAATCTTGACGAACTTTGTAATTTCGGAACATTAAAATTATGAATTTTAAACCGTCGGCGCATTCAATATTCGGAATTTCAACCCGGCCATCATGTCAAGATCATGCCAGCGAAAGTCTGCACAGTTGACTGTAAATGATGTAAAACGTATAACATTGTCTAGACAAATTTCGAAATTGACGCAAAATCACTTCTTAAGGGGTTACCCCCACTTGCGATTTTGAAAAAATCGATTTTTTTTTATTGCATTTTTTTGAAGTGCAATTTGAAGAGCAGTTTTTTGTGATGCCCGGTATAGATGACTCTATGTAAGTTTACAAAAAAAAAATATTTTCTTCGTGTAAACTGAAATTGAAACTTTAAACGCATTTTTCTAAAAATGGCATTTCTGAAGTCGGTGACCAAGATTACTCGAACACTAATGAACCGATCTTCTTGAAATTTTGCAGGCTTATTTAATACATAAAAATGTAGTCTTTAATCGTTCGATTTTTTTTTTTCGAAAAAAAATGGCCGTTTTATAGCCAAAAAACGGCCGTTTTTTTCGTTAAAATCGAACCATTAACTTTGACTGTCCGCCATTTTGTGAAAAATGAATATTTTTTAAAATCCTTCGATTAAAGACTAGTTTATACTTATATTTGACTAAATCCATCCGCATTTTTTTTTCAGATGATCCACTTCGCCGCAATGTTGGTCACCGCAAACCGTGTATAAAAAAACATTATTTCATTGACGGCCATTTGCCACTAAACAATGTAATATTTTTCAATAAAAAAATTACTGAAAGTTCTTCAAAATGTGTTCTTTAAGATGGTATATTGATCGATTAAAAAAGTTTTGTAGTTTTCTTTAAAAAAAATCATGAAAAAGGCCTTTTTGCGCTACAAGTGGGGGTAACGCCTTAATAAAAAAAAAATCTTGCAAGAATTCGTCGATTTGTTGAAAATTTTGAAACTTTTAAAACTTCCATATCCCGAATTATTTTGACGGTGTTAGGATTTTCGGAGTTTTCGTCTTTCGTGTAAAATTTTTTCGGAGTTTTGATCTTTCGAGGTACTATTCTTTCGGAGTTTTAGGCGTTCTGACGATTCACAGTTCGGAATTTTAACCCGGCCCCATCTTGAATTCCGGAACATTAAAATTCGGAATTTTAAACCGTCAGAGCATTCAAAGTTCGGAATTTCAACCCGGCCCCATTTCAACTTCTTTTTTTACAAATAAAACACGTGTTTGCTCCGCTTGTATTTTGTGCTCGGCTACACATGGTGTATGAGGCTCTAAATAAAACACGATCTAACGATTTAGCGTGTGTGTGCCTATATATTTATGGAATATATAGATACTCACACACACACATACGCACCCATACACATATGGAAAAAAAACAAGTGGCACGCCTGTGGCAAACTCGACTTTGATACTTTTCTCTTCCTCCTACCATTCCGCATGCAATTTAACAATCATCAGTACTGTTCTGGGCGTGTGTATGGAGGCAGATAAGGTCGCTCTGGTGCACATTCGAGGTTGAATCGCGCGGGTTGGAGGTTTGGCAGGCTTGCAGGTATAGCCCGAACCGAGTGTCGTTGACGGTATACCCCGAATATCACAGAATCAGGTATATGGTGCATTAAATACATGAAGTGCGTGGCAATTGTTATTAACTTATATTTACAACGAGCGAACTGAGCACTTTCAGAATAATTCCAAAACTTCGGGCGAGCAAAAAATTGATGATTTTCATGATTTTTTTTTTAAGGCAAGATTTTTTCACCATTTTTTAGACTCAGGGTATGTTTCATTATTACTTTCGGCTGTTACATGGTATTTTTTTTATTAATCTTTCAAAGTGGCAAATGTATGTCATGGTCTTTTAAGGGGTTACCCCTACTTGCGATTTTGAAAAAATCGATTTTTTTTTATTGCGTTTTTTTGAAGTGCAATTTGAAGTGCAGTTTTTTTTATGCCCGGAATAGATGACTCTATGTAAGTTTACAAAAAAAAATATTTTCTTCGTGTAAACTGAAATTGAAACTTTAAACGCGTTTTTCTCAAAATGGCATTTCTGAAGTCGGTGACCAAGATTACTCGAACACTAATGAACCGATCTTCTTGAAATTTTGCAGGCTTATTTAATACATAAAAATGTAGTCTTTAATCGTTCCATTTTTTTTTCGAAAAAAAATGGCCGTTTTATAGCCAAAAAACGGCCATTTTTTTCGTTAAAATCGAACCATTAACTTTGACTGTCCGCCATTTTGTGAAAAATGAATATTTTTTAAAATCCTTCGATTAAAGACTAGTTTATACTTATATTTGACTAAATCCATCCGCATTTTTTTTCAGATGATCCACTTCGCCGCAATGTTGGTCACCGCAAACCGTGTATATAAAAACATTATTTCATTGACGGCCATTTGCCACTAAACAATGTAATATTTTTCAATAAAAACATTACTGAAAGTTCTTCAAGATGTGTTCTTTAAGATGGTATATTGATCGATTAAAAAAGTTTTGTAGTTTTCTTTAAAAAAATTCATGAAAAAGGCCTTTTTTGCGCTACAAGTGGGGGTACGCCTTAAACGGATTGCAGCGGATGTTGTCAGACGGCGTGACACGTAGCGTCGCCGGGATGAATCTGAAAAAAAAACAAACGAAGACTTTTCTTTCATTAACACTCGGACGCAGAATGTGAACCAAGAAAAAGTGAGAAATGTTGAAAATTGATGAAATGATACGCTTAAAAACAACAAAATTGAATTTTCCGATAAATGGCTACATTTTGCAATAAGAAAATTTTAATTTTCAAAAACACTTAGGGAAATGTTTTAAACAATAAGGTTAGAAAGATTTATACCAAATTTCATCAGAATCGGTCGATTCGTTTTTTAGCTATACGTTGCGCCGGTTTTGATAACGCAGTTTATAAGACCGTGCCATACCTCTGCCATTTTTAAAGGTTTATAAATAAGAAAATAACACGTATCGGCCAAAAGTAGTAATAAAACATACCCTAAGTCTTAAAAATGGTGAAAAAATCTTTCCTTTTAAAATTATTATGAAAAGATTATTCGACAAAGAATTTATGGAAGAGAAGTGGATTCACGTTTCTTCTCTATTTTCACACGGTCGCCATGACAAATTTGAGTTCTCACTGATTAAAGAATATTAATAAATAACGCAGTTATTATTATTTAATCGATGGGCCGCAATTGCTGCATGGAAATAAAAAAATGTAGTTTCAGTATTATAATAAACGTTTCGGATACGATTTCGGAAATTTTGCAAAATACGAGCATGGCAAACTGTAGAAAAAAAGTTCTTTTTGTGACAAAAAATACAACTTTAATAATTTGTTATTTTAACTAATCGATGGACAATGTTGTGAACTGTGTTATGAATATTGGAGTAAATTGTACGACGAGTTTTCGTAATGCGACTTGCACCGTTTCATGAAAAAACAGTTTTGACAAAATGGCAAAAGAAAAATGATGTTGAAGTTTGCATCGTTGGAAACGCAACAAAAGTTTAGTAAACCGAACTTTCTTTGACAAAATTGTGCTACAAAAATCGCTCTACTGTTCTTTCGAATCCTCGAAAAAAATCGGCAGCCGAAGTTTGCAGGATAAGAATCCGGATGAGGAAAAAGCTGAAGAAATCATTTTCGGAAACGAATTTTCGTTGCATTCTAACTATGCAAACGTCACCACCGTGAAGAAAAAAGATTTGACAATTCACAAAAATCGTCATAACTTGGTCAATTTCCGAAATTTCGAAATTTTTTCGAATTTCCATTTCCAAAAATTCTAGGCTATAAAAGTAGGCAATAAAAAATGAACAAAAAACTTTAACCTTACACAGAGCCCACGAATAAAATCTACAAATTCAGGAACATTCGGTCGACTTTTCGTTTCGCCTTACACTCAAAATGTTCTCACGCGTTTCCTCGCATATCGGGCCAAAGGAAACTCGATTACAGCCTTGTATACGACGGGCAGGAAGAACTCGGGCGCAAGATCGTCGCACGCGGTGCATAAACTATGCAAACGAATTACCGTATCCTAATTCGTACTGGAGATTTTTATACTCGATTTGTCGGTGGCCCCACAGCGACCGAGGGCTCGCACCCCCTGAATCTTTTTCAGTATTACACCCTCGCAAACACTTCGAAAGCTCTTGGTCACGTGCCGGTCACGTGACTTGTTACATAAACGGCAGTGTCGGTGACCGCGTTGAGGACACGAGAAACCCGCAAAATCCTCCCTCAATAGCCCCCATAATAATTGTACACACCCTTGTATCGTGCAACACCGATGTGGCTACAAACGTCGAGAGATAACTAAGCGAACGCCCACACGTCCCGCTCACTTTTAAGGCTACCTTGTAATCTCTTTTGAAGATTTTTTTTAAGGGGGAGATACCTTTAGGCGAGGAAAAAATTTGCTGATTTTCATGATTTTTTTTTCAAAGGAAATATTTCTGCACCATTTTTGAAACTCAGGGTATATTTTATTACTACTTTTGGCTGTTACATGGTATTTTATTTATTTATTGATCTTTAAAAATCGCACAGCCATGGCACGATCTTTTAAATTGCATTTTCAAAACTGGCGTGACGTATAGCTAAAAAACTGATCGACCGATGTTAATGAAATTTAGTGTAAATCTTTCTAACCTTATTATCTACAACATGAACCTTAATGTTTTCGAAAATTAAAGAAAAGAGTATTTTTTATTGCAAAATATAGATATTTTTTCCGCAAAGTTCAATCTTTTTGTTTCAAAGCGTACCATTTCATTGATTTTCAACATTTCCCATTTTTTCTTGGTTCATATTCTGCGTATGAGTGTTATTGAAAGAAAAATCTTCGGTGATTTTTTTTCAGATTAATTTTGCCGACGCTACGCGTCACGCCGTCTGACAACTGACGTTTAGAAGGCCGTGCCATACCTCCGCCAGTTTTAATGATTAATAAAAAATTAAAAAATACCATGTAACAACCAAGAGTAGTAACAAAACGTACCCGAAGTCTCAAAAATGGTGAAGCAGGCTTTTCTTTTTTTTTAATCATGAAAATCAGCAATTTTTTCCTCGCCTGAAGGTATTTCCCCCTTAAATGCCTCGAAAGAGAGATTTGCCTCATTAAATGCCTCAAAAGAGGCCACTTTGCCTCATCATTCGAGTCACTCTCCACCCCACAAGACCCCACACACCTGTGTGTAAGACCGTGCCTTCATCTGATAGTCTTAGGCAACAGTTATCCCCCAATTTTTACAAGCTTTTATTTAACTTGACTTTCTGTCAGATGCAAAACGGAAAATCGATATTTCACCCACTTCCCGACAACTTGGAGCTCTGAAATTTTGCAAACATGCATCTAAAAGTTGACAATGCATGATGCAACTTAAAAAAAATGTCCATAAAATGTCCAACCTTTCATGTAAAATTAGCGATGTCTTATTATTCATATAAAATCTCATTGACACATACAAACAAATTCGCAGCCGATTGTGTTTGTATGTGAAAAGTTTACATGGAGCAATTAGTCGTAAGTTCAATCCCAATTACAGTCTTAGATGTTTTTTACAAGCATTCCATGTTCCGATTACATGTCTAATTAACACAAAACAAATTCAACACACAAATTCAACACACACAAATTCAACATACACAAATTCAACACAAAACAAATTCCACACACACAAATTTAACACATACAAATTCGTCACACACAAATTCAAAACATACAAATTCGACACACACAAATTCAACATACACACGAATTCAGCGCAATACCACTCGGCGCAATCGACAAACCGTCGAAAGTAAACACTAACTTAATACTCGTACAGTATTGTTTACTGTATATGTATCTGTAATGTGTATCTGTTGGACACAACACATTCAACGCAAACATTTTGAAGTTACGTGGGTCGGCTTGAAACGGTCGAGAAGGAGAAGCTCTCCTTTATTCGCCGTGGAATTGTGGAACTGTTACTCTTCAATAATGAATGATGAACCACGAACAAACAATGGAGTAGAAGGATGGCACACTGGATTTAACCGCCGTATGCGCGTTGCACATGCTTCAATGGGAAAATTCATCGAAACCCTTAAAAAGGAACAAAAGATCACAGAGATTGCTTGGGAGAACCATCTTGCTGGGAGAAACATTGCACCGGCAAAACGCAAAAAGTACGTCAACTTTGATGAACGTCTTAAGAGGGTAACAGAAAACTTTGACGTTTACGGAAGCGTCGTTGAGTATTTACGCGGCCAATCGCATAACATTCAATTCTAATTAACATTTAAATATTAAAAAGTACTAATTAGCATATAACATTTAACATTTAAGATTTGAAAGGACTGTGACAGAATCTTTTGAAATTAAATTTGAAATAAAGCAAACTTATTTTTGAAGAATTTGTATGTTGAATTTGTAAATGTCAACATAAACATGTGTTGAAAACACGGTGTGTTCAATTCGGATGTGGTGAATTTGTGTGTGTTGAATTTGTGTGTGTTGAATTTGTATGTTGAATTTGTAAATGTCAACATAAACATGTGTTAATTAGACGTGGTACCCCATGTTCCTAACGTACAAACTCGTAAACTAGTAAACTACTAGTAACAACTAGTAAAATCAATTAAAGACTCAAAAGTAGAAAATAATTTATATGTGAGAAAAATATTTTTAAAAAACCCTCTTTTATTTCATGTACTAAAAACTAGAAATATTTTTTTTACCAAGTCACCTAAATGTGACTATAAATAAAAGCTACGGGTTTTCAAAATTTAGACTCATAATCATTAATTTACATTAATCGGGTAACATATCAACGGTATTTAATTTACTGTAAAATAACCTTAGATTTCTTAAATAAAAATCCCGAAACTGAATATAAACATGTTTTAATAATTTCTCTAATTACTATTGTGCAAAAAAAATACGGCTAATGAAGCTGAATTGATCAAATTTATTTAAGAAGTTGAGTGCCCCGAGCTTTTATTTATGGTCACATAGAGGTGACTTGGTGAAAAAAAATATTTTCTACTTTTCAGTACGTCAAATAAACTTGTTTTTTCAAAATATTTTCTTTTACACATAATTTTTTTACCTCGAGCGAAAATTCAAAATAATTTGTCTCCTCGATACGATTTGCCTTCGAACTACCACTGGATACTGAAAAATATCGACTCTTACAAAACTGCATGTTGAAAAAAATTTGTTTTCGGTACGAAAAAACAACAAAAAAATGTTTCCGGCGAAAGTTTCCAACGTGTCAAAAATGCCCTATAGGTACTTCGATGTAGAATGTTGTTCAAAGGTTCGAAAAAAAAAATGTCATGTCAATCGGTGAAGAAGTGACGATGTAATGTTGCCGGCTGCAGTATACTGTGTGCCTATTGCGTTTCACGGCGTGACACGTAGCGTCTCCGGGATGAATCTTTAAAAAAAACCAACGACGACTTTTCTTTTATTAACACTCATACGCAGAATATGAACCAAGAAAAAGTGAGAAATGTTGAAAATTGATGAAATGGTACCCTTGGGAACGAAAAGATTGAATTTTTCAAAAAGGCTACATTAGGCAATGAAAAAAAATACTTTTTTTTTTATTTTTCAAAACATTAGTACGAAAAAATCAACAAAAAAAATGTTTCCGGCGAAAGTTTCCAACGTGTCAAAAATGACCTATAGGTGGTTCGATGTAGAATGTTGTTCAAAGGTTCGAAAAAAAATGTCAAGTCAATCGGTGAAGAATTGACGATGTAATGTTGCTGGCTGCAGAACACTGTGTGCCTATCGTATTTAACTTCAGAGCGTGACGTCGGACACGTGTCGCACGTCGTTCACTTGTTACTCCCTACGTCTCGAGAGATAGCCAAAACTGCGCATGCGGATGGGATGTTGACGCCAATGTCCTCGAGATCGCAAGGGGCACCCCTGCTCGTCGCAGAAACCCTTCGAGCAAACGAACCGAGCCCTTTAAATTTTCTCCGTCACCCTGTGTTTTGATTGAGATTAAATCGTCCTATATCTCCCTCTTTCATAGACTTTTTTCTCCATGTACCACTCTATGGGTACGAGCGGCGTGAGATCTCCGCACCGCGGTCCTGATTATTCTGGTCGGTGTATGGTTGGATTCGCTGCTATCTCCTATCGTAACCAGGGTGACTTCTCTCGCGATTCCCCCGTCTATGTATGCGTATAGACACAGACGCACACGCTCACTTACGCAATTTAAATCTCACTCGACGTGGGGGGTCGCTCTTGTGCTTTTAATGGTCGCGTGCGATTTCCGCTGCCTCGCGAATTTATTCACGCCGCTCTCCTTTTATTATCCGTGTTAGTTTCATCCCCGGCTGGATTTTCTCTCTCTCTCTCTAGCACATCACCTAACTCCGTTTAAGGGGTTACCCCCACTTGCGATTTTGAAAAAGTCGATTTTTTTTATTGCATTTTTTTGAAGTGCAATTTGAAGTGCAGTTTTTTTTGTGGCCCAGAATAGATGACTCTATGTAAGTTTACAAAAAAAAATATTTTCTTCGTGTAAACTGAAATTGAAACTTTAAACGCGTTTTTCTCAAAATGGCATTTCTGAAGTCGGTGACCAAGATTACTCGAACACTAATGAACCGTACTTCTTGAAATTTTGCAGGCTTATTTAATACATGCAAATGTAGTCTTTAATCGTTCGATTTTTTTCGTTAAAATCGAACCATTAACTTTGACTGTCCGCCATTTTGTGAAAAATGAATATTTTTTAAAATCCTTCGATTAAAGACTAGTTTATACTTATATTTGACTAAATCCATCCGCATTTTTTTTTTCAGAAGATCCACTTCGCCGCAATGTTGGTCACCGCAAACCGTGTATATAAAAACATTATTTCATTGACGGCCATTTGCCACTAAACAATGTAATATTTTTCAATAAAAAAATTACTGAAAGTTCTTCAAGATGTGTTCTTTAAGATGGTATATTGATCGATTAAAAAAGTTTTGTAGTTTTCTTTTAAAAAATTCATGAAAAAGGCCTTTTTTGCGCTACAAGTGGCGGTAACGGCTTAAGGGGAGATATACACCTAGGAGCCGGAAAAAAGGTCATTTTTGTGAATTTTTTCAAGGTAAACTATTTGAAATTTCGGATTGGGGTTTTAATTATCTAAAAGTGTATACATTCAAAAATATGTTTAATTTTCTTTATTTAAAAATATCAAAAATATACAAGGATATTGCATGATCCTTGGAGCGTCGTAAAAAAAATTGCATATACGGTACCCACTGGCGTTTCTT
The DNA here is from genome assembly GCA_944452715.1 of Ophion slaviceki. Taxonomy (NCBI): domain Eukaryota; kingdom Metazoa; phylum Arthropoda; class Insecta; order Hymenoptera; family Ichneumonidae; genus Ophion; species Ophion slaviceki. Next base: position 4,506,985 of record OX101785.1, on the reverse strand, counting down.
CAAAAATCTTCTGAAAAAAAAACCAAAAAGTTTATTAAATTAGATACTATAATCTAGTACTTGTCATAGCCGATTTTGAAAATATCGATTTATGACAAAATGGCGGACGTTTGAACATAAATAGTGATTTGTGGGCCAAAAATTAGTTATTTTTTTGCCAATAAAACAAAAACTAAGTAACGGAAAAAAAATCCTTTGACAAGTACTAGATAATGGTGTATAAAATAACCACAAAAAACCTCAAGGCAATCGGTTCATTGGTTTTCGAGAAATTTTGGGTACCGATTTGAAAAACGTGGTTTTGAGAAAAACGCGTTTGAAAATTTGGGAATAAATAAATCATGAAATTTGTCAACTTACATGGAATCATCGATACCAGGCCCAAAGTGGAGGTCTTCTACGGTCGACGGAATGTTCACAGCTTCTACTCGACCTCGACCATCTAGGTGTATATCTCCCCTTAAGGCCTTCGACCACTCTAGAGGCCGAAAAAATAGGCTTTTCGGGGATTTTTTTGTCAGAAAAACTACAAAATAAATCGAGATTACAAAAAAGAGTGTTAATCATACATATCAGTGACTGTATACAATAATTTTTTTGAAGCGATTGATTTCAAAATGGCGGCTGGGCAGCGTTTAGCTCAAAACTGCATTCTTTAAGTTGGCCGGAAAAATAACTCAGACAATTTTAACCGATTCACTTGAAATGTTGAATATATCTTGAAAAATACATTGTCTATGGAAGTACGTACGATTTTTTTTATATTGCACAGTTCATTTGTTATTAACAATTATCTGACGATTTTTTAGGCAAATTTTTGGAAAGCGAAACATTTGCCTAAGAAATCGTCAGGTAATTGTTAATAACAAATTAACTATGCAATATTTTTAAAAAAATCCTACGTGCTTCCATAGACAATGTATTTTTCAGGATATATTCAACATTTCAAGTGAATCGGTTGGAAATTGTCTGAGTTATGTTTCCGGCCAACTTAAAATATGCAGTTTTGAGATAAACGCTGCACAGCCGCCATTTTGAAATTAATCGCTTCAAAAAAATGATTGTATACAGTCACTGATATGTATGATTAACACCCTTTTTTGTAATGTCAATTTATTTTGTAGTTTTTCTGAGAAAAATATCCCCAAAAAGCCAATTTTTTGGCCTCTAGAGTGGCCTAACCCCTCAAGGCCGGAGCCTGAATAAAAAACTGCGAAAAATCATTTTTTTATTGTTTAAATCGATAGATAAACTATCCAAGAATATATAAGAATATATTGGCCGACGTGATAGCAAAAAAATAAACGACTTATTGAATCAAACTAAAGTTTGTTTTCTTCAGTATGAAAATCTCTTCTAAGTGAAGTAAAAAAGACGTTGAAACAGTCTTTTTAATTAATTTTTATAGCGCGTTAAAGTGATTCTTTAAACACATTTTTTTCAAACTTGAGAAAAGTTTTAATTTCACGATTTTCTCAGCTTTTTCTTAATTCACCCACAAGAAAAATATATGACAATTGAACATTTTTTTGGTTTTTTTTTCTTTCAGCCAAGAATTACGAGCGGCATCTTTCCCGCCGATTGGGGACTGCAGTGGCAAGACGCACATAGAATAGGCTGATAAATCTGCAGTCATTTATTGTTTCATGTTGAAAAATTTTTTATACATTTTAAATATATATGACGAGTGTACCTCAATGTTTACTGGGCTCTGTTATTTTTTTTTCTTCTAAAAAAAATTCCCAAAAAAACGCTATTTTGGACCTTCTAATTAAGGCTCCCGCCTTAATTCTCTCCGAGGATATCGCGACAGAGAAATGAGGAAGCATTCGATGGGGGATGTACGTGAGAAATCAACTGACGATGATTGTGTGTGGTTTTTTTCCGGAGTAACGTTGCGTGTCAACGATCCGGTCGAATTATCATTTTTAGCGTTTTGCATGTGAAGATTTTCGTATGGAGACCCATACTTAATTTTGCTCACTATAGAATTATGGTGATTTCATATTATTAAATTTTGGAATTATTGAATTATGGACCCTATCAAATTGTGGAGATTTAATTTTGTGAAATTATGGGCACTATGGAATTATAGAGATTGCATGTTGCCCAACGGACGACCGTTTCGTCTTGCTTTTTGACGCAGCAGAACTTTTGTTTACACACTTTATTTTACGAAATTATACACACCTTGCAAATACTTATATTTTCCATTAAAGTGATACGACGGATGGTTGGAATGCAATGAAAGTTCTTATTTTTCAACCGCTCAAAATTTTTTTAGCAAATCTAAAATTTTTAGCAGATCTAAAATTTGAATATAAAGATAAAGATTTTTTGTTATAAAAACGATAAAATTAAAAATTAAGAAAGAATTTTCGTTGCGTTCCATCGATGTAAACTTCAAGACCATCCAGCGGAATGAAATTTTTCGAGCAAGAGGGCAATTTTCTTAGCTCCATTTTTGGCAGGACGGAAAGATAAAACATTGACGCCAACGAACGAATATACATCAGTTTTTTTCGTCGCTCCGACCTCAATCATTTTTTTAGTCGCTTATTTACACATCTAGCATTTAATTCCGCAAAAAAAGATTTAAAATTAAAAACGAGTTAATAAAAATAAAATAAAATTTTTCGTTGCGTTCCAACCATGTGAACTTCCAACAGACCATCCAACGGAATGAAATATTTCGAGCAAAAGAGACATTTTCGTTGGTCCATTATTGGTAGGATGGAAAAACAAAACATTGACGCAAACGAACGAATATACATCGTCTATTTTTCATTGCTCCGACCACAAAAATTCTCAAATGTTAACAAAGCAACAAATTGAAAAGTGCCTACTGCGCATAATTTTCTCCCTGCGAGGCTCCCGGCCTAAATTGAGAAAGCCATTTACTCACAGTCCTCGTTCGCTCACACTATTATGCGGTGCTTCTTTTTTTCAACGCGTACGAATTTTTCGACCAACTGCCGCGGCGAGGTTCAAGGCTGGCCAAAAATCTCTCGTACGAATTTATCATATACTATTATTGGTATATACACACACACACAAATATATATGTATATTTGTATGGAGTATTGGAGAATATATTCCAACAAAAGACAGAAGTTGCCTCGTAAATAAAATCAACATTAAAAGCACATCATCTCACGAGACTGAATGGAAGAAAAAGAAACGATGGTGGCTGGTCATCATACGACTATAATCTCGCTACAAAAGATGTATACTATGTATGTATACCCATATACATATATATATATACATCCGCATATCCTTTTCGCACCTTTTCGTCCGGTGGCCGCGTCTCTCCTCTTCTTTCATCTACTTCGACTCGATTCCCTTCAGTCGCTCTCTTTTTTTCTCTACTTTCATCCATTCTTTCCTTCCGTCACGCTCACGGGCCTTCTCTCGCTCTCTCGTCTACGTTTTAATCCTCTGTGAATGCCTCGGATTCTGGCTGAGAGTAACACCGACTCTCAACTCGAGCGGAACCAAAAAACTTACCTATTTTCTACATATGCATGTATTTTTTTATGTGTGTGCAATGATAGCCAAAGTGTTGGCGAGAAAGAGAGAGAGAGAGAGAGAGAGAGAGAGAGAGAGAGAGAGAGAGAGAGAGAGGGAGTGAGAGGAAGCGGACACCTGGCGATAATATCCTGAGAGAAAGAGACAGAGTCCTTTTTTTGGTTCTTTATCGTCGGGCTTAAGTCCACTAATGATGACCAATGAGCCTCGCACAGCATTTATTTATATGCGTACGTATAAAGGCTCAAATACATACATACATATATATATATATATATATATATATATATATATATAAATTACTATAACGTACATGTTAATGTTTCTATACAGCGTGTAGCCCGGTAGCAAAGATTTCGTGGAGTCACGAACCTCAACTATACCATTTTTTAAACATATCTATGGGACGTCCCATTCCAACAAGGCTGCTCCTTTTTCACCTTTTTCGTAATTTAATTCTAGGATTGAGCAAATAATGTTATAAATTCGTTCGGTAAAAATTATTCTTTCGTTCGCGAAAAATGAATTGATTGCCCGAATTATTAAATTTAATTAACTTCAAATTTTTATTGAATTAAATTAGATTAATTCATTCAACTGGGTTAAATTATTTAATTGGATTTAATTGAATTATCTAATTGAATGAAATTGAATTATTTAATTGAATTTGATTCAATTGGTAAATTGCATATTAATGAATTAAAGTGCCTGAAAAGGTCAACGAAAAGGGACAACTACTAAAGGAATTAAAACATTCGTAATTGACGTTTTCGAATCATCAACGCGCTCCATGAGAGCAAAGAAGAAGGTAAAAATTAATCATCCTTGGGACTCAAGGATTACGCGATTTGGCACAGAATATCCCGTATATCTGTATAGCTATAAGTATATACGTTCCGAAGACTGACACGATGAAACGCGAAGCGACAAATCCGTCACGAGCTTCCCTCTCCTTTTAATTACAATTTTACATTCACCCGACGCAGTAGCCGGAACACGAAATGTGTCATGAAATAGCGATAAAAAAAAGCATACACAATGAGTAATTATCGAAATAACTAAAAGTAGCGGCTCTCGATGAATTCTTTCTACGTACAATTTTTTGCCCAGTCATTGCGCGTTTGCGTGAAATTGGCGCGGATCTTACGAGGAAATGTTATTGTCGTTGAAAGGATAAAATAATGACCACGCGGCAGAATTGGTTAAATTGGAGTATACGTGTACATGGGGAAAGAATTTTTTGAACCCGTTATATCTGCGTAATATTGGGTAGCGGCACATCCGGCTGTTTTGAAAACGATCCTTCAACGTCACCTTTCTACGATACATGTATAAGGATGGGTATTCCAACAACGAACTGTTGGAAAAAAGTAGAAAATGTTCGAAAATAATGACCGGATGGAAAAATGACGTTGCAATTTACATCGTTCCAATGCAACGATTTTGTTTATTTCTTTATTTTTACTATTCTAAAGAAAAACCTTTTTTTGCAAATTGTGGTCGTAAATTTCTAATGAAAATACGTAAAAGTATAGATGTGATTTTTATATGCTAAATCGGCAAAAATTTTTTATCAATTGAAATAATTAATTTTCGTTGCGTTTCAAATATGCGAATTTGAGGATCATGTACAAAATGTTTTGAACAAAATTGACCTGTTTTTTTCATAGAAGAAAATGCCGTTATGAGAAACAAGGATTTCCATTTTTTTTAAGTTAACCTTAAAATCAAGTTGGAACCATTCACTAAACAAATCTTGCCATTTACTGCTATTTACTGCCATGTCGCCCATTTACAAAATGATAGCACTTTACTCCTCTGTTATTTCGTTCATTTACAAAATCTTGCCATTTTACTACTCTGCCATTTGCACCATTTACTGCTCTGCTATTTCCTCCATTTACTCAATTGCCGTTTTCTCCATTTACTCATCCGCCATTTGCTCCATTTACAAATTTCCTGCCATTTCCGCCATTTGCAATATCTTGCCATTTTATTCGTCGGCCATTTGCGCCATTTGCAGTACTGCCATTTCCTCTATTTACAAATTTAGCGCAATTACCTCCATTTACAAATTTACTGCCCTTTGTTCCATTTACTGCTTTGCCATTTCCCCCATTTGGTGCCATTGTTTCCATTCATAAGATCTTGCAATTTTATTCCTCTGCCATTTTCTCCATTTGGAAAATTTGCTGCCATTTCCTCCATTCAGAATTTCTTGCCATTTTATTCGTCTGCCATTTGCCCCTTTTACTGTTCTGTCCTTTTCTCTATTCACAAATTCACGGCCATTTCCTCCATTTACAAATTTACTGCCATTTCCTCCACTTACAAATTTCCTGCCATTTCAACCATTTACAAAACCTTGCTATTTCACTCCTCTGCCCTTTGTTCCATTTACTGCTCTGCAATTTCCTCCATTTACAAATTTACCGTTCCGCCATTTCCTCTATTTACAAATTCACGGCCATTTTTTCTTCATTTGGAAAATTTGCTGCCATTTCCTCCATTCACAACTTCTTGCTATTTTATTCCTCTGCCATTTACCCCTTTTACTGTTCTGCCGTTTTCTCTATTCACAAATTCACGGCCATTACCTCCATTTACAAATTCACGGCCATTTCCCCCATTTACAAATTTACTGTAATTCCCTCCACTTACAAATTTACTGCCATTTCCTCCATTTGCAAAATCTTGCCATTTTACTCCACCGTCATTACGCCATTTACAAATTTACCGCCACTTCCTCGATTTACTGCTCAGCCATTTTCTCTATTTACCAGGTGTAGAAGTATGAAACCGGATTTTTTCGTAAAAATTACACGTCTGTTGTTTGAAAATGATAAAAAATATTTTATTCAAAATAATCTCCATTGCTATTTATACATTTTTCCCACCTCTCCGGCAGTTTATAAATGCCACGCCAATAAAACAGATCTTCTTTTGAAGCTAACCAGTTGTCGAGCCATTTTCGTACATTTTCATACGAATTGACGCGTTGTTTAGCGAGAGCGTGTCCCATTGATGCGAATAGATGATAATCGGACGGAGCCAAGTCTGGAAAATAAGCCGCATGCGCTAGTATTTCCCACCTGAACGCCTCGATCGTTTCTCTGACCCGTTTTATGCTGCTGAAGTTTGCATCGTTGGAACGCAACGAATGTTTTTTTTGTATTTTATTTTTCGTGTATTTATTATTATTGAACAAATTTTCTTATAGATTTACATTGTAGATCGGTAAATAAATAGCTTAAAAAGTGTTTGAAGGTTTTTGGGAGGCATAATGTGCCAAAAGAAATTAAAGGAATTCAGAAATATTAATTTTCGTTGCATGCCAACGATGCAAACTTCAACCTCATCCCGTTTTGCTGTGTGTGATGGAGCATCATCATGGAGCAAAATGACTTTGTCAAAATATTCCGGTCGTTTTTGACGCAATGCTCGATTTAAATCGATCGTTTGCTGTTGGTAGCGATCAACGTTAACGGTTTAACCAGGTTTTAGCAGCTCACGATAGATTCATTCGTTGTCTGCGAACTTTTTCGGTGGTTTCCCCACGCTCTTCGTTCCTCACGTCAAAATCAGCACTTTCGAATTTTTTGAACCACTCGAAACACTGTATTTACTAAGAGCATGTTCACCGTAAGCTTCGACAAGCATTCGATGCGATTCTGCAGCAGTTTTCTTCAAGTGATAACAGAAAACCAATGCTGTCCGCAAATCGTAGTACGTAGGCACGAAACTCGACATGTTTAAGGTTATAGAAAAATATACCGGTGCAGGGGACTTGGGTTGTTGTGTGTTGAAAATCTTCGTCAGCTGTTAGAGGGAGATGATGGCGCTGCAGAAGCGGTCTTACGGTCCCTGAACTGATGGCTAGCTCCATCTATAGGGTAATTCCGGTTTCATACTTCTACACCTGGTACACATTTACCGCTCCGCCATTTCCTCGATTTAAAAATTCACTGACGTTTCATCCACTTACAAAATCTTGTCGTTGACTCCGTTTGAATCTGCTGGATACATATCTCGAGATTTTTCCATTTAGTTCACTGTTCTTGAGTTATTTCGACGTTCCAAGATAAACAGTACACCCTGTGTTTATACATATATATGAATGAACTAAAATGTCTCTATCGCTATTCAATCAGTTACCCGTACATATCCGTGTTGGGTTTTGTCCCTCAAATTATGCTCCTATATAATTGTCTCGTGCTGAGAACGTACTCCATCTCCCGCGTACACGTGCATGTACATGTATGTACGTACGTATGTACGTATACGTGCGTACATATAAACAACCGTACCATCCAGCTGTACGGAAACCTCCACCTAATTAGACACAAACGGATCATCATACAATGAGATGCAAACGGTCAGTTATGCACTATTAACAGCTCGGTGCATCTGGGTTTAATTGATACACGACGCCACATATCATGAGAATCATCATCGAGATACATACACGCGAAACATATTGCCCTCGCAGTAACGCCTCGCGAAACGAGATCTGCAATCAACAAAGGAAGACCATTGAAGGGCGAAGCGTCGTAACGAAGGTATCATCAATGCAGATTCGCCTGACAATATCCGGGGACAGGATTGAACGAGGCTGAGAGAATAAGCGGGATAAGACGTATCGTAGATTCGGGACAAGCCCAAGCGAATTCCGAGAACAACTAATTCAACGTTGAATCCTTCAATTTACAACATACGGTGAATCTCATCAGAGAACTGAAATCCCTCGGTGATTAGTTCCCCGCTGCTATAAATTTGTAATACGCTCATATCAAGCCCGGGATTACGCAACTTCTGATGGTTAAATTTCTATAGGTATGGGAATAGAACTTCTTTTTCAACTTTCGTACTTTGTATACTTATTTTTTATCTTTTATTTTTTATATTATGACGTTGAACAAGTTCTCGGTGTTTTGAAACAGATGGGGTTACCAAAACTGCGTGCGTGTAGTTTACGATGTAATTCTTTATAGATGCGTTACATCTATAAAGAAGTACTATAGGCAAACTTGAAATTCAGTGTATGTCATTTCGCCGACGGGTAAACAACTTTTTTTTCCATAGTGTTAAACATGTCAAATTTCGTGCCAAAAAAGAGTATTTGCGGGAAATTTGACTGCACTACTTTAAGGGGTTAGGCCACAGTAACGGGTATAAAATCATGTGGGAATTTAACACTATTTTTCGTATGAAAAAGTAATTCACTCATAAAATTTATTACACACGTATTTAGTATGAATATCAAGCTGTTCGAAAATATATATATTTTTTTGTCGATGTACAAAATGGCCGACTACTAATATTTTCTTTTATCTTTTTTTAGGCGCCCCGCGGCCTGACATTTACCATCCACAATTTTTTAACTAGAACAAAAAACAAAAATTCTCGTTAATCTACATTAGAATACCTAGAGAAGCACGTACGGAATTTTAAAAGTATTGTTTTATTCAAAAGTTGTAGGTATTTGAATTGAGTTGTAGGTAATCGAATGAATTTTCAGTGAAAAATTTCGTATAAAACTGATCATAAAATGAAAAGTTTTCGATTAATCAGAAATTCCGTACGTACTTCTCTGCGAAATACAATTAGGAACATAACTTTTCAATTTTAAGGCGTTACCCCCACTTGTAGCGCAAAAAAAGGCCTTTTTCATGAATTTTTTTAAAGAAAACTACAAAACTTTTTTAATCGATCAATATACCATCTTAAAGAACACATCTTGAAGAACTTTCAGTAATTTTTTTATTGAAAAATATTACATTGTTTAGTGGCAAATGGCCGTCAATGAAATAATGTTTTTATATACACGGTTTGCGGTGACCAACATTGCGGCGAAGTGGATCATCTGAAAAAAAATGCGGATGGATTTAGCCAAATATAAGTATAAACTAGTCTTTAATCGAAGGATTTTAAAAAATATTCATTTTTCACAAAATGGCGAACAGTCAAAGTTAATGGTTCGATTTTAACAAAAAAACGGCCGTTTTTTGGCTATAAAACGGTCATTTTTTTCGAAAAAAAAATCGAACGATTAAAGACATTTTTATGTATTAAATAAGCCTGCAAAATTTCAAGAAGATCGGTTCATTAGTGTTCGAGTAATCTAGGTCGCCGACTTCAGAAATTCCATTTTGAGAAAAACGCGTTTAAAGTTTCAATTTCAGTTTACACGAAGAAAATATTTTTTTTGTAAACTTACATAGAGTCATCTATTCCGGGCCCATACACAAGTTCTTCCGCCGACGATGCCGCAATAAATGCATGCAATAAAAAAAAATCGATTTTTTCAAAATCGCAAGTGGGGGTAATCCCTTAAGTAAATCGACTGAAAATTGTTGAAGTTATTTGTCACGCCTATAGGAAAAAAGCTGTTTCGAGAAAAACGCGTTTAAAGTTTTAGGTACTCTATGGCCGTGCCAGAGGTGGGCTTACGTTATACGCTCAAAGTCGGTGAGAAAAAAAAGTTCTTGCTATAAATCGAATAGTAACTTATTCTTATGATCATAAAGCACCGTTTTAGCAAAAACAAACCGATTTTTTGAAAATTCTACCGTAGCCTTACGCCTTAATCAAAAAAGATCTGCAGCTAAAGCACACAGAACTCTTGTTGAGAGTTACGGCGACCATGCTCTGTCGGAAACAACATGCAGATATTGGTTTAGACGCTTGGAATATAATGATTTTGACGTGTCCAATTGGAGGCATTACTTCATGAAGACTCATGTCAGACGCCAGCTGAACTTGCAGATGCATTAGGAGTTGATTACACAACAGTTTCGGAACGTTTGAAATCATAAGGGATGATTTTTAAAAATAAAGCATTAATTTTCACGATAAAACAGTGAGGACTTATTGAACATCCTAATCTTTTTTCATATTTTTTAGATTCATTTTTATGCTGGATACATTTTTTTATATTTTAATTTCTCTACATCCATTATCATCAAAATATTGATCACGTCTTCTGTTGGCGACCCTCGATATCCTTATCTTATCATATTGGTAATTATCTATAATCTTATCATATTAGTAATACTGTCTGTAACATTCGGGGCAAAGGGCTTCGCTGTAACGTTATCATAACCGGAATAACTGGCGTATTTGATAGATGCAGAAAAAAAAAATCGTAGGTAAAATCGTTCGGAAGAGACTGAAAAGAATTCGCCAGGATCTCGGGATGGAATACGATATGGTCACTATTCTCAAGATTTCTATAAAAGGGAGACACATCAAGATTCTTTATCTTTCTCTCGCTCAGCTTTTGCTATGTTGGAAGGATTTTTGCCACCGGTTATACAACCCTCGAATTTATCTGTATAATGGACGTTGGGATCCACCCCCCCCCCCCCTGCTCCTTTCTGTCTTTCTTTACCCATGGGGAAATGGTACCATCTGCAAATATCCCTTCATCCAGCCACGTGTGCCATACAAATTGAATTCTTACAACTTTCAATGATATGGTAATGTAAAGACAACTTGCCGACCGGACACTTGCTATACGCTTTTCCCCGCATCCCACACGATCCCAACACATCTGCCTTGTATCGCCTTCCTACGCGGCTTTTCCTCCCGCCCTTGCATCCCGTTCTTCTACATAAACCTATTTGCTCACTTTGGATATCGGGATTGTCTCGAGAGTTTCCGACGCTTTCTTGCCCCACCGTTGAACCTTCGAGATGCTCGCGAACTTACAGTACTGCGTGTATATACGCAAATTGCACGATCTATATACGTGGCAACGTTATCGGCTTGCAGCAATAATACTTCTTGCGACGATTTCTCGAAACGCAAGCATGAAATCCTCTTTGATCGCAAAAAAGTACGCTGGACAGTGGATTGATACATTTGGAAGCGATGTACAAAGTGCGAATGGAGGGCTTACCGGGTTTCTTTTTTAGACGAATTATACAAGTAGTAGATACGTCAGATCGAAATAAAGCTTGGAATATCAAGAAAAATCAATTTTCATATTTATCAAATAACTATGAAATATTTTTAATTTTATTAAAAATTTGTATTTATATTTTTAATTTTATTGGGGTTGATATTTTTATTTTATTAAAATTAATGGTAGTAGTAGAGGAAAGAAAAGTAATTTGGAATACCATTTTGTTTTAGGCCTGTCACTTTTTTCTGTGAGGTGTAAACAAATTAAACCTTGATGAAATTGAAGCAATATTCATATACTATTAATTTGCAAGCTATTATAAATAAATGAACATCGCTACTGGGTACAATTTTAGTTTGAACGCAAAATTGCACGATTCCGTTTTCGAGATGGGGTTCAGGTATTTTGGAATAGGAGTATTCCAAAATATATTCACCGTGTTTAACTTAGTAACTTAGTAACTTAGTGGTCTTCCGCCAAATCAAGTTTCTAGTTCTCCTGACGTAATTGACGTACGACTGTTATAAGAGTTGGAAGACAAGTTGTTGAAAAATACCAACAGACTAGTGAGATAGACCTACTTCTAGTTACGTCTACATCTAGTTACAAAACTGATCGGGTATTCCAAATTAGCAACAACACGTAGTCGATTGGCGTAGGCATAACCTATGTTTTTTGTTCATAAACATAGAAATATTTTGAATTAAAGCAACATACAAAGTGTATGGTCTATTTTACAGTACACATAAAGCTAAGCAACATAATCATATGGAAATGTAGCAATTTGAATTCATTAAACACGTACCTCGAAGTTTTCAAAAATAGTCCTTGATTATTCGAGCTCTGGTCGCCATCTTAGAAAAGTCGCGGACGAACCGCGTGAACATATCGACAAGTGACGCCTTCTTTTAACATTTCACGGCCATAAAACCGAGATGGCACTACTAGTTTCGGTGAAACTCTGCTATTCCAAATTACCAGCAGTATTCCTAATATCCTTCCTTTCCTCTACTTTATTCCTTGTATGTAAACACCCTTTTTGAGGGTATTTACATAAATGTCCTCCCTTCTGATTTACATGAATTATTTTACATTGCTTCTCTTATATCTATGCTAGTGGCTAGTTCCTTAAATTGTCTGCACCGAACGCATAGTTACTTTGCTGGTTGCATTTTCAGTTATGCTTCTATTTTTCGCGCAATTTCTAACCCTCTGTTATTTTCCAACCATTGCTCCAGTTTATTTATATTTCTTGGTTTAGTTTTCACTTAACTTCCGTAAACTCGCAAATGTGGCTCAAATTTTCAATTGTCTGCTTGCATATTCTACATTCAGCGTCTACAAACCCTTTCTTCCGTCTTTCCCGACTTGCCACATCTTGTCCTCGCTCACATTTCTTTTGAGACTAGTGTGATCGGTCGAAAAAGACAATTTGTTTTTATTGCATTTTCTGAAAGTATAATTTCTTCCGAATATTTTCGTTTTTAAGCCATTAAAAAATTCGAAAAATTACCCGAGTTATGGCCCTTCATTAATTAATATTAAATAATAGTAAATAATAATTAATATTCAGTAATATTAATGAGCTCTTTGAGCAAGAAGGTGTGAAATATGTCCCTGGAATCGCAAAGTGATGAGTTGAGACTGCTAACTGTGTAAGTTTGTCCTCAAACCTATGGTTTTTTTAATTTATTTTTTTGGGTAAGACATTTCGAAAATTAATCCACCGATTTACTTCAAATTTGAACCACATGTAGTGTATACTGGTGTCTATTACGTATACTAGAATCAACGAGATAAAAATATATTAACTATTTTTAACATTCATCATAATTCATAATTATTGGATGAAAAATCGTTATGTTCGGTTACACCGTCGCCATTTTTTCAAACTTTTTTTTTCTTTCATTGTAGTAAACGTAAGAGCGACATGCTTGCAGATTGAAAAATTTCAAATTTTTTGTTCCAGGCCACTAGAAGCTGAAATATCATGCCCAAAAAGCGGACGTATCCATTTTTTCTAACCATATTAATATACGTGTAACTTTGTTAATAATTAACATTTTTACTAAAATTTGTACTAATAATTACTTGCACACTAAACGACGGCCTTAATTCTCCGCCAAGCATCGTTCCCTCGCAATATTTTTCCATGTGTATACCTGTTTTCCTATGTTTATATTCCTTGCAGTATGTTGACTTATGACCTTGCAGTATGTTGATCGATGTTCAAATCGATTTTGCTGCAATCGTTTTGAACCCCTTGTTCAATTTTAATTGTTATCCTTCTTTCTATTTTTCTTTTCAGCTCCCTTGCCTTTCCATTCCATACGGCTTGCCACATTCCCTCTTACCTACGCGTTCCATTGCTTCTTTTATTTATTTTCCCCATTTTTATGAGTTACTATTGATAATTGCTACCATCCCTCATCTTCATTGTTTAAATAGATACCTTGCGGCCCTTTCTTATACTTCAACTTCCATCCCCCTGCACCCCGCTCCCATTCGCCAAATATAGTCCCCCATGGCCATCTTAACATACCTTGCTTGACATAAGAGGGAAGAAGTGCATAGAGGGAAGAACTGGAGAAACATGGGCCAGATTAAGATACGAAAATATAGGAAAAGGAGGTAAAAAGGGATACGCAGATACCCTATGCCGGTAGGACGGAAGAAGAAAGTTTCGAACACATACGTGAATGCGGGAAGATAAGAGAAGAAATGAATAAGGAAGTTTGGTTTGGAAAAGTGGCCAAGAGGCCAAAAGGGAGAGACACTGAAAGGACACATTAGAAAAGAGATGAAAGGGAAACTGATCAAAGAATTGTGCGAGTATGTGACAGCATTCGAATGCATGGTAAGAAACGAAGCATAAAGGAGAAAAAGGACGAAAGACAAATGTGGACAAGAAATGAAGGAAACATTTAAAAGGTATCAATGCACAGAAGGGGCAACTGTATAAAATTCTGCAAAGGTATACTTGATAATAAAGAACTTATAAGATTCACATCGTTTGTGAAAAAAATCCATTAAATTTTCAGAAATATAGTACTGATAAGAAAAATTGCGCATTCAGCACCAGCTGAGGGGTCTGCATAAGCTAAAATTTCAAAAATACCACTTTTTCATTACGCCGTTTTACCGCCCAGGGTCTTAGCTTCAATTTGCGACAAAGATTTTGCGAAGTTCAGAAAAACTGACCGGGTCAACAACCTGACATAAAGGGTGTCTCAAAATGACCTAACATTTTAAATTGCGCGCCCTTTTTTTTGTGGCGAACATAGTGTACTAATGGTGACAACTGGCGTCAGGAAGTATTGAGGTTTAGTCATGGACAGCCCCCTGACACTGGCCTACTGTTCCTATACGATCAACGAAAACGGGTTTTGTCCCGGCTTTTTAGTTCTTGAAATCGCCACTGCCTAGCGTTGGCTGTTATGTGACAGCCTTCGGCTCTAAATACTCCGATAAGCTGAACGATTCGATACTTTCGTGGCTTTCGTTCTGTTATCGTTATTGCGACGTTATTTATTGTGTTCGAACGGATAAATCATTAGAACGGAAAAACATTCCAAATATATCAATAGACTTTTATTCGAGTCAAGTATTCGAAGCACCGTCGCAACATACATATATATGGATGCCTGTCACACAACTACTAGCGCCACAGTGCGGCAAGGACATTTTGCGAACAGCATTTATTTACCAGTGTCAGGGGGCTGGTCATGGAGAATTGGACGATCGGGCAACGCATAGAAATTATTATTTGCTGCATTGTTACTGCATATTTTTTGCAGACGAAGTTTCATGGTCGTGTTATCTTGCGCTGCGGCGATGTGAATTGGCCACCAAGATCGTGCCATTTGACGCCATTGGACTTCTTTCTTTGGGGTTCTCTGATCGGAAAAGTGTATGCCAATGATCCGCAGACCATTCCAGAGCTCAAGAAAGCAATTGGACGCAAGATTAATGAAATTAGTTCGCAATTATGTCAAAATGTTATTGAAAATTTCGTCAAAGAAGTGAACGTTTGCAAACAAGGCGGCCATTTATCGGATATTGTGTTCCACACATAACCTCCATGTTTGTACCTCAGTGTTGTATCCCAGATTCGGGAACCCGGGATGGTGATTTAGGGATCGTTGCCAAATTGAGAGTTGGAACTCCGAAATTGGTTAAAGTAGGAATTTATTTACTTAACTGGTTTGGTCTTAACTTATAATGAATTTTACAAAGTGTCGGTTGAACCTTAGGACCGACCGGTTCAAGTGCCAACCAAGAACTGCCTCGCCTTGGTACTGTCTTTCAATTGTTGACTCTGTCGCGTGTCTACGTGACTTTATACTTTTGTCAATTCGGCAAAAGCACATTCATTTGGAAAGAATGTGGAGGTGGGGTGCGATGAACTCCGAATTACGCTTAGCAAGCTTCGATCGAACGATCGTTAATTTTTTATGTTGCAACGTTCATGGCGTCAGGTCATTTTGAGACACCCTATACAACCCGGATCCGGTCAAGCAACCTCAGTCGACAAGCATATTTTATAATATCGTAAAATTTAATTCACAACACTACCTTCACGATAGAACCCGAAACATTTAGCTACAAGGCGCCCTGTATTACCGTCAGCTGTCACAGCACGTTTCTTCCATCTTATTGCGAAGATTGCGACAAATGGACACGGCATCGTAGTAGCGAGACTCCCCCGCGAGAGGGCGCTGCACGACCAGCGCACTGGCGCCGCTACACGGAAACCTTCGTCTCCATTTACATAACAGAGAGCCCAAAAATGGCAAAGTATTTGGGACTTGACAAATTTGCGAGATTCGTACGAATTATCCGTCAAAACGGAGGTATATGGGGAAGCATACGAACTCTTTACAGGTATTTGTAGAAAACCAATTGTTTGAGTTTTGTTTAAGTTAAAAAAAAAAATAACCGATAGCTTCGTCCATTTTTCGTTTGGAGTGTCGCCGCATTGCAAAACGTCAAATAAAATTTCGGCTGATTTCCACGAGCGAATAGTTCTCTGCGAAATAAATACGAAGCCTCAATGAAATTGGCTTGATTTTCGAAACAGGACGGACGACCTGAAAGCTGGCACCCTTGTTGGTGAAGACAAATACGGCAATAAATATTTCGAGGACAACTTTTATTTCTACGGTGAGTATTCCTCGCGATCAACTTGTACTCGTGTTCGATCGAAAGAAACGACAACTGTCGATGAAACTTGTGTCGGACAGGTCGCAACAGATGGGTGATATACAACGACAAGGTGTGGATGGATTACGACGCATCTCAAGTGCCCGCCGAGTGGTTCGGTTGGTTGCACTACAAGACGGATCTGCCACCGCACAAAGATCCTAATCGACCGCATTACAAGTGGATGGCCGATCACAAGCCCAACTTGTCCGGCACCACCGAAGCCTACATGCCTTACAGCACACCCCAGCCAAAGATCCAACCGTGGAAACCTTCGTAGATTCGTACTAGCCGCCTCGAACTTCGTGCAGAGCTTAGAATAATTGATATTCGGACGCCGCTCCCTCGGCAGTCGTGTAAATGTTTTGTGTTAATAAAGAGGAACTGAAAGCACAGATGGAATCTTCCATGGAGGAATATCGTGGGTACAAATGCTTAAAAAACATTCTAACAGAATAAATTATTATATTTTCTCCACGTGCCAAAGTATGGTCAATCGCTTAACATAAACACAGCGTACTTGTGTACAACAAAAAATTGACGCAACTTTTCCTCCCTGAGTGCCGTGGAGACAAAATTTCTCCACCTCTACGCAAAATGCAAACGCCTTCCTGGTTGAGAAGCGCTCGGTGGTCCGGAAGTGACTTTGTAGTTGATTTTTAAAAAATCAATGAACTTTATTGGTAACTGCAAGAAAATTTTTAACATTCTATCGCAATACTTAATGATGACTAGGAGTCTGTCCAAGAATATATTTTTCACCCTCGGTGGTGGAAACCTTGATGACTATTTCGAAGGATTGAAACTCAGGCATACCAAAACGTTTCTCAGTGTAGATTCAGAGTATCAAAGTATGAAACATTTTTTTTAAATATTCATTCCAAAGGTCACTTGCATTTAAAATCTTTTTTGTAAAAATATGATATTTTTTATTGTCAACATTTATAAATATATTTTAAAAAACAATTTATTGTTATAATACTAAGTTCTATATATTTCGTTAAATCATTGATACTTCTTCAGTGCTTTACATCTGCATTAAGAAACGCTTTGATATTTCGCGCGAAGTTTAAGGAGAGATATACACCTAGATGGTCGAGGTCGAGTAGAAGCTGTGAACATTCCGTCGACCGTAGAAGACCTCCACTTTGGGCCTGGTATCGATGATTCCATGTAAGTTGACAAATTTCATGATTTATTCATTCCCAAATTTTCAAACGCGTTTTTCTCAAAACCACGTTTTTCAAATCGGTACCCAACATTTCTCGAAAACCAACGAACCGATTGCCTTGAGGTTTTTTATGGTTATTCTATACACCATTATCTAGTACTTGTCATAGGATATTTTTTTTCCGTTGCTTAGTTTTTGTTTTATAGGCAAAATAATAACTAATTTTCGGCCCAAAAATCACTATTTATGTTCAAACGTCCGCCATTTTGTCATAAATCGATATTTTAAAAATCGGCTATGACTAGATTATAGTATCTAATTTAATAATCTTTTTGTTTTTTTTTTTTCAGATGATTTTTGAAGAAACGCCAGTGGGTACGCAGATTTTTTTACGACGCTCCAAGGATCATACAATATCCTTGTATATTTTTGATATTTTTAAATAAAGAAAATTAAACATATTCTTGAATGTATACACTTTTAGATAATTAAAACCCCAATCCGAAATTCCAAATAGTTTTCCTTGCAAAAATTCACAAAAATGACCTTTTTCCGGCTCGTAGGTGTATATCTACCCTTAATCCTAAAAATTGGTATACTCCCACCAACCTTTCAATAAAGCGCGTTCATTTTTTCTCGAATCAACTTCAAAGTCGTATCAATTTTCGGCCCCTTGATTTTGTTTACCGCTCAGAAACAAGAAGGAAAAGCATTGTCGAATGGCTACTCTTGAGTCCCGTGTTTAAAGCTTCTTTTTTTCAGTTGACTTGAATAAAGATATATATATATATATATATATATATATATATACACATACATATTTCTGTATATACATATAAAACTTTTAAAATATTCTCTCTATCTCTCCGACCGTCAACCGGTATACTCAGTATCACCGTTACAGTTCGTTTGGAATGTTTCAAACATCCACTGTCTTCTCTTCTCATTTCATCAAATACTTTTGCATAAATAATGGAATGTATTCCGATCGCGAAATCGCGCCGGTTAATTCTGTTCCGTGTCGTGAGCTTTTTTTTTCCTGTAATCGTTCTCAGACTGATAACCGGGCAAATGATTGTGCTCGTAAACTCCGGTTGGCATGAAGCGTTCGGCAATGACGGCGCACTTGCCCCGACAACCGCGATGCTGCTCGGCGCATCTGTAGTGCGAACGATTGAGGACCTCCGAGCGCGACGTCAAATTGTAGACGTATCCCTCGTGGACGAGCTGCGGACGTCCCCTCGCAGATAGCCTGTAAGTCACTGTGCCAACCGTGCAAGTTACAGGCGTGACAATTTTCGGACGCATGGTCCACCCAATGGAAATTGAGAAATAGCTGAACCGAGTTATTTGTTAACGGGGTACATCTACCTAGGTGGGTCGAAAAATTGCATTTTCCAAATTTACTCGGCAGGACATTAACTCTATTCATTATTTCTCTACTCTCAGACATCTCTCTCCTTAAATATCTCTATTCTGAAGCAGGTTTAAGGCCTTAGGCCACAGTAACGGGTATAAAATTATGTGCGAATTTAACAATTTTTTTCGTATGAAAAAGTGATTCACTCATAAAATTAATTGCACATCTAATATTTAGTATATCAAGCTGTTAGCAAAATATATATACTTTTTTTCGATGTACAAAATGGCCAACTACTCGAAACTTCTCGAAACAGCTTTTTTCTAATTGGCGTGACAAATAACTTCAACAATTTTCACTCGATTTACTCCAAATTTAAGTTATGTTTCTGTACGTAGGATTTTTTTGAAATTTTCACTTTTGACGGAATTGCGACCGTTTTAATTTAACATTCGTTTTTCGTTCGCAATTTCCGACGATTTTGGATTGCATACACATTGCATAAACAAGCAATGGTTCAATCAAATGAAAAACCCCTAAGTGGCGAACGAGAAAAATTATCGAAGAATATTTTATCCAAATTTGGACAAAATCGGACAAGCCGTTTTCGAGATACATCTGGCACCGACTTTGCAAACGATATTTCGAGATAATCGCGTTTGAATCGCTTCTAGTCAACGAATATATTTTTAAAAATTCCTAAACATACCCCAATGTACATATTTTCCAATGAAAAAACCCCGGATCCAATCGAAACATTAGTTTTTGAGATAAAAATTCCCGGAGTTTACCTGTTTTTCTCGCCATTCACTCAGGTACCTCCCTTTAATCAGAAACATCTCTATTCCATACTATCTCATTAAACTTGCTCCAGAATAGAGATATCTAAGGAGAGATGTCTGAAAATAAAGAAATAAAGAATAGAGTTGTTGTCCTGCCAATTATTTGTATTCGATAGTATTACTTTTTAGCTATATTCCCTGAAATTTTCATTGAAATATTCCTAAAATTGAATGAGCTTCTAACAGTCGGCCGGCGACCATGTTTTTGTTGTTTTTCTGTATTTGTTGGTTATTTTTTTGTTAGTGTTATTATTTAGTGTTAAAAAGAAATGCGTTTCTTTTTCACCAACCGTTTCCCGGAAAAAAAAAATCGGAATTTGGCAATTTTGAAATAATCGAAGATATGAAGCGAGGAATCGCTTACCAGTCCCGGACGTGTCTTCCGGCGAGCGCTTGGCGCTCTTCGCATTCTCGCGAACGAATTCTTCGTCTTCCTCGTTGATTACATCCCGACTCGCAGCATCTTCGGAATCATTTTGAAAGGCACACGTCGTTTCGTCGTGATTCGCCGAATCGTCGGAATTTTTCTCACGTTGCTCGCTCGTGTGCTCGACTTGCTCGCAAGCATCGTCAGTCGCGGCATCAACCTCCCGTGGTGTCGCCACCGGAGTGTCCATATCTCTAAGAGCGGGCGGGGAGAATCTAGCCTTCTTCGTCAAATTGCCAATGGTCCCTTGTTTCCTGCCGGTCTCGCGGCTCCTCCTCTTGTGCGGTTGTTCCTCCGCGTTAGTCGTACAACTCTGCGAATCGTGACGCAAGCGCGATACTTCGCTCGGCGAAAACCTGTCGTTTTCCTGCTTGACGGAGTTGCTCTCGTCGTCGCCCGTCAGACCCTTGATCCGCAGGATCTCCGCTACTCTGAGAAAAGTGGCGAGCTCTTCCTGCCTCACGTTCACCTCCCCCTGATACATGAATCTGAGCAACGCCTCCACCTCCGCGTATCCTATATCCTGCAGTATGACGACCGGATGTTGACAGGGGTTGCTCTGGTGACGCGACGAAAACTTGCTCTCAGATGGCTTCAGGCGTTTGACGAATGGAGCTTACCCAACGGATCGCGCCTACCTTGAAAATATCTTTGAAGTACGGACTGCAGACGGAGAGGACCAGCTTGTGCGCTTGGAACAATTGTCCATCGACGGCCAGGGTAACGTCGACTAGATCCTTGTCACTGAGATGACTCATGAAGCCGCTCGTCAAGTTCTCGGAAAAATTGTTCCATCGTAGCGAAAATTGATCCGTTCCAAAAGCCTCCGCCATATCTCGCTGCCACCGACGCAACGGGAAAGACATTGTTAATGGTAATTATATTTATCGCGCGATACTTCGTCTTCGTCGCTCTATCGATGATCGTGTGCAAGTTGAAAAGTCAATAACGAGACAATGTGACGAAAAATAATTCATACCGTAAAAACCTTATCTTCCTGCAATTTTGTCCTACAAAAATGATGATGCGAGAAAAGTGAGTAGCTGGAAAAATATCGTGGTTTTAATTATTATTCGACATATCGTCATCCGATATGGAAAGTGACTAATCGACAGGCGTAAACGTCATCTTCGGATAACCAAAAAGATTGATACTTTTTTTCGTACAATATTCACAACGCTTTTTATGATACTGACGATTTCAGGAAAAATCACTAAACTATTCAATGTCTAGGCTTCACGTTACGCTGCGGAAAAATATAATCGCAAACGTACGATCCGGCAAACTTGTCAGTCGTATTTTTACCTGATATTGCGCGATTTTGTTGTACCTACATGTACAGATATCTGTTAAACATATATATATGTGGGTGTGTGTGTGTTTCCAGCGATTCTTATCGTCGCACCTGTTTGACTGAAGATGTGGTTGGCGTTCTTCGTTTTTTTCTAATCATCAGCTCCGTCAATCGGGATTACATCGCGTTGTCGACCATGACATTATTACACTGTTTCTTATTTGCGCTCTCGGTGAGCGCCAGTGTGACGTTTTCATTCTTGGTTCAACGTGTGCGCGGGAGAGGGTAAACGCTGGTAGCGGACGGGGCCGAGCAACAGTAGTCACAACCGACGAGGTGTTTTTTTCTACATTTTATTCGTCATTAATTAACGATATTTTCGTCTCAATCTTAAAAAATATTGTTTTTTTGGTCCATCGAGACACTATTGCACGGGACGTTGCCCTATAGGAAAGCGATGCAATGTTGAACATAGATTGCGAAATGTTTTGAGGTTTTGTTTTGTTTGCGTACGAGTGGAATCGCTCCCAGGACCCGGCAACTTCGACGGCGTAGATAAAATGCATATTGCTTAGAATCGACAAGTATTCGATTATTTTGTTCGAAAGCGACATTTTTCGCGAATATCGCACATACACAAATTTGTGACTAACAGGACTTTATTTCGCTCTCGTACTCTTACTCTTGAGTGCTGGAAATAAATTGTTTTACCTGCTGATGAAAATTATTCATATAATTCATATAATTTAAAGAATTTAAGAAACGCGACGTTTTCCAAAACTTGATGGACTTGCCACTTCTTTCCATTTTCAACTTATTCATTCATATTATTTGTTTATCGAGGTCTCGTTTTATCGTGAGCTCCAACGTGTACCATTACAGCTTTTATTTCATAAATTACTTAATTCGTTAATTTGTCCGTTTCCAATAGGTAAGGACCAAAAAAGCAATCGCCCGATATGGCAGCCGACAAGAGAAAAACATTTCCCGAGAAGGGCAGCTTTGTTAAGAAAGGAACGACAATTATAGAAGCCGAGCCCTTTGTCGCAGTGCTGAGTTCAAAGTTACACAGCCAACATTGCGACAACTGCTTTAAAAAGTAAGTCTTGTTGTGTTGAAAAATTCCACACGAGAGCTTATTTAAAAACTATTTCTATTCGAAGATCGAATTGACGTGCAAGTAGCTAGGAACCCAAAGCGCTAGAATTTCAGATCACAGCGCAATTTGTTTTTCCGCAGATGCAAGATTTTCAGATGCTCAGGCTGCCAGTACGTCTATTACTGCAGTAAGGATTGTCAGAGAAAATCGTGGAGCCTGCACAAAGTGGAATGCCCAAATATAAAAAGGGTTTATCCGAGAGAAGTGCCGGGTACGGTGAGAATGATTGCCCGCACAATAATAAAACTTAGAAACGGAGGAGACAAAGAGAGAGGCTACTATTCGCCGAGCGAATACCGAACTTTTGGAGACTTGATGTCGCGTAAGTCTTCCTCGCTACTCTTCGTTCTGCCCCTTCAAAACGTTGATGTGCCAAAAGAAATTTGCAATTGGCCCGTCGCCACGTTTCAAACGTTTTATTTTCAGTTTATCAAATACGCTGAAGCGCACCGAAGAAACAATTAGACTTTGTACGCGATGGTTATTTTGTCCTTTTTCTTCAGATTACAGTGATATCAAGGCAGACCTGAAGGAAATTGAACACTTCAAGTCCGTTTACGTCGTTCTGGTGCAATTTTTGGCCAATACGGCGCTGCCATCGACCCGCGAGGTGCTCGAGATATTTGGTCGAATCCGGATCAATTCGTTTCACGTACTCGACAGCGAACTGATGAGCGTTGGGGTCGGCGTTTATCTCGGGCCATCCATAATCGATCACAGCTGCAAAGCGAACACTTCGACTATTTTCAACGGTACGACGCTTGTCTTACGCACTGTACGTGATATACCGTCGTTCGATTGGTCAAAGGTAAAATAAAAATCGAGTTTCGCTCGTGGATTTAAGATTTCATCGAGGACGAGATTCGATTGTTCGTCGAATTGATCCAACGAGGACTCTGCTGCACTCCGTAGGTTTCCGTGTCGTACATCGACGTATTGAGGTCGGTGGAGGAGAGACGCGCCGAACTCCAGAGCTCTTATTACTTCTGGTGCAATTGCGAAAGATGCATCAATCCCGAGCCAGCTGCAAGTGCCGCCGCTTGTCCAAACGCAAATTGTACGAATCCGTGCTCTCCGAAGGATATCGAATGCGCAAAATGCAACGAGGTGCTCCCGTCGAATTATCAAGACGATTTCGAACTCGTAGAGTCGAAGGCACATCGAAAACTCGAGAAAATTGACCAAACGAAGGATATGGACGATACCGAAAGTACGAGAAATTCTAGCTGCTGTTACACGTGCAAATTAAGGGGGTACATCTACCTAGAGGCTCGAAAAAAATGGCCAATTTCCGAAAAAAAATTCTCGGAAACAGTTAGTGAAAAAGAAACGCATTTTTTTAACTCAAAGATACATATATTGAAAGGCTTTGAAAAAAATCACCAGAAAAACAACAAAAACATGGTTACCCGCAGAGGAAATTTTTTTGCGACTTTTGGCGGTGGACACCCTCCAGCTTACACGGTCCATCCGAAATCTGAAAACCAAACGGGTTATTCGCGTCAACAATAAATACGAGGAGTTGACGATCGTCGATTTTAAAAATTATTTCTTTTTCAACAACGTGACGACGAATTGGAACTCGAGCATACAAAATCTTTTAAAAAGTCGTCATTTTTACGTAACTGTTGAAACGTGAAGATCGATTTTTAAAAAAAGTGAGATCGTCAACGACCTTTAAATGTTTCTCATTGTATCTCCTGTGAATTTGGAAACAATCCATCAAGGGGTTCTCGAGATATCATGTCCACCGATTTTGAAAACAGTGTTTCGAGAAAAACGCGTTTAAAGTTTGAAGTATGGTGCTGTTGCCGCTCGCCCGGCGGCTGTTAGAAGCTCATTCAATTTTAGGAATATTTCAATGAAATTTTCAGGGAATATAGCTAAAAGGTGATAGTATCGGATAAAAATCATTTTGAAAAATGCATTTTTTTCACCCACCTAGACAGATGTAGCCCGTTAATTTGGTGCTTTGTTATCAGTGCTCTCGAAGGATTCCTTCTTTTTTACGATTCTACACAAATTCGATTGAACTCATAAGTCATCGAGATAAATTTTCCAATGGCCGGTGGTCCTTTGATTTTCACGACACTCGTTCTTTTTCAATCCGTCATTTGTTCGCGTAGTTTGTGAATTCCGCACGGGAACAGAGCTCCGGATTAAATTTCAGTCACCGTTGTCACGCCTCTTAGCGGTACCCGTATTACATTTTTTTCGTCTCCTTTTTTTAAACCCCACAGAGTTGGAAATCTGCAGAATGTGCCTGAAGGAACAAGAGGGCGTGCTTCATCCATTCAACATTTTACACGTTCGTACGATGGAGATGGCATTATCGATCGCGGGTAAATTCGAACTATGGGGAGAAGCCGAGATCTATGCGAGAAAATTGGCACAACAATACGAGTAAGTTCGTGTATTCAATCAAGTTCATTGAATTCAACCAAGTCACTGTGCAAGTGGCCAATACCATATTTTCGACGAAATTTTGAAAAACAACTTTGGCAGACCGAAATTAATTATTTTACGTGGCAAGTATGAGACAAAAACGAAAAGCCTCGTTTTAATATACCGAATTATAGTAATAACTTTATACACGAGCACGAGTATTCCGGATACGGTATTGTAGATTGAGCAATAAAAATGTCTCGTGCTTTCGCAAATAATTGGTTAATATAATTATATAACCGCTTATATAACCGCGATAAAGACAATCACTATGCGCGATCATTTAAGGCAGTATTCTAGCCTAGAAACCTAAATTTCTGACGTTTTTTCGTGCTTTATAAAGAAATATATACATACACACACACACACACGCACACACACACACGCACGCACGCACGCACGCACACACGCACACACGCACGCACGCACACACACACACACACACAATACATTTTTACCGTCTTTTTTTTTTAAATTGTAACAAAAGAGATTAAAATTGAAAATATTACGCGCCTCTAAATATGGCCGTGAAAAAAGGTTTGAGGTTGTTGACACAATTGCAAAGCTCCCATTCATCTGAAACAGAAATAAAACCAAATTTCTTGATCAATAAGTATGTCATTATGGCAGGTATAAATGAAAAAAAAATTCTGTGGCGACTGTCTGAAAAAAAGTTAATTTTGCACCCTTTTTTTGCAATTTTGCATTTATTCAGTTTTTATTGTTTTAAAAATTAGTAATAATGATAATTAGGCAATGCCTGAGATAGGGACGATAGAGGGATGTATGCTGAAGGTCCATACCAAATTAAAAGTCAATCGGTTGAATGAACTCGAGATTTTATGTCAATCGGGTTGAAAAAAGTAGTTTCGAGAAAAAAACGCATTTAAGGTTTGAGAACAATTTTAGACAACCGCAACTATCTAAGTAGTATAATGGCATGTTATATTTACATTATATCAATCAGCCATTCCTGCTTCATAAAGTGTGCCTTCCCCGACTTTGAAATTATGATTTTCCTAAGCTCGTTCTTCCCTGTGAGCAGTTCTAGCTTCTTTAGAAGCTTCTGTAATTCGTAGCTCCGACCGGTTGATCCTCTTCTGCATTCGTTTGTTGCCGTAAATATTCTCAAGAGTCCAAACTTCAATAGAATATGGGGTTGAAGTTCGCATCGTTGGAACGCAACGAAAGTTCTTTTCAATTTATTATGTTCATTATTATCCAGTATCAAATTTCTCAAATCTGTTCTCAATGGCTGAATAAAAATCCTACAGACGGTTTGCGCGATTTTCGTAGATCAAATTTGCCAAAGGAAATTTGGGAAATTAAAGAAGAAATCATATCTGTTTCATTCCAACGTTGCAAACTTCAACGTCATAAGAAAATGGCAACAAAAAAACGATTTCTTTTTCAAATTTCTAGATTGGAATACTACCCAAAAACAATGCTGTCGAATTTGTCTCGCTATTTATTCTTTTCACTAAATACATTCAGTTCTTATACTTAATTAATTAATTCATAGTTTCATATCTTTTTTCGCGACACAATTTTTTCAACGCAGGCCACCGCGATCGTAACATCACCGAGGGACACCGACGAAATATTAATATCGATTGTTTGTTCAAGATATTATTTCGGGGATACGCATCCGATGACGGGAGGAATGTATTTTACACTGGTGAAGGCGTTGGACGTTGGCGAAAAGCTCGAGGAAGCTTACGACGTAGCGAGGAAAGCTTCCAAAGTGCTCAGAATCGCGTTCGGCGAGAACGACACGAAAACTCGAGAAATGGACGACATCGTCAACTGGTTGCAGGCCAAATCCAAAATTATCGACGATCACAGAACTTGAACCACTATTCAAGAACAATAACACTCCGATCGGATGTCTTTTTTTTCATTCATTTTTCCTTCAAATTCGCGGCAATTCTGTAATACGTTACAACGAATGTGTGCTGCGTGTGAGCATGCGTGCGTTTGTGTGTGTGTATGGATGTATATTTCGTATCCAGCAATCCAGTGGGATACTTCGAATGCCTGCGTCCTACTTGGTGGGTACGCGCCACAAACCTGTATTGCGAAATGAAAAATAATGTTAAACAAAGACTGTTTAAGAGGTATTAAAAAGAGAAGGAGAGAGAGAGAGAGAAACGAAACAATGAAAATCTGACTTTATTTAATATAGAGTAGGCGGCGTCGGGAAGTTGCTGCATCACGATCCGCCCGCTTGCTGTTGCTAGACCTCTATGATGTCACCTTCCTCCATTTCCAGAGTCGTCGGAGTGTCCAGTTCGTTGATAGGTTGGCCGTCGAATCTAAATCCCACAGCGGCTATCGCCAGACCCTGCAGGTTATTTTTCTCCTTTACGCCGTGATTCCTTTGATTCAGCCTCGGAAGTTCGACCTCGACGCTCTCTGCACGTTCGACGAATGCCCCGGACAGCGTATAGCACGAGGAAAAGCATAAGAGAAACAAATGCGACTCACCTCGCGATCGCAGTACGCGTTCATCAGCTTGCGAAGGGGTGTGTGTTTCTTTATTTTGAACTGCACCACTGCACTGTCCTGGCCCAAAACTTTCAGGTTTATGTGTTCCGACTCGTCACTTCCGAAAAGGCACACGTCGTTTCGTCGTGATTTGCCGAATCATCGGAATTTTTCTCTAGTTGCAAAGGCTCGCTCGTGTGCTCGACTTGCTTGCAAGCATCATCCGTCGCGGTATCGCCACCAACGCATCCATATCTCTAAGAGCGAGCGGAGAGAATCTAGCCTTCTTCGTCGAATTGCCTATGGTCCCTTGTTTCCTGTCGGTCTCGCGGCTCCTCCTCTTGTGCGGTTGTTCCTCCGTGTTGGTCGTACAGCTCTGCGAATCGTAACGCAAGCGCGATACTTCGCTCGGCAAAAGTCTGTCGTTTTCCTGCTTGACGGAGTTGCTCTCGTCATCGCCCGTCAGGCCCTTGATCCCCATGATCGCCGCTACTCTGAGAAAAGTCCGGGCTCTTCCTGCCTCACGTTCACCTCCCCATGATACATCAATCTGAGCAACACCTCCACCTCCGCTTATCCTATATCCTGCAGTATGACGACCGGATGTTGACAGGGGTTGCTCTGGTGACGCGACGAAAACTTGCTCTCAGATCGCTTCAGGCGTTTGACGAATGGAGCTTACCCAACGGATTGCGCCTACCTTGAAAATATCTTTGAAGTACGGACTGCAGACGGAGAGGACCAGCTTGTGCGCTTGTAACAATTGTCCATCGACAGCCAGGGTAACGTCGACTAGATCCTTGTCGCTGGGATGACTCATGAAGCCGCTCGTCAAGTTGTCGGAAAAATTGTTCCATTGTAGTGAAAATCGATCCGTTCCAAAAGTCTCCGCCATATCTCGCTGCCACCGACGCAACGGAAAAGACATTGATAATGGTAATTATATTTATCGCCCGATAAGGTAAATGTCCCAATTATTGAACAGCTAAGGATCTGGGGGATTGAATTAGGCGAGAAAAACATATAAAATCAAGAAAAAACCATCGCTTTCATGTTCAAATGATACTTTGATATTTTTACTTTCGAAAAATCACCCTTTAAATTATTTTTAAATGATTTCAAATGAAAAAAAAAGAATAACAATGTGAAGCATGCAAATGTCCCAATTAGTGAACACTGGAAGTGCCTATGTCAGTAATATTGAACAGGCATGTCCCAGATATTGAACACTCTCGAGAATTCTTTTTCCGTTCTGAAAATATTATTTTGGATACAATATTAAGAAATAAAAGCAAAATCAAACACTTAAATAATCTTTTATTAATCATGTAAAAATACACAAATATATATTTAGTCTCTTTTGGTTTTTTGGTTCATTCGCATTTGGTTTATTTTTGCTTTTCGGCTCGAACGTTATTTTATTTTTATTTTCAGCTTCCTCGTTTTTATGTTCTGTTTTTGTTTGATTTTGTCGCAGCTTGGCTCCCTGAAATATCGGAGAGCAAAAAATATTGAACATTACATTCGTATTTTTAGGTTACATATAGGTTATATTCTCTTTTTACTTTTCTTTTTATGTTTATTGCACGAAAATACAAATACAAAATATATTTGACGATCTTAGAGTTATTATTAAAAGAATAAAGGTAAGTTTATTCAGGAACTTAGTTTTTGTTTGAATAAATCCGATTCACACGATCTGTCACACGTTAACTGTCTCGATGTTTTGATGAGTTTAATGACGCCATCTTGGAGAATTCGAGTGTTCAAGAATTGGGACACACTGCATTTTCTATGTCCCAATGATCGAACACCGTATTTTTTAACAAATAATTAATTAATTTTTTTTTTTAATTATTATTTGTAAGAAATTTTCTGAGGAACCTGAAACGCCGTTACTTTTTGAGATGCGACAGTTTTTGAATCTTTTATGCCCTTACGCGTGAAGCGGCGCGTCTTAGCAAAAATGATAAGCAGTTACCACGAGACGTCAAATCGGGTCACCGTTGCTGATTAAATAATTTTTTCTCTATTAATTAAAGCTTTTTTTGCACAAGTAAGGTAACATTTCGATAGCTAAAAGTTCCATATATGTTATGAAATTTTTATAAATAAGTAAATGCAGGCAGATGAATGAGAAATAATAAAAATACAAGATAGTGTTCAATAATTGCGACCTGTTCAATAATTGGGAGATTTACCTTCCTCCGTCTTCGTCGCTCTATCGGTGATTGTGTGAAAGTCAAAAGTTAATAACGAGACATTGTGACGAAAAATAATTCAGACTGTAAAAACCTTATCTTCCTGCAATTTTGTGCTACAAAAATGCTGATGCGAGACAAATGAGTAGCTAGAAAAATATCGTGGTTTTAATAATTATTCGACATATCGTCATCCGATATGGAAAGTGACTAATCGACAGGCGTAAACGTCATCTTCGGATAACCAAAAAGATTGATACTTTTTTTCGTACAATATTCACAACGCTTTTTATGATACTGACGATGTCAGGAAAAATCACTAAACTATTCAATGTCTCGGCTTCACGTTTCGCTGCGGAAAAATATAATCGCAAACGTACGATCCGGCAAACTTGTCAGTCGTATTTTTACCTGATATTGCGCGATTTTGTTGTACCTACATGTACAGATATCTGTTAAACATATGTGTGTGTGTGTGTGTGTTTCCAGCGATTCTTACGTCGCACTTGTTTGATTGAAAATGTGGTTGGCGTTCTTCTTTATTTTCTAATCATCAGCTCCGTCAATCGGGATCACATCGCGTTGTTACATTACATTACAGTATCACACTTTTTCTTATTTGCGCTCTCAGTGAGTGCCGGTGTTTTCATTCTTGGTTTAGCGTCTGCGCGAGAGAGGGTAAACGCTGGTAGCGGACGGGGCCGAGCAACAGTAGTCACAACCGACGAGGTGTTCTTTTTTACATTTTATTCATCTTTAATTAACGATATTTTTGTCTCAATCTTTGAAAATATTGTTTTTTGGTCCATCGAGGCACTATTACACGGGACATTGCCCTATAGGAAAGCGATGCAATGTTGAACATAGATTGCGCAATATTTTGAGGTTTTGTTTTGTTTGCGTACGAGTGGAATCACTTCCAGGACCCGGCAACTTCGACGGCGTAGATAAAACGCATATTGCTTAGAATCTTCAAGTTTTCGATTATTTTGTTCTAAAGGGGCATTTTTCGCGAATATCGCACCAACACAAATTTGTCACTAACAGGACTTTATTTCGCTGTCGTACTCTTACCCTTGAGTTGTGCTCGAAATAAATTGTTTTACCTGCTGATGAAAACTATTCATATAATTTATATAATTTAAAGAATTTAAGAAACGCGACGTTTTCCAAAACTTGATAGACTTGCCACTTCTTTCCATTTTCAACTTATTCGTTCATATTATTTATTTATCAAGGTCTCGTTTTATTGTAACCTCCAACGTTTACCATTGCAGCTTTTATTTTATAAATTAGTTAATTCGTTAATTTGTCCGTTTCAATAGGTAAGGACCAAAAAAGCAATCGCCCGATATGGCAGCCGACAAGAGAAAAACATTTCCCGAGAAGGGCAGCTTTGTTAAGAAAGGAACGACAATTATAGAAGCAGAGCCCTTTGTCGCAGTGCTGAGTTCAAAGTTACACAGCGAACGTTGCGACAACTGCTTTGAAAAGTAAGTCTTGTTGTGTTGAAAAATTCCATGTGAGAACTTATTAAAAAATTATTTCTATTCGAAGATCGAATTCTGCGTGCAAGTAGCGAGGAACCCAAAGCGCCAGAATTTCAGATCACAGCGCTGTTTGTTTTTCCGCAGATGCAAGATTTTCAGATGCTCGGGCTGCCAGTACGTTTATTACTGCAGTAAGGATTGTCAGAGAAAATCGTGGAGCCTGCACAAAGTGGAATGCCCAAATATGAAAAGGGTTTATCCAACAGAAGTGCTGGGTATGGTGAGAATGATTGCCCGCACAATAATAAAACTTAAAAACGGAGGAGACAAAGAGAGAGGCTACTATTCGCCGAGCGAATACCGAACTTTTGGAGATTTGATGTCGCGTAAGTCTTCCTCGCTACTCTTGGTTCTTTCCCTTTGAAACGTTGATGTGCCGGAAGAAATATTCAATTGGCCCGTCGCCATGTATCAAACGTTTTATTTTCAGTTTATCAAATACGCTGAAGCGCACCGAAGAAACAATTAGACTTTGTACGTGATGGTTATTTTGTCCTTTTTCTTCAGATTACAGTGACTTCAAGGCAGACCTGAAGGAAATTGAACACTTCAAGTCCGTTTACGTCGTTCTGGAGCAATTGTTAGCCAACACGGTGCTGCCATCGTCCCGCGAGGTGCTCGAGATATGTGGTCGAATCCAGATCAATTCGTTTCACATACTCGACAGCGAATCGATGAACGTTGGGGTCGGCGTTTATCTCGGGCCATCCAT
This sequence comes from Ophion slaviceki, assembly GCA_944452715.1. Lineage (NCBI taxonomy): Eukaryota > Metazoa > Arthropoda > Insecta > Hymenoptera > Ichneumonidae > Ophion > Ophion slaviceki. Next base: position 4,474,698 of record OX101785.1, on the reverse strand, counting down.
AATCGATCACAGCTGCAAAGCGAACACTTCGACTTTTTTCAACGGTACGACGCTCGTCTTACGTACTGTACGTGATATACCGTCGTTCGATTGGTCAAAGGTAAAATAAAAGTCAATTGAGTTTCGCTCGTGGATTTAAGAGTTTACCGAGCACGAGATTCGATTATACGTCGAATTGATCCAACGGGGACTCTGCTGCACTCCGTAGGTTTCCGTGTCGTACATCGACGTATTGAGGTCGGTGGAGGAGAGACGCGCCGAACTCCAGAGCTCTTATTACTTCTGGTGCAATTGCGAAAGATGCATCAATCCCGAGCCAGCTGCAAGTGGCGCCGCTTGTCCAAACGCAAATTGTACGAATCCGTGCTCTTCAAAGGATCTCAAATGCGCAAAATGCAACGAGGTGCTCCCGGCGAATTATCACGACAATTTCGAACTCGTAGAGTCGAGGGCACATCGCAAACTCGAGAAAATTGACCAAACGAAGGATATGGACGATACCGAAAGTACGAGAAATTCTAGCTGCTGTTACACGTGCAAATTAAGGGGATACATCTACTTAGGGGTTCGAAAAAAATAGCCAAATTCCGAAAAAAAAAAATTGGCAACTGTTGGTGAAATAGAAACGCATTATTTTAACACAAAGGTACATGTATTGAAAGGCTGGGAAAATCACCAGAAAAACACCAAAAACATGGCCACCCGCAAATGAATTTTTTTTTGCGACTTTGGCGGTGGACACCCTCCAGCTTAAACGGTCCATCCGAAATCTGAAAACCAAACGGGTTATTCGAGTTAACCAAAAATACGAGTCGTTGACGATCGTCGATTTTTCAAATATTTTTTTTAAAAAACGTGGGGACGAGTTGAATCTCGAGCATACAGAATCTTTGAAAAAGTTGTCATTTTTGCGGAACTATTGAAAAGTTAAGATCGATTTAAAAAAAAAGTAAGATCGTCAACGACCTTTAAATATTTCTTATCGTATCTCCTGTAAATTTGGAAACAATCCATCAAGGGGTTCTCGAGATATCATGTCCACCGATTTTGAAAATAGTGTTTCGAGAAAAACGCGTTTAAAGTTTGAAGTATGGTGCTGTTGCCGCTCGCCCGGCCCACTGTTAGAAGCTCATTCAATTTTAGGAATATTTCAATGAAATTTTCAGGGCATAGAGCTAAAAGGTGCTACTGTCGAATAAAAATATTTTTGGAAAATGCATTTTTTCACGGACCTAGGTAGATGTAGCTCGTTAATTTGGTGCTTCGTTATCAGTGCTCTCGAAGGATTCCTTCTTATTTTATGATTCTATACAAATTCGATTGAACTCATAAGTCGTGGAGATAAATTTTCCAATGGCCGGTGGTCCTTTGATTTTCACGACAGTCGTTCTTTTTCAATCCGTCATTTGTTCGCGTAGTTTGTGAATTTGTTAGCGGTACCCGTATTACATTTTTTTCGCCTCCTTTTTTGAACCTTTTTTTCCACAGAGTTGGAAATCTGCAGAATGTGCCTGAAGGAACAAGAGGGCGTGCTTCATCCGTTCAACATTTTACACGTTCGTACGATGGCAATGGCATATTCGATTGCGGGTAAATCCGGACTTTGGGGAGAAGCAGGGATCTATGCAAGAAAATTGGCACAACAATCCGAGTAAGTTCGTGAATTCAATCAAGTTTACTGAGTTTAACCAAGTCACTGTACAAGTGGCCAATACCATATTTTCGACGAAATTTTGAAAAACAACTTTGGCAGACCGAAATTAATTCTTTTACGTGGCAAGTATGAGACAAAAACGAAAAGCCTCGTTTTAACATGCCGAATTATAGTAATAAGTTTATGCACGAGTACGAGTATTCCGGATACGGTATTGTAGATTGAGCAATAAAAATGTCTCGTGCTTCCGCAAATTATTGGTAAATATTTATATAATCGCGATAAAGATAATCACTATGCGCGATCATTTAAGACGGTATCCTAGCCTAGAAGCCTAAATTTCTGACGTTTTTTCGTGCTTTATGAAGAAATATATATAATATACTCTATATTTTTTACGATCTTTTTGTTTAAAAAAAATTGTGAAAAAAAAACTTGAAATTGAAAATGTTGCGGGCCTCTATATGGTCGTGAAAAAAAGGGTTGAGGTTGACACAATTGCAAAGCTCCCATTCATCTGAAACAGAAATAAACCGAATTTTCTTTATCTAAATCTAAAATGCCAAAGGAAATTTGGAAAATTAAAGAAGAAATTATATCCGTTTCATTCAAACGATGTAAACTTCAACGTGACAAGAAAATGCCAAAAAAAACATCTATTTTTTTTTAATTTATAGACTAGCATACTACCCGAAAACAATACTGCCGAATTTGTCTCGCTATTTATTCATTTCATTAAATACATTCAGTTCTTATACTTAATTAATTCATAGTTTCCTATCTTTTTTATCCGCTTTATCCTACACACTCGTGTAAAATGTCAATTTCGCGCAGCCCGACGCCCCGCGACACAATTTTTTTGAACGTAGGCTACCGCCGTCGTAATATCACCGAGGGACACCGACGAGAAGTAACATCGATTGTTTGTTCAAGATATTATTTAGGGGATACGCATCCGACGACGGCAGCACTGTATTTTACACTGGTGATGGCGTTGAACGTTGGCGAAAAGGTCGAGGAAGCTTGCGACTTAGCGAGGGAAGCTTCCAAAGTGCTCAGAATCACGTTCGGCGAGAACCACACGAAAACTCGACAAATGGACTTCCTCCTCAACTTGTTGCAGGTCAAATCCAAAATGATCGACCATCACAGAACTTGAACCACCATTCAAGAATAATAACACTCCGATTGTATGTCTGTTTTTTTTTTTGTTTTTTTCATTCATTTTTCTTTCAAATTCGCGGCAATTCTGTAATACGTTACAACAAATGTGTGCTGCGTGTGAGCATGCGTGCTTTGTGTGTGTGTGTGTGTGTGTATGGATGTATATTTCGTATCCAACAATCCAGTGGGATACGTCGAATGCCTACGTCCTACTTGGTGGGTACGCGCGACAAACGTGTATTGCGAAATGAAAAATAATGTTAAACAAAGACTGTTTAAGAGGTATTAAAAAGAGAAGGAGAGAGAGAGAAACGAAACAATGAAAATCTGACTTTATTAAATATAGAGTAGGCGGCGTCGGGAAGTTGCTGCATCACGATCCGCCCGTTTGCTGTTGATAGACCTCTATGGTGTCGCCTTCCTCCATTTCCAGAGTCGTCGGAGTGTCCAGTTCGTTGATCGGTTGGCCGTCGAATCTAAATCTCACAGCGGCTATCGCCAGACCCTGCAAGTTATTTTTCTCCTTTACGCAGTGTTTCCTTTGATTCAGCCGCGGAAGTTCGACTTCGACGCTCTCTGCGCGCTCGACGAATGCCCCGAACGGCACGAGGAAAAGCAGAAGAGAAACAAATGTGACTCACCTCGCGATCGCAGTACGCGTTCATCAGTTTGCGAAGGGGTGTGTGTTTCTTTATTTTGAACTGCACCACTGCACTGTCCTGGCCCAAAACTTTCAGGTTTATGTGTTCCGACTCGGTTTTCGCCTCCTGTAGGTTTGAAATTATTTCCGCGTGTACAACTGTACTAACAATGTGTATGCTCGTGGGCATGAATGAAAAAAAAAAAAAAAAAAAAAAAAAAAAACGTGACGGAGTCACGGCGACTCGCCGATTTTGAGGTTACAGAGCGCGTTGTACCTTCTTCTCGTCCGACATGATCGCTTCTTGTTTTTTTTTCCAATTTTTTTTCTATCAATATATCGTTTATCAGTGGAAAAGTGAAGCCACTGGATACCGGTGATCAATGGAATCGTCCTGTTTTTTTTCGCACCCTTTTATTCCCGACGCTACGTAACTCGTTCTTTTCTTTTCTATTGGAAATTACACCGGGTCGTTGGGATTTTTGTGAATTAGCTACGTTATACGCGATACCCAACAGAAATCCCGCTCTTTGTCATATATCCCACAATCCTCAAACGCATATTGTTATTCGTTGTAGTTCGCGGGAACGCCGCCTTCTCGAGACACATCTGGCGCTCGAAGCGCCGCGCTTTCTTTTAAGGGGCGTTGGGAGCTGAGGGAGTGCTTTGTGATTCCGGAATCGCGAATTGATCGGTAGGTCATTTTTGAGTCTTGAAACTTTAAGGGGCTACATCTACCTCGAGGCCTGAAAAATGGCAAAATTTCGATTTTTTTCTTCTGGGAAACCGTTGGGGAAAAAAACGCATTTTTATTAACACAAAGGTACATATATGCAGAGCATCGAAAAAATAAAATCAGAAAAACAACAAATACATGGCCGCCGGCAGATGACGAAATCTTTTCGCGACGCCTGGCGGTGGACACTCTTCAGCTTAAATGGTCCATCTGAAATCTAAAAACCAAACGCGTTATTCAAGTTAACAATAAATACGAGTCGTTGACGATCGCCGATTTTTTAAATAATTTTTTTTAACAACGTGGCGACGGAATTGGAACCCGGGCATACAAAATCTCTGAAAAAAGTCGTTATTTTTACGTAACTATTAAAAAACGAAGATCGCTTTTTAAAAAGTGAAATCGTCAACGAGCTTTAAATGTTTTTCGCCGTATCGCCTGTAAATTTGGAAACAATCCATCAAGTGGTTCTCGGGATATCATGTCCACCGACTTTGAAAAAGGTGTTTCGAGAAAAACGCCTTTAAGGGGGTATACCAGTGTGACACTTAAAAAAATCGATATTTTTGCCTTTTTCGACAGTTTAAACTTTCAAGAATATCCTGTAAAAATTTCAAGGCCGTATCTCTAATCATTTTATCTTGCAAAAATCGATAGTTCAATCTTTAAACGCGTTTTTCTCGAAATGAGATTTTTTCAAATTTGCTGACATTGTAACAACGAGCAATTATCCGATTCACTTGAAATTTGAACTGATTATTCTTGGATCTATTTACAATGACGTAGGATATTTTTGATTGGATGAAAATTGACGATTTGGCATTGAAAAAACGACCATTTTATAGGCAAGAAAACAGACTTTTTTCATAACTACGCCATTTTGTTAGATTTCGATATTTTTCGAAAATCCTACGTCATTGTACAGGAAATACCTTCCAGTTTAACGACATTCTTTCCTTTTTCGGTTTTAGCTACTCAATCGACCGGAATCATGTCAGCAGTGGAGGAACTTTTTTTCGGCGTCTCCGAAGGCAGCGCATAAGTTGCTTGGTTCTCAATATTTTTCTATGAAAAAATTATGTAATATAGATCAAATATAGCCAAATATATTCTTAATTTTCCGAACATTTAGTCGAGTACTTTTCCTCCAAAAAATTCCCGAAAATCACCCAAATTTCCAGCGTTCACACTGGTATAGCCCCTTAATGTTTGAAGTACAGTGCTGCCACCGCTCGCCCAGCCGACTGTTCGAAGCTGTAGCTCATTCGATTTTAGGAATATTTTCAATAAAATTTCCAGTGAATATAGCTAAAAGTTGATACTATCGAATAAAATGTTAATGTAAATGTTAACCGTTAATGATCGTGTTCAGTTTTGAATTTCCGCTCGGCGCAGCGCTTTGTTCCCCTTCATTGTGAACGCACTTTGAAGCGCGAAGGTGATTGGTCAACGCGCGACTGTCGACTGGAAAGCGGCGTCGCTCAAGCTGCTCGCATCACCGTCGAACGAACCTAATATTTTTTCCAATTTTTTCCTTTCTCCCTTCCAATCCGCGAAAGCGATGAAACAGCGAGAACTTCCGTCTACTCCTTTCGACAATAGCGCAAAATGTTACACCCAGTGGAAGACAATGGGATTGTTGATTGTCGGTAATCGGTGAGCAGTGGGTCTTCGAAATAAAAAATGATGCCGACGAGTGCGCATGCGCGCGGATGTGTGTACGTGCCGGGATTGCAGTCTCCAGTGGCGTAGAGGGGTTCACGCGTATCGCTAGGGCATCTTTCGTCGCGTCGTATATTTGTTGTATCTCGACGCGTGTGTACCTAATATGTGTGTGCATGTGTGTGTGTGTTACGTACTTGTGTGCCGCGGGTTGTCTCACGTCTTTGCACGCTTCTTGTCACAATTTTCGTGAAAAAATAAATAAATACTCGATTATGATCCACGTGATAATGGTTGTGTCGTGACTGCTCGTCTCAAGCTTCATTCGAAATTGACGTACGTGAGTAAACGCTGCGAGCTGCGCTTGTTGTCAATTACATTATGGATATTCGTGCTCGTATGGGGCGTGCGGGGAAGACGTCCGTAGCGACGGGCCGGGGGGGGGGGGGGCTTGAGCACAGTGTATTTTCCGTAGGAGCCACCGTGCGAATTGTGTTTTTCGATTACGTATTCTCGAGAAGGAAAAAAAACAAACTTGTTCATCGATCTCTCGAGTAAACCTCGATTTCTCCACTTTTTCTCTGTCTTGCCCGCTCTCGCTCGATCTCTTTCTCTCCCCCCCTCTCGCCATGCCCTCCCTCTACGTCGCTCGCGACGCGACTAATTACCAATGTACTTTTACCTGTTCGTATATGTACACCTACACATGCATGTATCCGGCAAATTTTGAGAAAATTTTCGCCAAAGGGTTAACAATTAACATCGCCGAAGCCTAGAACTCTGTCAATAAGCACCATCCATTTTGTTTATGCACGAATCCGCGCGCGCAAGCCTCGTTCCAAAAACATGCGATTCTCTTATACACTTTTCTTTTTACCTCCGTCTTGCCCCTTTTTGACAACACTGATGCAATGTCCTGCATTGGGTGGTTTTTTTTCTTCCTCCAATGCGCAATGGGTCGAAGCCCTCGCTCTACCTACTTCGAATTTCGTTTTCACGGTTCGAATACTCGTGTCGATGTGACAATTGGCTTGATCGAAAGTTTGGAAGAATGCGGGGAAGGCATTTCGCGCCGGCTTCCCCCTCCTTTCTGTCTGTACCGCGTTACCAAAACATCAGGTTGATTCAGAGATACGAATTGCTTTACTCCACCTTCGTCAATGATCGTCTATATTATGAAGGAGGAATCGGCGACAAATGGCAACGGGTTTTCATTCATTTTCATCGTCATTCGAGCAGGATAGTTTTTATCTGCCTGTCGAACATCTTTCCAGCGTCAAAATGGACCAATCTCTCATCGGCGACGGGATGCTACAAAGCACCTGGCAATTTCTTGGCATAAACTTTCAGAATTGACGTTCCTTCAACGCATTACGCGTCGCTCTCAGAAGCGGAACTCGCCGGATCAGTGCAAAGCGCCTGTCTGATCAACGTTCGTCTGTTTGTTTTTTGGACTCTTTCCATCGCTAAAATTCCATTTTTCCCATGCCGCGTTGATTTTTCTTGGTAAACAAGTAGCAGCATTGTCCGAGACAAGTCGGGCGGATCGCGTGGTAAAATTATTCTCGGGCGATGTAGAACAATTGCTTTCCAGTCTTTGGTATCGCCGTAACACTTCGTTTGGTAATGTTTTCCGCAGATACAAGTGGGAAGGAAAATGGTGAGCAACGGTACAGGCCGTACGCCGCGCATTCAGGTGTTCAGGCCGACTTACGACGAGTTCAAAGATTTCTCCAAGTATGTGGAGTACATGGAGAGCCAGGGAGCGCACAAAGCCGGTCTGGCGAAAGTGATACCGCCGCCGGAATGGGTGCCGCGCAAGGGCGGCTACAACATAGACGATTTGGATCTGACGATACCCGCGCCCATATGCCAAGTGGTGACGGGCAAGCAGGGTCTCTATCAGCAAATCAACATACAGAAGAAGGCGATGACCATCAAGGAGTACAAAAAGTTGGCCTTTTCGGAGCGTTACAATACGCCGAAGCACTTCGACTACGAGGATTTGGAACGAAAGTATTGGAAGAATATAACTTACGTGGCGCCTATATACGGGGCTGACGTTTCTGGCTCGCTGACCGATCCCGAAGTCACCGAATGGAATATCAATCATTTGGGCACTATACTCGATTACGTTAACAAGGATTACGGTATATCGATAGACGGCGTTAACACCGCGTATCTGTACTTTGGTATGTGGAAGACCACGTTCGCTTGGCACACCGAGGATATGGATCTCTATTCCATAAATTATTTGCATTTCGGGGCGCCTAAGACCTGGTACGCGATACCACCTGAACACGGCAGACGACTCGAGAGACTCGCCAGCGGCTTCTTTCCCTGCAGCTATCAGAGCTGTCCGGCTTTTTTGCGACACAAAATGTCTCTCATATCGCCGCAGATACTGAAACAATACTCGATACCCTGCAACAAGGTACTCGGACGGTTTCACGCGACAAAAACGCACAACGTTGATATTGCAATTCGTTCTACGTGATTTTCGGACGACTTTACAAGAGTGCCAAAAAACTTATTGCAATATCGTATTGCATCGGCTGAATAAAACGTTCTGATTGGTTATTGACATAGAGAGTTTTGCGGATGCGGTGGAATACATTTTTTAAACACAATGGTCACAAAGCCATAGAACGTTTTGGAATATCAACGACGATATGTGTGTGTGTGTACCACACACGATTTTTACGAATATTCTTCAGACGGCTGGCCTCAGCAAACGTCTAATTTGGTTTTTCTTTTGGTCATCCTCTCTATTTCAGATTACCCAAGAAGCCGGGGAAATAATGATCACTTTTCCTTACGGCTATCACGCGGGTTTCAATCACGGTTTCAATTGCGCGGAATCGACAAATTTCGCCGCCCCGCGATGGGTCGAGTATGGGAAACGCGCGACTCAGTGCACGTGCAGCAAAGACATGGTGAAAATATCGATGGACACGTTCGTCAAGCGATTTCAACCGGAAAGGTGAGAAGCGCTCAATTCGTAAATTCGTCAGTGGACATTCTCGTTCGGACGAGTCTCAGTTTTAAGGATCTACATCTACCCAGAGGCCCGAAAAAATGGCCAAATTCCGAATTTCTTTTCTGGGAAACGGTTGGTGAAAAAGAAACGTATATTTTTTAATAAGAAGGTATAATTAACGAGAGCCTTAAAAAAAAACACCAAAAAATACAGAAAAACAACAAAAACATGACCGCCGGCAGATGATGAAATTCTTTTTTCCCGTCGTTTCGCGGTGGACACTCTCCAGATTGAACAGTACATACGAAATCTAAAAACCAAACGGGTTATTCAAGCTAACAATAAATACGAGTCGTTGACGATCGTCGATTTGTCAAATCATTTCCTTCAACAACGTGGCGACGAATTGAAACTCGAGCATACAAAATTTATGAAAAAAAAAATCGTCGTTTTTACGTAACTTACAAAATGAAGATCGATTCTAAGAAAGTGAGATCGTCAACGATCTTCAGATGTTCCTCATCCTGTCTCCTGTAAATTTGGAAACAATCCATCAAGTGTTTCTCGAGATATCACGTCCACCGATTTTGAACAGAATGGTGGCCATGTTTTTCTGTATTTTTTGTTAAGGCTTCCAAATATGTACCTTTGCGTTTAAAAAAATGCGTTTCTTTTCACTGTATCCCAGATCGAAATCGGAATTTAGCTTTTTCGGGATTCCAGGTACACGTAGCCCCTTAAGGGGCCATACCAGTGTGAACGCTGAAGATTTGGGTGATTTTCGGGAATTTTTTGGAATAAAAGTACTCAATTAAATGTTTCGGAAAATTAACAATATATTTGGCTATATTTGACCTGTATTACATAATGTTTTCATACAAAAATATCGAGATCCAAGCGACTCATGCGCTGCCTTCGGGGGCGCAAAAAAACCTCCGAAAAAGGCAAAAAAAATCGATTTTTTAAAAGTCTCACACTGGTATAGCCTCTTAAGTAACGAGCATCGTAAAGCTCATAGCCGAATAGCCGACATCGAGAAACCAAACCAAAACGAACAATTTCTCAGATACGATCTATGGTTGCGTGGCGAGGACGTCGGCCAGCACCCGGAGGATCCTCGTCAAACGGCAGCCCCGTTGCCCTCGCAGATGGACCTTTTGTGCGCGAACAACAGCAGCGGCGAGTTGCCGCAGAGTTATTTGAGCGCGCCGAAGAACAAGAGGCACACGATTCATCGAAAGAAGACTTTAACCGCGACGAATTCGGACGTGAACATGGCCGACTTGGCGAATCGCCCGGACATACCAGCCGACGTGAAGAAAGTTCTGCAAGACCTTGAGCTGGAGGAGAGCGAGGATCAGCCGGACGAGCAACAGTTGGAGGTGCTCGAGGACATTTGGCTGAAAGCGGGTGAATTGGACGCTGCCGACGCGGTGCTTTATTCGGACAAGAGTTTCCGCAAGAAGGGCCGAAAGAGAAAGAAGAAGCCACCGGGCACAGCGGACAAGGAGCGAAAGGAGCTGAAAGCGAAAAGATCAGCGGCTAAAGCGATGGCGAGCGAGGAATCTTCGGGTACGCCAGGGCAGAGTATAAAAACCGAGTACCTCGATATCATGGGTGGTCCGGTGCCTTGTCTCGTTCTACCCGATCTCAAGGTACATCGTCCGGAGCTCCTGGAAACCTCGACCACCGAAGATATCAACGAGGCCCCCAGTATCGGCCAAGACGACCCCCCGATCTCCGGACTCGTCGAATACACCGACAAAACATCCAAGCGCAAGAAGAGAAACAGCGCGAAAAATCCCGAACACAAGAAGCACAAGCAAAAGCACGTTTACAAGAACAAACGCAAGGGCCTACCGGAAGTGCCAATATTCAGCACCACCGAGCCTCTCGACGTCTCGGACGCGGACGTCCAACGACAACTCATGGCCATGCCCAGTCTGTCCGCGCACAAATTCTCCGAATCGCCCTGTCACAGGAAAATGAGTATAATCACGAACACGATCAAAGTCGACGTACCGCCCGAGATCGACGGAGACCTCGATATCAAGGACGAATTCGACGACGACGACGACGAGGCCGTAGAGTTGAATTCCATACCGCTCTCGCCGTCTCCCCCACCGCCTCCGATATCCGTCAAGCAGGAATACGCCTTGTTGCCCGTGAAGCAAGAATACGCGAGTGACACGCAGGCCCAATGCACCGTGGCGGCAACCTCGAATCCTTCCTCGATCGACTCGAGTCCCCTGACGCGCATTATCAACAAGCCAATCGGCGCAAGCCTCCTCGGCAATCCAATGGCTTACGCGCGCAAAGACATAATCAAAGCGCCGCGTCTCAGTGTACTGAAGAAACAGTATCAATCGTGGGAGCGCAAGAGTCCGACGCTTCCCGACACAACGGTGCTCTCGGAGAACACCGTATCCGCGGACAAAGACGTTCGCAACGCTATAGACGGCTTGATGGTGCTTCACGAACAATCGCGACCGGCCACTCTTCAAGACGCCCGATTTTGCTCCAATCCGCCCACCATGTTTCTACCCGCCTCGACGTTTCCGCGCAACAGCGAATTCGCCAATCCGGGGGTTAGCGCGGCGGATCCCGGCTCTGCGAAGAGCTCGAACCTCGAGAGCAAGGAGTGGCGCGAGAGTGTCCAAGAATCCGCGAACTCGACGGCTCGCAGTCATCAGCTGCAGCTGCCCGAGAAAATCCTAACGAAAGCCTCGTTCCCGAACACGACGATAAGCGCCGCACCGCTGAGCCAGGCGTTTCCTTTCGGCCTCGACAAGGCCTGGGAACCGAAGACCCTCGAACACACCACCAACATCAACATCTGGCACAATCAGGCACACATTTTCAACGATAAGCTCAACCCTGACCTCGGCCAATCGACTCTCGCTATTCCGAAAAACGAGAAAAATGTTTACGTCACCGCACGCCCGTACACCCTCGCAACCAAAGTAGCCACAGGTTCGAACCTCACAGCCACAACGACGCCGGGAAGGGCCGGCAGTGTCGAGGCCAGGAGCAAACACGACGCGTCCTCGTCTTCGTCGTCGTCCTTGTCGTCGTCGTCCTTGGCGTCGTCGTACATGCAGATCGCCGCGAGGCAACCCTCGCAAAACACCATCACGGTTCTTCTGAAGCCCGCGGTCGAAGCTACCCTCAGACAGCCGCGCAAGAGAATGCCCATGAAGCTGCTGAAACCGACGGTCGTTGAAAATTTGTCGGGCAATACGATGAGCGTTAACGGGGAACAGAACAAATCAAAGACCTCCTCGATTGCCACCCAGGTCGACAACCGCGTGACTATCAGTCAGCTTAATTGCGGCAACGTTGCTAAAACCGGCCAGAGCAACGAGCAGAGAATGGACGTTTACACCTGTGGCAATTTCGGCAAATCGAGCGGCAGTGGCAACAATAATATTCACGCGCAGAGAAACGAGCCGAACGTTATAACCTACGATATCACAACCGCGGAACCGAAATTACCGACGAAAGCTGGCGGTTACGGCTGTGCCGGTGAACATTTCGGTGCAAGGACGCAGATGCAAAATGTCGTGTCGTCGAGCGGCGCATACGTCAAGATGACGATTACCAAAGCGAAAAAGCCGATTGTCAACAAGAGAAAGCTGAAGGACAAAAATAGAGGAACGACGCTGTTGGAAGAGGCACAGAACGCCGAGTCGCAACCACCCGTTCTCACCGCCGAGCTAACTTTGCCCGTTAATCATTACCAAAGGAGCAATACCTACGAAATCGTCAAGAAACCAAGCGCGAACAATTATCCGGCTATACCGGGACACATCTCGGAAATGCTGTTCCCGAGCAATTCGGAACTTGATCTTCTCCAAGCTTTCAACGATTATTGGAGCGCGCAGGTATCGCATTGCGCTATATGCGCCGCATTCACCTCGACGAGTAGCGGCGGAAGCCGACAAATGCCACCTGATTGGAAGTATTGCAAACCTACCGTTTTACCCGAAAGCTCACCGATATGGGTAAGGACAATGGATAACTCAATAATCTTTGTTCAAGTTGAGCCGATCGGTTAAACTTCGAGAGGGGGTACCTTTAGGCGAGGAAAAGATTGCTGATTTTTTTTAGAGGAAAATTTTCCTTGTCGTTTTTGAGACTTAGCTTGTTTTGTTACTACTTTTGGTTGTTACATGGTATTTTTTTGTTTATTCATCTTTAAAAATGACGGAGGTATGGCACGGTCTTCTAAACGGGTTGCGGCGGATTTTGTCGGACGGCGGAATTAATCTGACAAAAACCAGCACAAATTTTTCTTTCATTACGGGGCTATACCAGTGTGAGCGCTGGAAATTTGGGTGATTTTTGGGATTTTTTTGGAAGAAAAGTACTCAATTAAATGTTTCGGAAAATTAAGAATATATTTGGCTATATTTGACCTACATTACATAATTTTTTCATAGACAAAATATTGAGATCCAAGCGACTTACGCGCGCCTTCGGAGGCGCAAAAAAAAAGTTCCTCCACTGCTGACATGATTCCGGCCGATTGAGCAGCTGAAACCGAAAAAGGAAAAAACGTTAAACTGGAAGGCATTTCCTGTACAATGACGTAGGATTTTCGAAAAATATCAAAATCTAACAAAATGGCGTAGTTATGAAAAAAAAAGTCTATTTTCTTGCCTATAAAATGGTCGTTTTCTTCAATGCCAAATCGTCAATTTTCATCCAATCAAAAAAATCTTACGTCATTGTAGAGTAAATATATTCAAGAGTACTCTGATCAAATTTCAAGTCAATCGGATAATTGTTCTTTGAGTTACAATGTCAGAAAATTTGAAAATTCTCATTTAATATTCTTGAAAGTATAAAAATCTCATCTCATATTCTCGAAAGTATAAACTGTCGAAAAAGGCAAAAAAATCGATTTCTTGAAAGTGTCACACTGGTGAAGCCCCTTAACACTCATACGCAGCATGTGAACGAAGGAAAAGTGAGAAATGTTGTAAATCGATTAAATGGTATGCCTTGGAACAAAATGATGGAATTTTCCCAAAAACATGGCTACGTTTTGCAATAAAAAATACGTTTATTTTTTATTTTCAAGAACATTTATGGTCATGTTTTAGACAATAAAGTTAGAAAGATTTATACCAAATTTCATCAGGATCGGTTGATTAGTTATTAATCTTATTAGTTTTTAATCTATGCTTTTTTTTAAATTAATAAAATCAGCAAATTTTTTCCTCGCTTAAAGGTATTTTTTTAATACCCCTTACGACGGCTGTGAATGCAACGAAACGTTAGGTTAGATTAGCGAAGTGTGTATAGGCAGTGATAGGAAAGGATTCAATTGTAACGGGTAATACGTAAAAACCCGCAATGGTATACGTTGCAACTCGCAAGGAATATTACTTTGGTGTCCTCCTCCGATTTTATTGAAACTTCTTTATGTGGAAGAGTATCAAAAACTAAGAGACACGTATTTTTTTATCGGCGGAAAAATGGTTTTCAGGGGTGAAACGCATCCCCAAAAATGGGGATGTTTTTCGTTTTTCGTCGATAACGTTTTAACGGTACGAGATATTAAAAAATTTCAAACTACAACAATGTTTATTTTTTTTGCGTACTATACATTGGAGATGAGAACGATAACGTTATCGACGAAAAACGAAAATCACCCCTATTTTCGAGGGTGCGTTTCACCCCTTAAAACCGTTTTTCCGCCGATAAAAAAATACATGTCTCTTAATTTTTGATACTCTTTCACATAAAAAAGTTTCAACAAAATTGGAGGAGGACACCAAAGTAATGTTCCTAGTCCGGAATGAATAATAATACATCAAGGCCTTAGGCCACAGTAACGGGTACAAAATCATGTGCAAATTTAACAATTTTTTTTTTCGTATAAAAAGTGATTCACTCATAAAATTAGTTACACATCTATTTAGTATGAATATCAAGCTGTTAGAAAAAATATATATATATTTTTTTTCGATGTACAAAATCGAACTACTAATATTTTCTTTTGTTATCTTTATTTAGGCGCTCCTCGGCGTGACATTTAGCATTCACAATTTTTTACCTAGAACAAAAACGTATGACCATAACTTTTAAATTTGAAGTAAATCGAGTGAAAATTTTTTGTTATTTATCACGCCGTCAAAAGGCTGTTTCGAGAAGTTTCGAGTTTCGGCCATTTTGCACATCGAAAAAAATCTATTTTTTCTAACAGCTTGATATTCATACTAAATAGATGTGTAATTAATTTTATGTTTATCACTTTTTCTTACGAAAAAAATGGTTAAATTCGCACATGATTTTATACCCGTTACTGTGGCCTAAGGCCTTAACGCGGTCCTCTAGTTTCTCGGCTGTTTTTTTTTCGGCTTTTTCAATAATTTTTTACGGGCAAAGCATCGAAATAATCAATCTCATTGTTTTTGCGTAATCTTTATTAACATTTACATAAGCTTTACAAATGTTTTGAAGTCAAAATATATAATAGAATAAACGTTATAGTGGCCGACAGGAAGACATCAAGTAAAAGAGGTGCTTGACGGTGACCAAGATTGCGGCTGTTCTGCTTATCTGAAATCAAAAAACCAAACGGCATTTTAATCTTCATATTTAAGACTAGCGATTGAACTAGAGTGAATTCTAAATTACAAAAATTGACTTTTTTATACACTTTTGAAAATTACATTCTATTTTTTACTCATTTTTTCTTAAGTTTTTCGCTCGTACAAAAAAAACTATCGAAGCAATCATGATAATCCTAGTTCAATCGCTGGCTTGTAACACATTAAAGATGCTGTATAAATTTGAACAAGATCGGTGCGGTAGTTTCTGAAATATCGTGGTCACCGTTTCGAAAAATGGTGTTTCGAGAAAAACGCGTTTGAAAGTATACCTGCTCCGTATACCTGCTCCGTTCCAGGGCCGTAACTTGTGAACCACTTCGAATATCGAAAAATCATTTGGCACACATTTTCTACACGTGTTGTAGATGTGATTTATGAAAAAAAAAGTCGATTTTTTCGACCCGAGAAACTAAAGGATCGCCTTAACAACACATTTTCGACAACAATGAACATAACCAAACGAAGGAAGAAAAAATTCGTTGCGTTCCAGCGATGCCAAATTCAACACCGTACATGCTAAGGACCTCGTCCCCGCAGGGATAATGTAGAAAAAAAAATCTTTGCAGGTCTCGTCAACGTTATTCGCCGCAAACTCCAAAGAACAGGGCACTGAGCCCGAAAACGACAAACTCCTGAGCTGTCGTAATTGTCACGTAACCGTTCACGCCTCCTGTTACGGTATAACAGTATTACCCAGTGACTTGCCAAACTGGGCATGTGACAAGTGCAAAGCCGGAATGAATCACGTCGTAAGTCTTGCATGAACAATTCTTACCCATACCCACGCGCACAATGATGACGTTTGATGTCAAGCGCAAAATCAACCATTGTTTCTTCCAGTCGTGCTGTCTGTGCCCGATGCGCGGTGGCGCACTGAAACGGACAAGCGACAGTCGATGGGCGCACATGCTTTGCGCCCTCTTAATACCCGGAGTGACGTTCAAAGATCCGATAAACAAAGACCCGATAAACGTGTTGACGATCAAGCCGGACATACTGAAACAGCAGTGCTGCTGCTGCGGCCAAAAGACCGGAGCCTGTCTCAGTTGTCACAACTGCGACGCCCTTTTTCATCCGTACTGCGGCCTCGTTGCCGGAGCAACCTTCGTCATACCTGCCTACAATTCGAAAGAACTTCAGGTACGAAAATCACCGCGAAAATTCGCACGAAACTGCAACAACGCGAGGCAAACGGCGAATTCCCAACTGGTCGTTCAATCTCGTTGCAGATCACCTGCCACGGTCACGACGACGGCAAGGAGAAAACACCGAAGATTCGCCTCGGCGAAATGGTCTGGGCAAAACATCGCAACAAACGTTACTACAAGGCGAGAATCAACTCCATTCACGATACATTGTTTTACATGGTGACGTTCAGCGACAGCAGCTTCAGCGACGATCTTTATCCGTCGGACATAACGGTAAATTGAACGTTTCGTTATTCAAGATTTGACAACGTAGCTCATCCGACGAGCACGCGAATCTCATGCATTTTCGCTTCTTGTTTTCTTCCCGTTTGTTTCCCTCGTTCGACAGAATTACAATCCTGGCAGTCCACCGGTGATCGGGGCGGCTGTGAGGGTCAATTGGACCGACGGTCAAACCTACGACGGTGTATTCGAGGGCCAGAATCACCGAGTCATGTACAACGTATGACAACGAATTTTTGTTTGTCCGCGCCCGAGTCGAAATTTTCAGCCTATTTTGACCCTCCAGAACCTCACAGTGGTAGGAGATAAAGGCAGTAAAATAGCTTCGTATTCAATATAAAATGAGCTCCTACTTAACGCCTAGAACGGGAACAAATTTCCCTTTTCTCCACTTGCAGGCGCTAAGGAGGACGTCGATTGGCACACGTATACACGCACACGCATACACTCTATTATGCATATAGAGATACATATGCGTGAATACGCGCATGCGCAGACACACGTATATACACGCACACATACACAGGGTTGCGAAATTTGTAATGAAAAAGTAATGCATTATTCATTACTTTTTTAAAAAGTAATGAAAAAATATTTCATTACCCATTACATTTCATTAAGTAATGTAAAAAAATTCCATTACCCATTACATTATATTTTGTAATGTAAAAAATTTCCGTTACTCATTATATTTGATTTTGTAATGTAAAACATTTCCGTTACTCATTACATTTGATTTTGTAATGTAAAAAAATTCCATTACTCATTACATTTGAATTTGTAATGTAAAAAATTTCCATTACTCATTACATTACATTTTGTAATGTGAAATATTTTCATTACAAAATGCAATGTAATGAGTAATGGAAATTTTTTACAATACAAAATATAATGTAATGAGTAATGGAATTTGTTTAAATTACAAAATCCAATGTAATGAATAACGGAAATTGTTTACATTACAAATCCAATGTAATGGGCAATGGAAATTTTTTACATTACAAAATCCAATGTAATGGTTAATGGAATTTTTTTACATTACAAAATATAAAGTAATGGGTAA
This sequence comes from Ophion slaviceki, assembly GCA_944452715.1. NCBI lineage: Eukaryota > Metazoa > Arthropoda > Insecta > Hymenoptera > Ichneumonidae > Ophion > Ophion slaviceki. Next base: position 4,456,746 of record OX101785.1, on the reverse strand, counting down.
TGGAATTTTTTACATTACAAAATCCAATGTAATGGGTAATGGAAATTTTTTACATTACAAAATCCAATGTAATGAGTAATGGAATTTTTTTACATTACAAAATGTAAAGTAATGGGTAATGAAAACGGTAATGCATTACAAAAAGTAATGCATTATTTGCAACCCTGCACATACATGCCTAAGCATACACCAACACACGTATACTAGTACCTATACGTATGCATGCGTGTCTGCTATAGGGATCCGCGTGTACATGCATACGCGAGGGCAATTCCTATCAAAAATATTGTAACTATTTGCCCAAGATCCATTTCTTCCACTTTGGAGAGTTGCTGGAGCTGCAGGGGCAAGTTTGAAGGGAATGCGAAAGGTTCGCTGGGTGGAGATAATGGTAAGGCCATTGGAAAAGTAGCCCTCTACGGCGAACGCGCGGTCCTTCCTAGTCCAACGCATGACGGTTACTGAAAACTATCAGACCCGCTGTTTCGAATGCGACCATCCCCACCCTCGTTTCGTCGAAACAGCCAAATACGCGATAGGTCCAAACGCAATCAAAAGAGGAGCTGCAACGACTTCAGCTAGGTTAGGTAGGAGTATAAGAGCCTATGCAGGAGGTAAGCAGCAAAGAACGAGCATGTGGCGGCCCATAGTAGGACTTCTAGCAGTAAACAGACTCAAGTGAGGCTGACATAGGATCAAAGGCCTTTAAAATAGGCTGAAAATTTCGACTCTGGCGACTATGTCGAAAATCGACCGTTGCCATTGCCATTTGACAACTCACCGATCTTATTTCAACGTCAATAACGAAGCGTCCTTTCTCATGCGCAGGTCATCTTCGAGGACGGCTCACAGCTGAGCGTGCACCGCGAACAAATTTACAGTCTCCAAGAAGACTTGCCGAAGAGAGTGCGATCTCGTTTGGTGAGTTTAGACCTAAGTTAAAAGGCAAGGAAATAAGTGGCGAAAAAGAAAATGAGAGATACGGAGTACGAAAAACAATATGTTCATTGACCACGTCTCTTGGAGCTCGTTTCATTAGTCATGCGTACCTCACTCGTCATCCAGCCCGCTTTATTTTAATTTCTATTCCCCCCCCCCTTGTTTTGCGTCCCGTGGATATCACTAATCGTTTTTTTTCTTTCTTTCTGTTTTTTGATCCCTTTTGTTTGCCCTCCGCTTTAAATTGATTGACAAAGTCCATGGCGACTGAAATGAAGCACCGATATCACCTTTATGGCGTCGAAGATGCGTCAGATGCGCAGAACAGAAAGGTAAAACACGCGAAAAAGTTTGACTGAAGCGATAGAGCGCTGAACAATGGTCCTTCAATTGCTGTAAATAATTGTAACTTTTGCATAGATATCTATATAAACCCGCATACCATATACATATGTCTGTATATGTATATTTGAGAGATAACACATCGACACACACACACACACAAACATATAAATATTTATTGAGAATCGATTGTGCTCGTATGGTCTATGCAGAACGTCCATTCATTGTATTCATGTTCGCTATCGTATTATACTACGTCGTGTGAGCCGAAGCGATTTCGAGGTACATTGCACATAGCTAATGGATCATTGAGGTCGATTCCGCAACTTTTCGTATCTATTTATTCACTTCTTTTTTTTTTCTTGTACAAATCATTCGAATCGTCGATAATGGCGATCCAACGTGGCTGAGTTACGATCAATCCTCCATCTTTTTTTACTCAAGTGCTCGGTCGAGTTATTACTGTTGAAAAATTTCAATGCGCTCGAAATTGAAGAAATCGCGATATTGCCGATAATAGCTACATTTTGTTCATCGAAATCGTTCGACGTTGTGGAAAAATAAGAATCTTTGGCTTTTGTATCAATGAGAATGCGTGTCACAAGTGAACGTGGATCTTTTTGAGACTATACGACTCGGATGAGTTTGGAAAATGCCTAATCGAAGCTGTCGATTTTTTATTCGCTCTGTTTTTCCTCTAGCCTCTTTCTATCCCTCTCTCTCTCTCTCTCTCTCTCTCTCTCTCTCTCTCTCTCACTTTCTCTCTCTCTCTCTCTCACTTTCTCTTTCTCACTCCGAGTTCTCCATTCGGTAGCCATATGATTGGAACGTTCTGACCGAGCAATGTCACACGTGACGAGATATTTTAATAGCGAGCACTCGTCACGAGTTGTCAAACGTTCGGCTCTAATGATGCGAGTCAACGTCAATTTATATCCATCCCAGTGTCCCTTGTACGATACTCTGCGACTGGGCGGTCTCTATTTTTCTTTTTCTTTCGTTTACGCGTCATTCTCGTCGCACACAGCAGCACGGAACAATAAAGCATCGTTGTACACGGCACGTGTTGTCGATCGAGCCATTATTCGCAGTGTTTCTCCCCGACGCGAATAACGAGACGCGAAATTGATACGAAAATTAATTTAAAAAATCAAACGAATATAGCGCGGCTATTGGTATTCACAATCGTACAATTGTGTCGGTTTTTGAATTTTGTGACAAACCCGAAAATCGAATGTGCCCTCAGGCATTTGTTTCTTTTTTTCCTCTTTTTTTTTCTACGCGCTTGTTTCTATACTCGCGATACTCGTATTTTTTATTCTGTCGAGGAAAAAAAGGATGTACACTATTCGCAGCATCACAAGTAGTATTTACGAAGGCAATTGCGGATAACGATTGAAACGCCATCGGGACTTGTATTCGCGGTCGGTGACACGAATTCATCGAACGATTTTGTCTAGCGATCTGCTATGAGATTCAGCGTGATGGATCGTCGAGGACGGTGACGATTGTATAAAAAAAAAAAGAAAATAAGGGATAGCGAGAAAAAGAATGAGCGCGGAAAGTGGTTCCCCGGGGTCTTAAGTGTCGCGCGTGAACTGTTTTATCACTGTTTAGAACGTATATAGCTATATCGAAGAAGAAGAAAAAAAACGAAAAGTTTATAATAGATGACGATAATGTAGTAAGCGGGAGGAGACTATGTGTACACTGTACTCTCCCTGTGAGAGCTCATCGCAATGAAAAAATGCGAACTAGAAAATACAATAAAAACGACACCGATGAAAAACTCAATTACTGACACGGGATATTTATTCGCGACGAAATTCTCAGCTTATCGCGATTTTCGTAAATTGCGGATGTTCTTTTTTTTACAAATCATCGCCACATGATTGTATCGTAAGTTAAGGGGCTATACCAGTGTGAACGCTGAAGATTTGGGTGGTTTTCGGGAATTTTTTTGAAGAAAAGTGCCCAATTAAATGTTTCGGAAAATTAAGAATATATTTGGCTATATTTGACTTATATTACATAATTCTTTCATAGAAGAATATTGAGATCCAAGCGACTTGTGCGCTGCCTTCGGAGGCGCCAAAAAAAATCCCCCACTGCTGACATGATTCCGGCCGATTGAGTAGCTGAATTTTTGCAAGATAAAATGATATTTACCATAAATTTACAATTTTTACAGGATATTCTTGAAACAAACTGGCGAAAAAGGCAAAAAAATCGATTTTTTGAAAGTGTCACACTGGTATAGCCCCTTAACCGGTTATATCTAGCGCGTTGATGATCTTGAAGTTTGCAACGTTGGAACGCGACGAAAATTAATTATTTTTTTTATCGATAAAATTCGTTTTTCGAGTCGTTTACTCATTCGAACGCTTTTACATATTTTTATTGCAGATCTGCAACCTTAAGTTGCAACAAAGGATTTTATAGTATAATAAAAATGAAAAAAAAAAATAACAAAAACATCGCTGCATTCCAACGATGCAAACTTCAACGTCATGCTCGTCCCCGGAAAACGAAGTTTTCGTGAGTATGGTTTTAAGTGTCCTCGGCAATTTTTGTGTTGACGAATATTTATAAACGTGCCACAGCTGCACGAAAAAAAATCATTCGAAATATAGAAATTAAACGCATTTAGTTTTCGCACGAAATTCTCCAGTGCTTGGATGAAGGATTTAATGAAATATTGATTTTTGCAAAAATGTTTCGAAAAAAAAATTCCTTCGTTCGAGCGCTGCTTGTTGATATTGAAAAAAGCTTGCAAAATTTCAAGTCGATTAAGGTTTAAGAAGTTCGGAGCGGTCCAGTTGACTGAAATTACGGTTTATGACGTTTTTTTTTTCACTAAACCTCAAAAAAATACATACGAGGTATAGACTTATTCTGTCGATGCTAATTTTTCATCAAATCTATAATTAAAGGGTATCCATTTTTATATTTTTATTATGTAACAAAGAAAAACTTTCGTGTTTTTTTAACCAACCAGCTTGAAAAAGTATAAGATTATCGATGATTATTATGAACAAAAAACTGCGTCAGTGAATGTTTTATACAACTCAGAATGAAATTTTGAGTCATTTATAACTATGCATATTCGTATTTATGCCACGAGACAATTAATATTGAGTGTTGCCGAGATACGGCAACATTACGGACATCAAGCCTGGCAGCAATGCTTTTTATTGGCCAGCCAAGGTTAATAATCTTTTATCAAATCTTGATGGTTCGACATTGAATGTATATGGTTTTCGTAGGGCGAGATGCACTTTTTTCTGCTAAATGCTAAAAATGTTCAGTTTACGTCAATCCGTTGTTAGAAACGGCTTATCTTGGTGCTAACCCAAAAATTTAAATCACCCGTTAACTCATTAAACTATTTTTTATCTCTGATGTTTTGTGGTGAGAAAAATTTTTAAAAAGTTGTGAAAACCGTACAATATATATATATATATATATATATATATATATACACAGGGTGTCCCATTTTAATCTTACACCTGAATTTTCTCGAAAAATATTGCTCGGACGAAATATTGTGTGGAACAAAACTTCTATGGATTGAAGGGGGACGTTTGAAAAAAATTTATTTGAGGAGCCAAAATTCAAAATGGCGGTGTTACAAAGGCTGACGTGTTTTTTTCAAACGGAAACATAACTTTTTTTTATTGCCAAAAAATTTGTCAGCTGAAAACTAAAAACTTTTGTTGAAAAAATTTTTTGATAAAGTTCATAGTTTTCAAGTGAGAACATCATTTTCAATTATTTCAGATGTATCCAGGATTTGTGCGTGCGTGCGTGCGTGCGTGCGTGCGTGCGTGCGTGCGTGCGTGCGTGCGTGCGTGCGTGCGTGTGTGTGTGTGTGTGTGTGTGTGTGTGTGTGTGTGTTTCTACCCATCGTGATCAAAGTTCGTCAAGGATTTAAAGAAACACGTTTTTGGGCCTGAAAATGGCACAAACGCTATTAAAATGGAAAAAAACTATTTTTCATCGATTTTTCTCCAAAATTTTCTCATGAAATATCGTCCAAATTTGAAAACAAAAAAAAAACAAAAAAAAACCAAAATTTTCAACAAAAAAATTTGATTCTTTTTTTGTTCAAGTGGTCATACATTCGAAAATACAACATTGAGCGGCTTGCCGTGAGACATTTAGTCTAATTGTCCCTACCACCGGCATTTGCGTTAGCCAAAGCGTAGGAGGTTGCATGGCTGAGTCTGTTGTAGACCATTCGCGTTACCCAGAATACACCACGTGGAGGTTGTCTGTCTAGCATTCCTGGTCCTGAGAAGGGCCGTTTTGTGTGTGTGTGTGTGTGTGCACACACACACACACACACACACACACACACACACACACACACAAATCCTGGATACATCTGAAATAATTGAAAATTATGTTCTCACTTGAAAACTATGAACTTTATCAAAAATTTTTTTCAACAAAAGTTTTTAGTTTTCAGCTGACAAATTTTTTGGCAATAAAAAAAGTTATGTTTCCGTTTGAAAAAAACATGTCAGCCTTTGTAACGCCGCCATTTTGAATGTTGGCTCCTCAAATAAATTTTTTTTCAAACGTCCCCCTTCAATCCCTAGAAGTTTTGTTCCACACAATAGTTCGTCCGAGCAATATTTTTCGAGAAAATTCAGGTGTAAGATTAAAATGGGACACCCTGTATATATATATATATATATATATATATATATATATAAAGTGTTACAGAGAGAGGCACATAAAGTGTTGCGGAACAATAGCACTCAAACTATTGATCATATCCAAAAATGTTTCAGACAAAAGTTTCAGTGTTTGAGAAGACCGTCATACTGGGCCACCCTATTTTTTATCGTCCGAGGGGCTGAAGGTACGTCAAGGTCAACTGCACTTTTTTAAATGGAACCATGTATTTTTTTTCGACGATGTGAAAAAAGGCAAAGTATGAAAATGATCGAAAAATCGAAAAACATTGGAATAATGACTTTCGACTAACCTTGTTTTGGGTCTACCTACCATTCCATTTAAAAAAGTGGAGTTGACCTTGCCGTAGCTTCAGCGCCTCCACCGATAAAAAAAATAGGGTGGTCCAGTATGACGGCCTTCTCGAACACTGGAACTTTTGTCTGAAACATTTTTGAATATGGCCAATAGTTTGAGTGCTATTGCTCTGTGCCTCACCCTGCACTGAGAAAAAAAACAATTGAATCAAAAAAATATATTGGTTGATCCAAATAAATGTGCTGCTGCGGAGTGCCACCGATATATGGGATTGTTTCAATACTATAAAATATTTGAAAATGTGATTGATTTAAATAACATATTATTTTATTTGAAAAAGCTCTTCTGTTCTCTGAATATCTACATTATCCTTCAAATAAAATTATATTCTATTGAAATCATTCTATACACAATTCGTATTGGATGAAATAATTAAGCGGTTGCTAAAAACATTTTTTACTTCGTACAAAAATATAATCAATAGAATTAATTATTTCTTTACCACATCGAAAAGATTATGCCATGGGACGTAAGTTTTTCAATTTGTTTTAAATCTTAAACAAGAAGTGAGCATTAGAATGATCATCCACGATAATAGTGGAGAGAATATCAGATATCCAATGGAATATCCATGGAGAGAATATCAGATATTCAACTAATTAGAACAGATACTACACTTTGATCTTAGCCACAGGCTAAGAAGCGATACTCTTTAGTGTTTCTCCAGCGTTTAAGTAGATTTTCGGTTCGCGCTTCGCTTACGAGAAACGAGCGCGCGTGAGGCCTCTAGCGTTTACTCCGAGAACTACGGGTTTCCTCACACCTATAATTTCAGTGGCGCTCGGCCATGATTCGGTTGAATTTTTTCAATCAAATGTGCAAGAAACACATTTTACTTTCGCATAATTTTTTAACCAATTCAGACATTTGCTTAATGTTTTTCAACCAAAATAAAATATTGATATTTCAACGAATAATGTACTTAATATCAATATCGGATATGGTGAAAACAATAAAACAACATAAATATTTACTCAATAGAAATTTTATTTGAATCAAACGAGCGAAATTCAATTTTTCTTGTGTACTCGAATCAACAATATTCATGTTATTAGGAGTACAACTTTGCAGTGACCATTTTACTTAGAGAGCCACTGCGGCCGAAGTAGTGGCCCTAGCTCAATAAAAAAGTGGCATTTTAAACTAGAGGCTCTGCCAATGTAAACAATTTAAAAAAGCTAACGGATACGTGTATGCATTATAAAGTTATAGGCACTCAAACATGGCAACCTACGAACCGAATTCTCAGCATTTGCGGGAGGTTATGATTTACTTCTTCAACATCAAGAAATCTGCGGCTGAGGCCCACCGTTTGCTTGTAGATGCTTACGGGGAGGATTCTATTAGTGAGAAAACGTGTCGGCGGTGGTTTCAACGCTTCAAAAGTGGAGATTTTGAGGTCGAGAACAAGCATGGTGCCGAAAGGCAGAAAGTTTTTGAAGACGGGCTGACAGCTGGGCGTTGTATACTATGAGCTGCTCAAACCATCCGAAACCATCACAGGGGAACTCTACCGACGTCAGTTGATGCGCTTGAGTAAGGCACTCAAAGAGAAACGGCCACAATTCAACGAAAGACATGACAAGGTGATACTGCAGCATGACAATGCCCGACCCCATGTTGCAAATGTCGTGAAAAAGTACTTGGAAACGCTGAAATGGGAGGTTTTATCCCACCCGCCGTACTCTCCAGACATTGCCCCTTCCGACTATCACTTGTTCCGGTCAATGGCACACGATTTGGCTGACCAGCACTTCGGTACTTACGAAGAAGTCAAAAATTGGGTCGATTCCTGGATTGCCTCCAAGGACCAAGACTTTTATCGACGCGGGATTCGAATGCTACCTGAAAGATGGGCCGAGGTCGTAGCTAGCGACGGGCAGTACTTTGATTAAAAAATATGTAGCCACTTTTTTATAATAAAGCCTTAAACTTTTGAAAAAAAAAAAAAACGGTCACTGCAAAGTTGTACTCCTTATATAAATTGAAACGCTTTTTTCGTTCGTTGCAGAAATTGCATTCAAAACTATATAATGTGTTCGCTATAATTTTTTAGATAGTTTCAATAATATATTGTTCTCGGCTAACAATACATCTTTTGAATGAAAAAATACTTTCAATTTTTTTTATGTTATTGAAGTCAATAGCGTTTTGTTTGGACTAATAAATCCGATTATTTACACCAACAATTTTACAATTGAATTATCGAAATTTCGTTCAAAAACACGAATGATATTGGATCAATGATTTTTTTCCGCAGTGTGTATATTCAATGAAAAAGTTCGCTGGTTTGCGGAGCCCGCCTACAAACGCCCATAACTCTCTCAATTATGAACAAACCGACTTGAAATTTTCGAAAAAATATTCTTCAAATATATTTCACGGATCCGTCGAAAGCCAAAAATCGATATTTTCAAAAATGTCAGCTCGTTGTGTAAAAACTGTCGACTGAAGTTCAGCAACAAGCTCCCGACTGTAACGCATAAAATACGAGTGTTGCAATATTCGCGGCTCGCAGACGAATGTCCGGTGTGAGGATTATAAAATGTGAAAAATCGGGCATAGAAGGTGACAGCGAATGGCGCAAGGAAGATTGACAATATGACAAAATACATTTATTCATTGGTAAGTACGCGGTTTCTGCAGCTCGTGACGTATCCTTCGTGCGGGTACATCTCGATCAGCAAATTCATACAATCGAAAAAATATATAATAACAATAATAATATAGAGCGCAAGGTAATATGGTGGTGCATACAACGGTTGTACGTAAGAAAAATGATAAGTTGGCGAATTGGGCGCAACGTATCGTATTTGGAACGACACAACAAGCGGAATGTATCACGAGCGCGAACAATTGTGTCACTGACTATATTGCTCCGGCCTTACTTGATAAAGTATACATAACACTTAGTGACTAGACAATATGTAGCACTTATTCGTACGTAATTGTACAAAAAAAATCGTAGCCGGCACGGTAATTCTTTTTTTTTTCACCATAGTCAGCTATAATCGAAGACAAAAAAACAACTAGGAACAGATGATTGAAAGTACTCTCGATGGCCAAATAGTTTTCTTCCCTTCTCCCTTTCACTCTCGATATTTCGAATCCTTCCGGTCTGGGTTCGAGTAACCTTAACCCCGTTTCTGAAACACATTGACACTTATGAACATTGAGGACACATCTGTGGAGTCTGATATTGGGGGGTCATCAATAGGGCATGGATTTTCGACAATATCGAAAAAACCAGAATATCGGACCAAAAATCAGATATCGAAAAACCGATATTGGACTCGAATGATACCGATATTTCCATATCGGAGTTGAAAAGTTAAAATATCATTATAATTGTTATTATTTCCAGTTAAGTTACTTTGACCTGTTTTTTTACTTCGTTTAACAGCCTCAAAATATTATAACCTACATTTAATATTTCCAAAGTGTGAATTTATTTATTCACGAAGGTGAGATCGTCTCTGAAATACGAAACTTCAGATGTCCTCTGTTGCAGTCGTTGTGTCAACAATCTCAATTTCGTTAAGGGGCTATACCCGTGTGACGCTTTGAAAAAATCGATTTTTTTCCTTTTTCGACAGTTTATACTTTCAAGAATATCCTGTAAAAATGTCAAGGCTGTATCTCTAATAATTTTATCTTGCAAAAATCGATAGTCAAACCTTTAAACGTGTTTTTTTTTTCGAAATAAGATTTTTCAAATTTGCTGACATTGTAACTCAAAGAGCAATTATCCGATTGACTTGAAATTTGAACTGAGTACTCTTGAATATATTTACTCGACAATGACGTAGGATATTTTTGATTGGATGAAAATTGACGATTTGGCATTGAAAAAAACGACCATTTTGTAGGCAAGAAAACAGACTTTTTTTCATAACTACGCCATTTTGTTAGATTTTGATATTTTTCGAAAATCCTACGTCATTGTACAGGAAATACCTTCCAGTTTAACGACATTTTATCCTTTTTCGGTTTCAGCTAATCAATCGGCCGGAATCATGTCAGCAGTGGAGGAACTTTTTTTTTGCGCCTCCGAAGGCAGCGCATAAGTCGCTTGCATCTCAATATTTTTCTATGAAAAAATTATGTAATATAGGTCAATTATAGCCAAATATATTCTTAATTTTCCGAAACATTTAAACGAGTACTTTTCTTCCCAAAAATTCCCGAAAATCACCCAAATTTTCAGCGTTTACACTGGTATAGCCCCTTAATTGAGGTGACCATGTCGTTGCCTGCCTGCCACAAGCCATATCATTTGTTTGCATTCTTTTAGCTACTACTACGTTGACTTGCATAATAATTCCTAATTTTTATTTTGCTCGTTTACCACTTTTTTTATTTACATAGAAGTTCCTATTTTCTGCTTTCGCTTGATTATTTATCTAATGTTGGATATATTTGAGAACATAGCAGGGTATGTTTAGAAATGTATAATAAATGTTGATCTCAATGAAAAATGGCGAGTTTAAATAAATACGGTGATTTCGATGAAATTTGGCATGCACGTAGAATGAGTGAAAATAGGCGACACGTATTTTTTTATATCTGCGGAACCCGATTTTTAACGGTTGAAACGCACCCTCGAAAATAGGGGTGTTTTTCGTCGATGACGTTTCAACGGTACGAGATATGAAAAAATTTCAAATTGCAACAACGTTTATTTTTTTCGTGTACTATACATTGGTAATGAGAACGATAATGTTATCGACGAAAAACGAAAAACACCCCTATTTTCGATGGTGCGTTTCACCCCTTAAAAATCAGGTTCCGCAGATATAAAAAATAGGTGTCGCGTATTTTTACCCATTCTACAAGCATGCCAAATTTCACCGAAATCGGAGAGAGACCGACCTCGCAACCTTCACTTTCAAGCTTTTAAAATGTTTAATCAAGATTTCCGATAAATATGAAAAATACGATTATTTTACGAAATACCGGTATTTCGATATTACAACTCGTTGATATCGAAATAATAGCGGTAACGGTCGGATAGTCCAAGCTCTAGTAATCAAAGGGCATTGTAAGATGTACGAACGTCACTCACCACCGGATAGATGAAAGGCTTGGCGAGATCCGAATAGTTATCGCTCGATTTGGCCACGCATGAGGGACCTCCCATGTCCTCCCAGACTAGTTTTTCTATCACCAAACCGCCGTTTGGCAGGACCGTGTAACGAGGATCGTAATTGTTGTCGATAACGGTGCCGTTGTCGTTGACCCATTGGATTTTTGGCCTTGGAACACCCTCGGCTTCGCAAGGCAGCCAGACCGTCGAACCTATGTAGGAGAAGATCGATTGCACCTGCGTCGTTACCATGGGCTTTCTCTCCGTGCTGCACTCCCCGGAAGCTTGGTTGCTCTCTGAAAAATGGAAAACGACGCTGATCAGTTGGACGATGGAGACATTGAACCGGGTCTGCGCAGCTTGTCGGTCAAGCACGTCATTATGTTGAATTCATAATCAATTGCTTTCGTTATCTACATTGGGCATTATCCATTTTTCGACGCTATCGGACATACGTAATACATACAATAACAACACGAACCTTACCGAATTAAGGGATTAGCCCCACTTGCGATTTTGAAAAAATCGATTGTTTTATTGCATTTTTTTGAAGTATAAGTATCTGAGAATATGTCCTGAAAATTTCAAGTCGATCCGAACAAAATTGACTGAGATATGAGCGTTGAAAGAGAAGAATCCGTTGTGACATTGAAACTTTAAACGCGTTTTTCTCAAAATGGCATTTCTGAAGTCGGTGACCAAGATTACTCGAACACTAATGAACCGATCTTCTTGAAATTTTGCAGGCTTATTTAATACATAAAAATGTAGTCTTTAATCGTTCGATTTTTTTTTCGTAAAAATGGCCGTTTTATAGCCAAAAAACGGCCGTTTTTTTTCGTTAAAATCGAACCATTAACTTTGACTGTCCGCCATTTTGTGAAAAATGAATATTTTTTAAAATCCTTCGATTAAAGACTAGTTTATACTTATATTTGACTAAATCCATCCGCATTTTTTTTTCAGATGATCCACTTCGCCGCAATGTTGGTCACCGCAAACCGTGTATATAAAAACATTATTTCATTGACGGCCATTTGCCACTAAACAATGTAATATTTTTCAATAAAAAAATTACTGAAAGTTCTTCAAGATGTGTTCTTTAAGATGGTATATTGATCGATTAAAAAAGTTTTGTAGTTTTCTTTAAAAAAAATCATGAAAAAGGCCTTTTTTGCGCTACAAGTGGGGGTAACGCCTTAAGGCGGACAGCTTCAGATGCTTCGAGAAATCAATTTTTTATTTTTATTTTATAAATCGTTGGCAAAATATCTTAAGAATACACCTTGGAAATTTCGAAAACGATATTCGGATTCTTTCTAACGATATGTATATAAATGATACTCTCCGTTCGACTTTATTTTGCCTTTTCTCAGAGTGTACATATTCGGAAATGTGTGCAAAAAATGTCAAGTTAAAATCTTGAAAAGTGACCAAGTGACAGACGATTTAGTGAGAACAGGTAGCACAACGATTTACATGTACTAAAACTGTCGATCGCGTTTTTTTTTTCGAAAAGACATTTTTTCAATTTGCGAAAAATGAACTCAAGAACGAATTGATGGATCATCTTGAAATTTGGAACACGTTTGCATAATATAATTTATCAAAACATGAACCTAAAGTTGGAATGATTAGATTGCTTAAAACATATTTATTAATGCAAAATGGCGGGAAAAAAAGCTAAAAATCGATCATTTTTTTTCACACACGTTCCAATATTCAATTCTCGATTTCTTCTCAAAATTTAGGTTCATGTTCTTAAAAAATATCTCAAGAATGTATGAAAATTGTTTGGGCTGTTTCAGATGCGAATTGCGAGCTGCACAATTACCGCAAATCGACAACGACGATGAGGACACGCCAAGGGACACAACGGATTACACATTAATTAATACATGAAATAACTTGAAAAAATTACCAGAGATGTATGAAAATATGAATAAATTATTGTCAGAGTTGCGGAAATTTTCGTTTTTTTTCACAATAAAAAAAATCCAAAATATCATCTAACTTTCGGTCTCCTAAAGTGGTTGCCTTAAGGCAGTTGAAGCGTTATCCATAATCCAAGATTTAAAAAAATGTATCTATACTTTACTGTCGGAGTAAACTGAGTCTAAAAATTTTCTGAAATTTTTTCATCACAAAATGTTGGAGACCAGAAATAGTTTAATGGATGCAATTTTACGTGAGGTTAGATGAGCAAGACGTTTACGGGTGATTTACTTTTTTGGCTATTTAACAGCAAGATAAGTTTGCTTAGTTATTGTCGATTCGTATCATTTGTAGAAATGTCATGCGAAATACCAAAAGCAGATATTTTTTTTTCATAAAGTAACATAAAGCCCAAAATCTCGAAAACCGTGGGACTTTTACTAAACTGAAATTCCAGCATATAGCACGACATGATTTGACCTATCGAAAGTTGCAAGATTATCCATTTATAACCGGGCACCCTGTATTTTCAATATTGAACCATCAAGGTTTGATAAATGATTACGAAGTGTTTTCTCAAGTTGGTAGTAACAAAAGTTTTTCTTCTTCACGTGATAAAAATATCAAAATGCTTAATTTTGCCTTTTAATTATATATTTTATGATAAATTAGCATCTACAGAATAAATCTATACCTCATATGTATTTTTTTATATCATTTGTAGAAATGGCATGCAACGAACTAAAAGCAGATGATTTTTTTTTTTTTTTTTTTTTTTCAAAAAGTAACATAATACCTAAAATCTCGAAAACCGTGGGACTTTTACTAAACTGAAATTCCAGCGTATAGCAGGAGATCTGACTTATTATTGAGAAAAAATGCATAAATCGTCATTGGACTCAACTGGACTGCTCCAACCTCCTTAAAAATCGTTTTTCGTTTTAATAGGTATTTTCAAAGAAAAAAAGGCCAAGAGGTATTTTCAAAGAAAATGGTCTTGCGAATGCAAGTGCATTCTGCATGTAAAAGTTGTTTTATTCGGTTACTTACCGACGACGGTGATGATCCGAGTTCGGACTTCCACTTTGTCACCGGCGACAGCGACACAGTGAAGAGGTCCTGCATCCTTCTTGGTCGCGCAATCAATCACGTATTTCGTTTCAATGGTAGCGAGTCTATTCTCAGTGTAGTCCGAAAGCAATGACGACACGCCCTTCTCCGTGAGCTTTTGAATCTGTAATGGAATTTGCAATCCAAACATTATCGAGTTTCAATCGTGACCGGCGCGCGAGAGATCATTGAAGCGGCTGTGTCGAATAGTCGTAACGTACCGCTTCATTCAGGTTGTGACCGCGAATCCACTGGACGGTTGCTTGAGGATTCGATTTTGCCGTGCACGTGACTGTGAACGATTCTCTGCGTAAAGAGATACATTATTCTTTCAATGCTCGTGTTTGAATCGTTTTTCGTATTAATAATAATTATCAATGTTATTTGATTGTATTAATAATTATCAATTGTTATTTCTAATAACACTCGGTTTCGATATTTACCCTTCCTCGAGGGTGATACGTTCTTGACTTAGGTCCAACTCGACGTCCAGGAATATCCTGAAACCGGCCTAGAACAAATGAAACATTTTTTTTAGTGAGAACAGTAGGAAATAATAATAATATAAAAAAAAATAAAAATAAAAATAAAATAAAAATAAAATAAAAATAAAATAAAAATAAAATAAAAATAAAATAAAAATAAAATAAAAATAAAATAAATCGCAGTACGTTCAGGGATGAGGGTCGTCCCAATAGAAAAATCGTTGAGAGAAAAATGTCAAAATTTCTTTGACAGACACTGGTAAAAATGGACGATTGAATTTTTTTGTGAAAACTTCTCTTTGCGTAAAATTCACAGGATCAATGTAGCATTTAAAAGAGTAAAATCGAGCATACCTAGCATCGTATTTCATTCGATAACTCGTTACGTCACGATGACTAATTAATAATAATAATTTCTTTCATTCAAATTTCATTCGTTTGTCGAAACATTTGGGAAAAATATCTCGCGTTCTTAAAAATGATAATTTGTGAGATTAAATTTTCGTCCAAATATCGAATTTCCGGCATTATGTTATTTTCTATGTTTACCAAATCGGCGAATTCCACTGAATATGAGAATTCGCCCTATCAGCGAATGAACCGTGCACAATAACGAGGCGGTGCGTGTAAGTAATGCAAAAAAGAAGAATGAACGTGAGTTTGGGAAAAGAATCGCGGCACCGCAGCACATTTTCGCCTGATTCGTGAGAACCCGAGTGCTAATCGTAATCATTATTATGATCGGGATTCAGCGAAAATATGTGTTGCTTTGTTTCAATTTCCCGATGACTCATGAAAATCGCCGTTAATGCGGGAACGTAGAAGGGATCAATATCCTAAAGAGGAATTTCAGTGGGACGAAAAATGTGATTTTTTTTCTTTTTTTATTTATACCTTTCGTCTCGGTTTTCTCGGAGCCGGGATCGTCAACAGCGGTTCCTCAACGTCCAGGGAGCCAGCAGGTTCGATGACCGTTGCTGGATGAACTACGGGCCTGTCGTTAGAAAGTACGTCAAAAACGCTTATCCCGCTCGTCGTCCTTGTCAAACAAGTAGCCAGCACCACGAGAATCGCCACCAGGCCATTTGCGAAATAGTGTTGCATCTGAAACGAACAAAAAAATTCCCCGATCTCGGTTAATTGTCGTTTTCACAAGTCCATCGAATTGGAATTAAAAAAGCCCGCTATTTTGTAAACGTTTTTCTTCTGCTCGAAATCCAAAAACGAAGACTCCTACAGGTCACGCACATTGTAAAGTTCGAGTACGAGGAGCGGGAAATAATAGAGGCGGATGAAAAGAAAATTTCACATTTCGCAGTCTTCGTGAAAACGGTAAATGGCGTGAGGAATAAATTGTCAAAATGTCAAATTTCAGGATAGTGAAATTCCACAAGTCCGTTTGCGAAAGTAAAGCCTTTATTTGTTATTATTTGCATTGAAAGATTTCATTTATTTTCATTGTTATTTATTTACTTCCTTATGGAGCGAGTAAGTAAATGCGGCGGACACATACAATTCGACAAATGAAACGATCGGATCGAAGCTGGCTGTTTCCATATCTCTTGCGTTTCCAAATTCACCGGAGGGGGGGGGGGGTGTTAAGGGGTTATTCCCACTTGCGATTTTGAAAAAATCGATTTTTTTATTGCATTTTTTTGAAGTATAAGTATCTGAGAATATGTCCTGAAAATTTCAAGTCGATCAGAACAAAATTGACTGAGATATGAGCGTTGAAAGAGAAGAATCCGTTGTGAAATTGAACCTTTAAACGCGTTTTTCTCAAAATGGCATTTCTGAAGTCGGTGACCAAGATTACTCGAACACTAATGAACCGATCTTCTTGAAATTTTGCAGGCTTATTTAATACATAAAATGTAGTTTTTAATCGTTCGATTTTTTTTCGAAAAAAATGGCCGTTTTATGGCCAAAAAACGGCCGTTTTTTTTCGTTAAAATCGAACCATTAACTTTGACTGTCCGCCATTTTGTGAAAAGTGAATATTTTTTAAAATCCTTCGATTAAAGACTAGTTTATACTTATATTTGACTAAATCCATCCGCATTTTTTTTTCCAGATGATCCACTTCGCCGCAATGTTGGTCACCGCAAACCGTGTATATAAAAACATTATTTCATTGACGGCCATTTGCCACTAAACAATGTAATATTTTTCAATAAAAAAATTACTCAAAGTTCTTCAAGATGTGTTTTTTAAGATGGTATATTGATCGATTAAAAAAGTTTTGTAGTTTTCTTTAAAAAAATTCATGAAAAAGGCCTTTTTTTGCGCTACAAGTGGGGGTAACGCCTTAAACGTTTTTGTACTTAAAAATGAATTAAATTAATTTTTTTAAATGTATTTCAAGACTATTTATCAAGCCCAACAACTTTTATATTCATATCTTTGATAAAATTGTCAAAAAAATCGCGAAAGTAGCCTTTTTCGTGGCTCCAAAGTGGACTGGCCGATGAAAAAAAAAAATTTGAAACTTTTAAAATTTCCACAGCCCAATTATTTGTGCGGTGTTCAGATTTTCGAAGTTTTGGTCTTTCGTGTAAAATGCTTTCGGAGTTTTGATCTTTCGGGATAGTTTTTTTTTCGGAGTTTTGAGCGTTCTGATCATTCAAAGTTCGGAATTTCAACGCGGCCTAGCCACCGCATTTCTTCCGAGCTTAGGAATGACGCGAGTCGTATCGATCATCAGATTTTTCGTTTTATACCTCTCGTTATAACCGCTATACAAGTATAATGATCGTTCTCTCGAGTGTCTTGTCTCTCGCATCCGCTCCCTCGTGACGTCTTTCGGTCGGAACCGATTCAAACGAGAATTGTCGTATGACCCATACTATGCTGGACAAGTCGTAACGATTCTTCTCTCTCTCTCTCTCTCTCTCTCTCTCTCTCTCTCTCTCTCGCTCTCTCTCATTGTCTCTTTGGATTCAGTGAGTCAGAAATCTTGCCTATGGGTCCACGAGAATAAGAGAGAGAGAGGGAAAGAGAGATGGAAGAAGGGAAGCCCGAAAGAGTGGGCACAGAAGGGTCATCATGACGTCCACTGCATCACGAAGAGCCTCAATTATGTCATTCCGACGAGCCCCCAGAATGAGTCTCCTTGGATAAACTTTGACGAGCCCCCAGAAACGTGTCGAATATTTCACGCACGCGAGTCAACACGAATACCGATTCCTCAACCATCTCCCTCGCCCCCGCTCGTGTTTACCCATCTTTTTCTTCCTCTTCGACGCTTCACGTGCAATTATCGATCGAATTGAAATTTTCGTTTTACGTTTGATTGCCTTCATTGAAGAAGGGGATTTTTGAAGCGAGCCACACTTCACAAGTGGCTCGCAGCTGCGCAAATAACTTTGCCGGAGTGAACGATTAATTAGGGTTATTATATGGAGCGAGAAGACAAATGTCAATGATAAAACATTTAATTTTCTTTTCCGATCGTCCATCGCGAATTTGTCACGTGTCGCACCTTCGAACAGGGGGACCTGTGGCGAGTCGAAAAAACCATGACGAAATGCCGCGATATCCTTGCGTCAAGAGACCGGGTGGCAGAGAGGGGGGGAAGGTGTGCTGAGGTTCGAGGGTCTTCTCTATTCACAGATCGGATGGTCTGATTGCTTCTGAAGAAAGAATTAGTTACGGTGCGACGCGACGCAATTTCCTCCCGGCCCGATGACCTCATAGCCAACCGGAACCGAAGAGCAATGTGGGTCCACCGGCAAAAAGATACGGAGTTCGGTAACTGAGACGCAGAAAAAAAGAGGACCGTGGCTCGTCGCCCTCGGGGATCATTCCTCCCGGGACTACCGAGCCATTTTTTCACGCCGCCAAATTTTACCGAGAAAAAACTTTTTACGAATTCTAGACAAGGAAACGAAAATCGATTGGCGATATTTATAATCGAGAGAAAAAGAGTGGATTGAAAAAAACAATAATTCGATTCTGGACAACGAGTTTAGAGTTACGAAAAATGGATCACTCTGCAAACTTGCCCCATTGCATCGCGCACTTCGCAATCGACCCTATCATTTGACAACTACATTTTCGACGTGAAGCGAATTACGGATTCTGTTTGATATTTTCGTTTTTCTTCGGCATCTCACGGTATATTTAGGACCCTACGGTTTGTCACGTAGGCCAGAAAACGCGCTCGAGTCACGTGGACACCGCAATGAATTTTCACTTCGACGCATGCACTCAACGTACCTCCGGCAATGAGATTCACCGCGTTATTCACAGTGGACATTAGACGGGAGGTAAAAAAAGAGAGGAAAACTTCCGCTTCGAAACTGCGATCACTTGACAATTTTTCTTTCAACACGGCAGAGTTTGGCTGAGAAGGCTGACAGTGCACCATTTCAGTCGGAAGTCGCGCTTTGGAATGAGAAGGCTTCGGAAAAAAGAGGACCGACCGCGCCGGGGAGAACAAACTCGATGATGCAATCGTACCTTACGGTGGTATGCATACGCAGATATATATACAAGCACGTATGCATATGTCCATAAAACTACTTCGACTACGAGAATACGAGGCATTCCTTGCAAACACGACGTATAAATAAGCGCGACCATTGGAATATTGATGCAGTGAAAAAAAAATTCGTTCGTCCAACCAAAATTCAGTTGGTTTAACAAAATGTATCGTTAAATACGTTCAACTTGATTTTTTATTGGCATAACAAACGTTTTGTTAATCTAACTGATAGTTTTGGTGGTGTGAACTGTAGCTCATTTAGCATGTTTGAGCAACTGTTAAAACAACAAAATTTCGAGACAGCAAAATGCATTTTGAACATTCAACGATTTCTTTTTCTCAGTGTGGTCATGAAGTTTGCATCGTTGGAATGCAACGAAAATTCTTTGTATTTTTATTTCCTCATTTTTAGTATTTTACAAAATCTTTTTTTTTTTGCAGATTAAAATTGTCGGTCTCTGAATAAGCGACTTGAAAAATGATAAAGAATAATAATTTTCGTTGCATTCCAACGATGCAAACTTCAATCTCACGAATACAGTCGGTTACTTCACCCACAAATTTTCTAACTCTATTCAACATTTTTTCGAGGAACACGTTATGAGAATTACATTTTTTTTTATAATCTAATGAATTGAATTTTTTTGGTTTTATACAAAATGGATCGTGGATTTAAAAATTTATTTTTGAACGTGGTTCGAAAATAAATTGGACCTTGACATCTCTCTTTCTCTCTCTCTCTCTCTCTCTCTCTCTCTCTCTCTTTCTCTCAATAATAAAAGCATAAAAACGTATACATGCGCGTAACCATTGGAATATAGGTAGTCATGAAGTTTGCAACGTTGGAATGCAACGAAAATTCTTCTTTATATTTTTATTTCCTCATTTTTATTGTTTTACAAAATCGTTTTGTGGCGATACAAATTGTAGGTCTCTGAATAAACGACTTGAAAAATGTTTGAGGGTGTTTCACCACGAATATTTGGCAGAAGAAATTCGAGTAATTGAAAAATAAACATTTTCGATGCAGTCCAACGTTGCAAACTTCGATCTCAATTTTCTAACTATTCGATATTTTTTCGAGGAACACGCTATGAGAATTACTTTTTTTTTTAATCTAATGAACTGATTTTTTTTGGTTTTAAAAAAATGGATCCTAGATTTAAAGAATTATTTTTGAACGATGGATCAAAAATAAATTGGACCTTGAGATTTCTCTCTCTCTCCCTCTCTCTTAGTAATAAACGTATAAAAACGTATACATACGCGTAACCATTGGAATATAGGTAGTCATGAAGTTTGCATCGTTGGAATGCAACGAAAATTCTTTCTTATATTTTTATTTCTTCTTTTCGATTATTCAACAAAATCTTTTTTTGCGTATGAAAATTAGTTCTCTAAATAAGCGACTAAAAAAATGATTGAGGGTTTTCCGTATCGAAAATTTGTCCGAAGAAATTCGAGTAATTGAAAAATAATCATTTTTGATGCAAACGTCAATCTCATGGTGTCGGTCACATTTCTCACAAATTTTCGAACTCTATTCTACATTTTTTCGGGGGACCGCTTCGTGAATTGAAATTCTTTTTTTTTATTCATGCAAATAATAAATAAATTCATGAAAATAATAAATAAATTGATTGAAAATAAATTGGATTTTGAGGTCTCTCTCTCACTCTCAAAAAATCCTGATCGATGCACAAAAATGTTTGTCCCGAGTTTTATTTTCACGAATGAATTTTAACGGGCATTTCTATATTAGTACGAAAAAGGAGTAGGTTTTTTTCGAATTTGTAAAAGACTAGGGCTGTTGTGTCGTGACCGACCGACTGAGGGCGAGCGGCGAACGCGGCGTGATGCGGAGCCTAGAGCACCTCACGTATATATTGCACATTGCAATTGAGATAAAAAGATCGGCGGGTGGGGGTGTGGGACGAGAGAGGGGACGGAAGAGCTCTACGTGCGAGTGATTTTTCCTCGTGTTGCTTTGGTTTTCTCGCTCCTTCCCTCTTCAGGCGCCCATCATCCCCCTCGTAATGAGTGTGTGCGAATTAAGGTGCACGATAAAACATGGAACATGCTGTAGGGCAATTTATTTATCAATAGATAAATGAATTTTCCTATAAAATTTATTTGTTATTGAATAATATTCAATAATAAATGTACTGCTTAATTATTCCCCTGTACAATATCATTATTCAATTTTTTAAATATGATGTCATTTTAAATATGACGATAGCATGCTATAGCCGAATTTATTTATGAATGCATTAATATTGAAGAATAAAATAATCTGTTTATTAAAAAAAATCTTTTAAAATATTCAATAAAGGGATAATAAATTTCATTATCATTTTATCGCAAAAGTATAATTTTTTTAAATTTCGAAGCTTGTATTTATGAATGTATGGAAGGATACGCGTGTGTGTTTTTGTGTATGTCATCCCATGACATTGTCGACGTGTGCGACAGGCTGGTGAATTGAAAAGGGGCAAGATTTCTCTCGAGGATACGTCCATACGACGGACATTCCGAAGTAAAGCATACGGAAGCGGAGCGTATCGACCTACGTTCCCCTAGGTCAGGATATACACTCGAAGAAAAAAGATCCGTCGAAGATGACATAGAAACACCGATGAGATAAATCGTGCAAATCGGAAGTCAATGCACAAATGACGAACGATTTTTTTTTTACCTTTCCGCTCACGAATAGTTGTCACAGGTGGGACCGGGTTGACATTCCGAACTTTGAATGCTCCGACTAACTTTAATGTTCCGAAATTACGAGTTTCGTAAAGCTCATGCCACAATGATCACGACAATGCCAAAGATCAAAATTGACGTAAAATCGCTTAATAAAAAAAAATCTTGAAATAATTCGTCATTTTATTGAAAATTTTGAAACTCCGAAATTTCATTTCATTTCAAATCGAATTTCATTTTGACTTTTGGTCTTTCGAGTAAAATTCTTTTGGAACGTCGATCTTTCGGGGTAGTATTTTTTCGGGGTTTTGGACGTTCTGATAATTCAAAATTCGGAATTTCAACCCGGTCCCTCACAGGTCTTCACATTGCAAATTCGAAAACAAATGGCGAAACACACTTTGACCTGAACTTTTTTTCTTCACCGAATTTTCATCGGTCGTTGAAAAATCGAAATTTCGAAGTTTAATGGAAACGTACGAGCCAGCCTCAGTGTTCAATGAAAAATCTCAATTGCGACACCAGACAGCCTATGACGATTTTGAATTTAGTTCAGCCCATCGTTACACCTACGTTCGATAATTCCAACTTATTTTGCCATCTCGGACTCGAGCTTCTCCACATAATTTTTACATTTTTCATCGCGACAAAATGCCTACCTAAGGATAATCGAAAATTTCATTCAGCGAAAATATACGAAGTGTTGCACGTTTGTCACGAATCGTAAAAAAATCGACACGTATCAGCAAGCGGCAATGTCCGTAAAAAATGTTTTGTTTTTTTTTTCTGTTCAACTCACCTTTGCAGCTTTGGGTAAAGAGTTGTAATGCTCGTCGGGACTAGTTCGTGACAAATCAACCTGCTACTTTGACAGAGTCGAAACAAGAACTGACATTCAATGGGTTTCTATCGGCACATTTATACGTTTCAAATGTAACAATCATTATCCCAATTGGAGTCGCGATTGGCTGGTTATGGAAGAGAGTAGGGATGTCAATGTGCCACGCCGGCCAATTGAGAGCTTTGCCCACGCCGTCAAGCGCGCGCGCCACATCTTCATGTTTCTCGTCTTTTTTCTTCTCGTACTTCTTCTTTCTCTTATTATCTTGCCGTACAATGGTCCGCACATTCCGTGCGTGTACGCACGATACACATTCGCCTTATTTGACTTTTTCATTATGTGTAAACTTTAATAACGTAAATTTTCCTACACGTGTGCTAATGAACGAGATCTCGAACTTCGATCTGGAATTGGACGAAAATCACCATTATGCGATATTTGCTTTACGAGACGTCTCACCTTCATTAACCATCCATTCGAAAGATCGATCGTAGGCAAAAAAATCCACTCATTTGTTCCTATTGATGATCAATTTTACATGATTTTCACATTAGCGTAGCTGCGAAGGGGCACGGGTGGGTACGCCAGATATTGCGGTGCCCCGCCCCCACAAAAAAATCGATCCCAAGTCATTAAGCGGGGAGATAACGTTCGTGGAAAAATTGGCTGATTTTTTTTTGAAGGAACGATTTCTTTGCCATTTTTGAGACTCAGGGTATGTTTTGTAACTACTTTTGGCTGGTACATGGTATTTTTTATTTTTATTAATCTTTGAAAATGGCGGAGGCATGAAACGGTCTTCTAAACTGGATTTTCAAAAATGGTGATCAAACGTGACGTGTAGCCAAAAAATTAATCGACCGATTCTGATGAAATTTGGTATAAATCTTTCTAACCTTATCGGCTAAAACATGACCCTAAATGTTTTTGAAAATGAAAAGAAAAAAAGTATTTTTGATGGCGAACTGTAGCCATTTTTTTCGGATTCAATCTTTTTGTTTAAATGCGTACCATTTCATCGATTTTCAACATTGCTCACTTTTTCTTGGTTCATCTTCCGTGTATGAGTGTTAATGAAAGAATAATCTTCGTTGGTTTTTTTTTCAGATTGATCCCGCCGAAGCTACGTGTCACGCCGTCTGACAGCATCCACCGCAACCCGTTTAATAAAAAACATATCATGCAACAGCCGAAAGTAGTGATAAAACATAGTTTAAATATAAAAAATGGTGAAGAGATGTTTCCTTTAAGAAAAAATCATGAAAAACAGCAATTTTTTCCTCGCCTAAAGGTATCCTCGCCAAAAGTAGTAATAAAACATCGTTTAAGTATAAAAAATGGTGGAGACATCTCTAAAAAAATCATGAAAATCAGCAATTTTTTCCTCGCCTAAAGGTTTCCTCCCCCTCAAATTAAAATAAACGATTAGTTTCATTTGTTTCACCCAAGCAAGCCTGAAGAAATAATTTAATGAAGCTTGAACTATTTTCTTCGTCGTAATTTCATAAAAGGAACTATTTCACTATGCCCATCGAGGGGCTATACCAGTGTGAACGCTGAAAATTTGGGTGATTTTCGGGAATTTTTTGGAAGAAAAGTACTCAATTAAATGTTTCGGAAAATTGAGAATATATCTGGCCATATTTGACCTATATTACATAATTTTTTCATAGAAAAATACTGAGATCTTTTTGAGAGAGACTTTTCCAATCAGCAATAGTACTCTTGCCAATGGTAGTAGTGAAAGGATTTTTTTTGCCATGGGGTGAATAAAACGTGGCTTAGAAGCACAATGCTGCAGGAACGATTTTCTCATGCCACTGCTGCACATAAATTATGACATTTTTAGGAAAAAATCGAGCTAAGTGTTTGGCCGATATGCAGAAAAAAAATAGATAGGTGAAACTTATTTAATTGGGTACCTACTGAAAATCGATTTTTCAGACTGGTAACTAGATTAAAGAATGGTGAAAAATTAGTTTATTATTTTTTAAGGCATTGAGTTTGATATTAACGTTAACATGAACGTGTGGTTAAAGCTTCATATTTTTATGTGTGTTACGTGACTATCGACTATTATGTAAATTTTATTTTAAAAAATGCTGTTTGTGAGCGAAATAATTTTTTTGTCAGGCCCAGGAACGCCAGTGAAAAAATTATGGCTACGCCAATGCATTTGCATAAAGGTTAATAACCGTAACTTTAATGAGGCCAATTTTATTTATAAAATAAGCCTAGGCACCGCCGAAGGCAGGTGAGCAAACTTTTTTAAATTCAATTCCAGTCATGTGCATTGCTGCATTTACGTAAAATGAAAATAGTCGAATGGTAATAAAACTATCTTGATAGCTTAAAGTTGATGACGTTGAAATTCGCATCGTTGGAATAGAATGGTTTTTGTCTATTTCCATAATTATTTGAAAACTTTTTTTGCAAATCGTGGTCGTAAATCTCTAACGAAAATGCATAAAAATATACGAGTGATTTTCATAGCATAAATCGACCAAGAAAAAATGTTCGGCACTTGACAAGACTTCGTTGCGTTCCAACGATGCAAATTTCAAGATCACAAAAACGGATGGAAACTCGGCATTTTCATACGAATTTCGTATGTTTTCTGTGATTATAAATGGTGCTATTGATGTAAACCGTAGAACGACTGACCAGATCTTTATCGTATGCACAAGTGACAAAACACGTAACGTTGAAGTTTGTATCGTTGGGATGCAACGATATTTTTTTTTTCTTCATTTTTATCATTATCCAAAACCTTTTTTTTACTAGCTGACGGCGTAAATTAAAAATAAGAACACGTAGAAAACGTTTGAGTGATTTCCAAGGCCCAAATCGGCCAAAAAAGATTTGAGAAATTGAAAAGAATTAAGGGGTCTTCTCACTTTAGACGTTAAAAAGGCTATTTTGATGACATTTTTGATAGGTTTATGTTATAGATATTGATATAAAAGTTGTTACACTTAATAAATACACTTTCGAAATCCGTTAAAAAAAATTGACGTATTTATGTAACCCAAACAAACTTTAAACGCGTTTTTCTCGAAACAACGTTTTTCGACAACATTGATAAAAGCTTCGAAACTACTAAACCGACCCTTATGAAATTTCGACTACATATTCTTCAGAATTATAGCTATAGCGCATATCAAGGATTTTTTTAAATTTCGATATTTACTATTTTTTGTGCCAAAAACGGTGAAAAAACACGTTTTTGTTTGTTTTTTCGAAAAATGTCCGCCATTTTGTTATTTTTGCATATATAAAAAATCGTATGATATGCGCTGTAGCCATTAACATACCGAATCTAAAACCCTTTTATTTTTTGTTTTCGGATGATCCATCTCCGTGATTTCATCAACAGCGCGGACCTACAATTTTTTTAACTACCATTTTCGTCTTTAAATAGTGACTCAAATAAATAAATAAATAAATTTAATGTAGTTCGAAAGTGTATTTATTAAGGGGTAGGGGCACAATAGAATTTTCAAAAAATCGATTTTTTTCGTTAAAACGGTGCTTTATCATCATAAGAATAAGTTACTATTCGATTTATAGCAAGAATTTTTTTTTTCACCGTCTTTGAGCGTATAACGTAAGCCCACGTCTGGCACGGCCATAGAGTACCTAAAACTTTAAACGCGTTTTTCTCGAAACAGCTGTTTTCCAATTGGCGTGACAAATAACTTCAACAATTTTTACTCTATTTACTTAAAATTAAAAAGTTATGTTCCTAATTGCATTTCACAGAGAAGTACGTACGGAATTTCTGATTAATCGAAAACTTTCCATTTCATGAGCAGTTTTATACGAAATTTTTCACCGAAAATTCATTCAAATACCTACAATTATTTAATAAAACAATATTTTTTAAATTCCGTACGTACTTCTCTAGGTATTCTAATGTATATTAACGAGAATTTTTGTTTTTTGTTGTAGGCGAAAAATTGTGGATGCCCACTATTACGCCGCGGAGGGCCTAAAAAAAGATAACAAAAGCAAATATTAGTAGTCGGCCATTATGTACATCGAAAAAAAAAATTCTAACAGCTTGATATTCATACTGAATAGATTTGTAATTAATTTTATGAGTGAATCGCTTTTTCATACGAAAAAAATTGTTAAATTCACACCTGATTTTATACCCGTTACTGTGGCCTAATCCCTTAAGGCAGTAGTCTGGTCTAGAGCGAGATTTTTTACGTAATTTTTGGGTTGGAATAACTTTTAAACCGTTGAAGTTGTCTTGATGAAATTTTACCTATGTATTTATTGTTAATTTGAGAATGTATCTGCATTAAAAAAAATTGTTTTAAATATTTTCATGTAGTATTTTATTTTTTTACAACATGGTCCGCCAAAAACCGTCTCACGCTGGGTGATGTTGTATGCATGTGGAAAAAAAAATATTCTCAATCTGTATGAGTATACTGAGCACTGGTAGCAGAATTAGTACTTAAAAAAATTTTGTTACGAAAATGGCGGCATGTTAAACTTTGGTTAACGATATTTCATACATTTTCGGGTATTCGACGAGTTACAAAATGTGGGCAAAATTATTGTTCGACTCAATTCTGCTACCAGTCCTCAGAAAGAGGCTACCGAAGGTATGTGCAAAATTTCAGCTCGCTCGGTCAATTAGTTATCGAGATATCGTGGGCGCCGATTTGAAAAACATAGTTATGAGATAAGCGCGCAGCTGCTTCCCGACCACGCTACCTGAGCGCGCTGCTTGCTTATAATTTCTATTACTCTGGTAATTTTTGAAATATCAATAAACGGTTTTCACGAGCGTATTAAGAAAGGTCTAAGAAATAATAAAATGGGGAAAAAAATCGATTTTGTCAAATTTCTAGATCAGACTACTGCCTTAAGGCAGTCCTCTAGTTTCTCGGGTCGAAAAAATCGATTTTTTCATAAATCACATCTACAACATGTGTAGAAAATGTGTGCCAAAGGATTTTTCGATATTCGAAGTGGTTCACAAGTTACGGCCCTGGAACGGAGCAGGTATACGGAGCAGGTATACTTTCAAACGCGTTTTTCTCGAAACACCATTTTTCGAAACGGTGACCACGATATTTCAGAAACTACTGCACCGATCTTGTTCAAATTTACACAGCATCTTTAATATGTCAGAAGCGAGCGATTGAACTAGGATTATCATGATTGCTTCGATAGTTTTTTTTGTACGAGCGAAAAACTTAAGAAAAAATGAGTAAAAAATAGAATGTAATTTTCAAAAGTGTATAAAAAAGTCAATTTTTGTCATTTAGAATTCACTCTAGTTCAATCGCTAGTCTTAAATATGAAGATTAAAATGCCGTTTGGTTTTTTTATTTCAGATAAGCAGAACAGCCGCAATCTTGGTCACCGTCAAGCACCTCTTTTACTTGATGTCTTCCTGTCGGCCATTATAACTTTTATTCTATTATATATTTTGACTTAAAAAAATTTGTAAAGCTTATTTAAATGTTAATAAAGATTATGCAAAAACAATGAGATTGATTATTTCGATGCTTTGCCCGTAAAAAATTATTGAAAAAGCCGTAAAAAAACAGCCGAGAAACTGGAGGACCGCGTTAAGTGTAACAACTTTAATATCAATATCTATAATATAAACCTATCAAAAAAATGCATAAAAAAGCCTTTTTTAGCGTCTAAAGTCAGAAGACCCCTCAATTTTCGTTGGGTTCCAACGATGCAAACTCCAACCTCATCAAAATATGGGGCTGGAACATCTTGAATTTAGCTGAGTAATTCCGCTGGTTGTCGCTGCATAAAAGATCACTTTCCAGCCCAGTCCAAGGGTCGAAGTTTCGTAGAAATTCAAGTGCTCACGGGATTTTCCACCAGGCCTATTCTCGATCCAAATTACACGTTGAATAAAGTAGCATCGTAAATTCAGTTAATTTCGAAATAAACCTCTAATCGGTAAAAAAAAACTTGACCATGTGTCTTCATGGCTATTGTACTTGATAGCTCATTCGTTTGGGCAAAAAGTGCCAATGATACTGTGCAGCATTAAACTTGGAAACCGCAGGCAGGTTTGCAAAACATCATTGTCGAAAACTTTGTGCCTTTCGAAAACCTCTTCAGGTTTTTTTGAGTTTTTTTTTTGGAAAGCCCTTTTATCTGCAGGAAATATACATTTTATGTTTTGAGAGTGACTTTAGGAAAATTAGCCGTGGAGTCGTGTTCTCCAGACTCTTTTGTCTCCAGTTTCTCCTCCAGATGGACGGAATCTCAGGGAGGCAAATTTCTCGCAGTTTCGACGTCTCATAGTGCAAATAGGATATAACAGAGACGTAATAGATAGCTACTGGGACAGCGCGAAGGATTTGCACCAATTGGAAGGAAGAATCAGCCAAGAGGCATGGTCTGTGCCAAAGAAGAGAATACAAGAAATATTATTTTGCTCGTTTGTCCGCGATCTATTTTGAGAAGTGAGGATGGCAAGATACATATGGAACCATGTCTTCAATACAGGAGTATGTACAGGTACACGCGCGAATGTCGAAGCTCCCTTATCAGAGGTTCCATTATCTGCCTAGTTGTCGATCATAAATTGACACACGAACACGCATACAAGGCTTGGAATTTTCCCAAACTTCTGTCTAATACAAATCTAAAACAACAGAGATCTCCATTGGTGTCTGTGTGCACATAAAAAGGCGTATTTTCATGACGTTCACAAGTCGTGCACGTGGTTGTGGAGTACAGCATTTATTTGAACAGCAGTATCTGGCGAGTTTCGCTCTGAACGTTGCTCCGAAATACCCGCTCTTTTGAGAAATGTTTCGATAGTCAATTATTTAAAAATCCGGAAAAATATCCATCGTACGTTTATTGGCACTTTGCTACAGGATTTTTCGATCAATTTAACGATAAATTATCAATGTTCATGGACGTCGTGTATGGTTTGCATGTGCCCCATGGCTTGATGGATATTACAAAAATCTAGATTCAAAATTATGTCGAAATAACTTTGAGAATTTTGAAAACAAAAACACGTTATCACATTTTTAAGTCGAAACATTTTTGTGATGGATTTCGAGCTATAAATGCTCACAACAAATGTTCAGAAATATATATACACGTGCAAAAGAGCTTGACAGACTATGAAGAATCTATTTATGAAGTTAAAAAACAAATGGCGTTTAAAACGTTTCATTTAATTAAGGGGTTACCCCCACTTGCGATTATGAAAAAATCGATTTTTTTTTATTGCATTTTTTTGAAGTGCAATTTGAAGTGCAGTTTTTTTTGATGCCCGGAATAGATGACTCTATGTAAGTTTACAAAAAAAATATTTTCTTCGTGTAAACTGAAATTGAAACTTTAAACGCGTTTTTCTCAAAATGGCATTTCTGAAGTCGGTGACCACGATTACTCGAACACTAATGAACCGATCTTCTTGAAATTTTGCAGGCTTAATTAATACATAAAAATGTAGTCTTTAATCGTTCGATTTTTTTTTCGAAAAAAAATGGCCGTTTTTTTTCGTTATAATCGAACCATTAACTTTGACTGTCCGCCATTTTGTGAAAAATGAATATTTTTTAAAATCTTTCGATTAAAGACTAGTTTATACTTATATTTGACTAAATCCATCCGCATTTTTTTTTCAGATGATCCACTTCGCCGCAATGTTGGTCACCGCAAACCGTGTATATAAAAACATTATTTCATTGACGGCCATTTGCCACTAAGCAATGTAATATTTTTCAATAAAAAAATTACTGAAAGTTCTTCAAGATGTGTTCTTTAAGATGGTATATTGATCGATTAAAAAAAGTTTTGTAGTTTTCTTTAAAAAAATTCATGAAAAAGGCCTTTTTTTGCGCTACAAGTGGGGGTAACGCCTTAAGCAAAAACGCGTTTCAATTCGCTTGCTTGATTAAGGGGAGATATACACCTAGATGGTCGAGGTCGAGGATTTAGAAGCTATGAACATTCCGTCGACCATAGAAGACCTACACCATGGGCCTGGTATCGATGATTCCATGTAAGTCGACAAATTTCATAATTTATTCATTTCCAAATTTTCAAACGCGTTTTTCAAATCGGTACCCAAAATTTCTCGAAAACCAATGAACCGATTACCTTGAGGTTTTTTGTGGTTATTCTATACACCATTATCTAGTACTTGTCATAGGATTTTTTTTCCCGTTACTTAGTTTTTGTTTTATAGCCAAAATAATAACTAATGTTTGGCCCAAAAATCACTATTTATGTTCAAACGTCCGCCATTTTGTCATAAATCGATATTTTCAAAATCGGCTATGACAAGTACTAGATTATAGTATCTAATTTGATAATCTTTTTGGTTTTTCTTTTTCAGATGATTTTTGAAGAAACGCCAGTGGGTACCGTATACGCAGATTTTTTTTACTACGCTCCAAGGATCATACAATATCCTTGTATATTTGTGACATTTTTAAATAAAGAAAATTAAACACATTTTTGAATGCATATACTTTTAGATAATGGAAACCCCAATCCGAAATTTCGAATAGTTTTCCTTGAAAAAATTCACGAAAATGACCTTTTTTCCGGCTCCTAGGTGTATATCTCCCCTTAAATAAAAAATAGCGCCTAGTTCAGATATCGGAAATTTTTTTTGACCTGCCTAAAATTACGTCGAGTAGTGATCGACGATAAAAAATAAAAATTTTCAACATGCTGAAAGTAGACTCCTAAATCCCGGGCGTTTCATACGGTCGTGATATTCCACATATTGGAAGAAGATGGAACAACATGGTGCTGAAGTTTGCATCATTGGAGTGCAACGAAAATCCTTCCCGATTTTCTTCATTTCTTTATTTTCATTATTATCTAACATCATTTTTCGCCGCTTTTGGCTATAAATCTTCGGTGAAGATCCTCGAAAAACTTTCCGTGATTTTCGTAGGCTGAAAGTGTAAGAAAAAAAGAATTCGGAGATACGAAACAAAAAAAATACATTTTCGTTGCAGTACAACGATGCAAACTTGAATGCCATTGAAAAAATTAGGATATCTTTAATTGCAGATATATTTGATTCGATTTTTGTGCAAACTTCGAAGCAGCACTCAACTTATCTCTACTTGAACAGTACTGGAATACAAAGCCATAAGCGAGGCCGGTAATTTAGCGTCACCACACTGAGAGAAAAGTTCATGGTATTTACAACAATCGCCCATGGTAAAAGAGGGGATAGTAAAATTCGTTATAGTTTATTAACACCGCAATCATAATATGATTAACACGACTATAAGCGAAAAGTATACCTAAACGTGCGATTTGGGTGGCCTGTTTGACTATTTATTATCCCCGAAATGTTTATTCACTATTGTAAAAGGCTTGACGATATACATATGGTTGATTCAGTGCTATAACAAAATCGGCGGACAAATACTAATGTTGTATACTGTATGTTAAGTTTCGTTCAATCAAACGTCTACTATTCTTTTCGAGTTTGTATTATTCATATGGATAACATTAAGGTTTTTCGAGTATAATTTTTTAGAGGACCTTATGAAAAGTGACTATTCGAAAAAAATTATAGTAAAGTTCTGTGCTCAAGGTGCGTAGGATAGGCAGAAGGTAGGCAGTTAGATTCTAGGTTCGATTCCGATTAGGCGAAATATTTTCTTCGAAATAAATCATTACAGGAGGTTAGGGAATGGCGAATTATAATGAAAATCATCGATGTAGAACTCTCAGTTGCGTATTTTATTTTATTTTGGATTTATGAAATATTCTACGCATTTAGTAGACGGACATTGATGCCTTGTAGTAATACGTGAATGACACACCAAATACGCATGTAGCAGGTCATATCTCATGGTACAAATCACTATAAACATGTTTCAACCAATGTATATGAGGCATTCCACGTCACTTCAGCCAGTAAAAAAAATCCACAAATAATTTCGAAAAATCGAGTTACTTTATTGAAAAATATTCACCGAGTGTCGACATTTTTTAAAAATTTCTCACGTTTTTTTCTCGTTGATTACCATTTTTTAATATTTTTCCATTCAAATGGCTGTATCTTTGGCAGGATTTGACGTATTGACATTCGTAAAAAACGAAAATGTGCGTCTTTTTCTAGCCTTCCAGAAAAAAATTAATTTAGATTTTATTGAGCAAGTCGAACGTCCGTTTCGGGGCAAAATATGTAAAAGTATTTGTTTTCTCAAGGAACGACACTCGTTATTTTATTTTAAAGAATATCCCCGAATTGTGAATACGAAAAACGGATTTTTGGTATTTTTTATATTATGGGATTCCTAAACACCGTGAAGTAGCAGCTATTTTTATTTAAAATTTTTTTTTATTAATATTCGATTGAAGAGTGTGGAGCACTCGCTGTATGTTTACCAGGTTTTTGAAATACATATGACATATGTATTTCAAAACATATGTGTCATATATGTCATATGATGAAAAACATATATGTTCATATAACATATATGTCATATGTATTGGGGCCTTGGAGTGCTCCACACTCTTCAATCAAATATTAATAAAAAAAAAAATTAATAAAAATAGTTTGTGGATATTTCCGCGTACAAATTTCACGGAATGTTCTTGAAATGACACTTAACAATGTACAAAAGGTTTCAATAAATTTACTCCATCCACATAGATGAAAAAAAATCGCAAAAAAGTGTTTTTTTTTCACGCTGAAACCCCTACCCTCCCCTTAACACGTGTGCATAATTCATGCAACTGCTAAAATATCGATAAGCAGTACTATACTTTTGGCAGTAACTACGGCTATAAAATATTATTGTCCCCTGAGGGAAGTATAAAATATAGTCAAAACATGGTTGAGAACACCATACATTTCTCTCAGTGCAGGTGAAGTGCGATTGACGGCCCCGTTAGCCTGATATAAGGATGGTACTTGAAGCAAGGATCCACGCGTATATAAATTGACGACGGACCACCTACAGTCTATTCGCCAGAGTGACTGAGTCTCGACATCCCGGTTCGAGTCTAGATTCTCGATTCTGGGAACCCACGATACAGAGCTATGGTCCTACCAGCCACCAAAGGAGAGTCGAAGCCATCCTTTTTACTTTCAAAACTCAAAAGATTATTATACAAGACTTTGACTCTTCCCGCTGATCCGTTTGCTCCAGGAATTCTCTCCCTTCGGGTCGAGAAACAAAGGGATAATGATGGTCAAAATTGCACGATCGGTTGGTCCGTGCTGGAACTCCAGTTAGTCGATTCTTCGTCGAGACTGCCCGGTGGGCCGGTCCGATTCATGACTCAACCACACCTTTGACACTGAATTCGACCAGACGAGCCCAAGTTTCACTTACGTCACTATGCCACACGGAGGATGCACTAGGAACATAATTCCCTCGACATTGGAAGCAAGACAGCTTTACGAGAGAAATTACATTTACAGGGAGTTGTCGGGAGATCCGAGAGATCTCTATCGGAAAACGGCTCGTTCCCAGAACTTCAGTAGGACTCCGTGCCGTCGATGGATGCGTATGAACGAGACGAGAAGTTCTCCTTTCCACACGTACGACCGTCGGCCTGTGCATTTTTTTTCGTGCGTTTGAGTATCCCATTGCGTCATTGACCGGTTATTCTTGTCGACTTCCTAACCGAACGAGGAAGATGAAGAGACGGAAGGAGAATGCGTTTCTGGGAGGCAGCCCTAACTGCCTTCCCTCAGGCACGAGGCAAGCTCCGCGAAGATAATCGGCCACGTCATCACACGCACACACGTCGCGAGAATATCAATGATCCGCAGGTGGATTCTTCAACGGTTCAAGGCTATGACGTCTTTCCGCTCGTCACCCCTCTCGTTTTTCTACTCATCTTCTTCACCGATGATAGGCCCAAACCGAGTCCAAGCCTCAGGTGTGGCACGCCCTGCGGATGGACTCATTGGAGACGAAAAAGAAGCAGAATGCAGAAGGGAAAAGGATGTTTTCAGATGGGACACATTCTAAGACGAGGCATTATGACATCAACGTTCATCCACTTCGCGCGGTGCAGAACTATTGCATCGCCGAAAGGGCCACATTCGTTTCGAATCGCTTGGCGGAAATTCAGGAAAACATCTCATCTGCTGTTCGCTGAGGAGCTAAAATGACATCGTTCTGACCCAAGCGTTTGGCCAAGTAGGACTCATCGCTTTGTTCATAGGTATACGACAACCGCGTGTGGATTTGGCGAGTCAAACCGCACCATAGACATGCCATTGCTTAGCCCATACAGTATCGGCCTCTTTTCCATATTCGCTGTTCCTGATATAGGGTTCGAACGTACTCGCTACTATTCCGTTGGTAAACCTCACAGGATTCCACATACGCTTCGTTCCCCATTCCGCTTTGGCTAAGTCGAGAAGTATCAGCCGGGAAGCCAAACTGATTGCCAGAGGTGAACGACAAAATGACAGCAAGTCATTCAGGATGCAGAAGTCAAATCGTTTGATCTTACATATTTGACACGATGCTTTTTTCTATGATCCAATCGGTATACGTTGTTGCTCAACTTGCACATCAAACGGATGCACAGCTGATACCCAAAGATCCCCACGTGGCGAAGCAGTTCGACATGTGTCCTCCAAAGTGACATGTATTTGCGTACCATATCAGAGCAAATAACGGGGGAACTTTTGAACGTCAATCTTCTAGGACTGATTGTTCGATAAGGTAACGAACATGTCTACGCATAAGTAAATTCTAATATCATCGAATATTGACGCTATGCCGTACCTCGTGTACAACTCTACAGAATGTACAATCAAGTGACGTCAATGTAGCTGCCCAATGAGAGATGTGCCAACAACTAGACAAATTATATCGTGATTAAAATCGCAGGCGGAACCACGCGTGCCGCACTGGTGGATGTCCTACTGGGATAATCCGAGCGAACGAGCTCATCGTTAGTGAACTTTTGACAATCAACCGCGATATTCAGAATCAGAAAGGGGGTGGAATTGATGGGCAGAAAAGCGGGCTGATTTAACCAGCGGAAGTTGAAATTCCTTCGCAGGGCCGCATCCGCCTACTCGACGTTAAGGGGTTACTTGCGATTTTGAAAAAATCGATTTTTTTTATTGCATTTTTTTGAAGTATAAGTATCCGGGCCCATACTTCTGTATGGGCCCGGAATAGATGACTCTATGTAAGTTTACAAAAAAATATATTTTCTTCGTGTAAACTGAAATTGAAACTTTAAACGCGTTTTTCTCAAAATGGCATTTCTGAAGTCGGTGACCAAGATTACTCGAACACTAATGAACCGATCTTCTTGAAATTTTGCAGGCTTATTTAATACATAAAAATGTAGTCTTTAATCGTTCGATTTTTTTTCGAAAAAAAATGGCCGTTTTATAGCCAAAAAACGGCCGTTTTTTTTCGTTAAAATCGAACCATTAACTTTGCCTGTCCGCCACTTTGTGAAAAATGAATATTTTTTAAAATTCTTCGATTAAAGACTAGTTTATACTTATATTTGACTAAATCCATCGGCATTTTTTTTTTTTCAGATGATCCACTTCGCCGCAATGTTGGTCACCGCAAACCGTGTATATAAAAACATTATTTCATTGACGGCCATTTGCCACTAAACAATGTAATATTTTTCAATAAAAAAATTACTGAAAGTTCTTCAAGATGTGTTCTTTAAGATGGTATATTGATCGATTAAAAAAGTTTTGTAGTTTTCTTTAAAAAAATTCATGAAAAAGGCCTTTTTGCGCTACAAGTGGGGGTAACGCCTTAAGGAGGTTGGAGCGTTAGCCACAATCCAAGGTTAAATTTTATTTTAAAAAATACATGTTTTTGTTTGGACTATACTGAGTCTTTGCGAATTTTTTTTACTTTTTTCACCACCAAACACCAGAGATAAAAAACACTTTAATGTATGTAATTTAACGTGCGGTAGATGGACAAGACTTTCGCACTAAAGGTTATGTAATTTTTTTCGTTATTTAGCACCAAGATAAACCATTTCTAACAACGGATTAACGCAAGCTGAACCTTTGTAAAAATTTAGAAAAAAATATCCTTATTTTACCCATCGTAAACCATGGGCCAATAATCTCGTGACGTAAACATGAATAGGCATAATTATATATTACTCAAAATTTTATTATGAATTGTATAAAACATTCGTTGTCGTAGTTTTTTTCATAATAATCATCGATAATGTTATACTTTTTCAAGTTGGTAGTAACACAAAAGTTTTTCTACTTTACGTAATAAAAATAATCAAATGCACAATTTTGCCCTTTAATTGTGATTTCAAAAGAATTAGCATATACAGAATAAATCTGTACCTCGTATGCATTTTTTGGGGTTCATTGAAAAAAACAATGAATAAATCGCCGTTTGACTCAACTGAATCGCTCCAACCTCCTTAAGGGAAGTTTCTGCGTTGTTGGGCCAAAAAATGTTCGATTTTTCACCAATTTTTTATGCGAAAAATATTCAATATACAATGTTGATATTTGGTATGCTGACTAAGCGGTCTTTATTGAACATCAAAATATTTTTCAAAGTTTGACAAAACATGGTGGTGGGAGTGGGAGGAGTCACGTATGTCGGTGCGCGGGCGATGACATTCTTCGCTTGCGGAAGTCCTGAGTCCCGGACAGGTGATCTGAAGGAAAAAAATCAAAGATATTTTCACTTTGTACAATATTGTGTAAAAGTCGAACTAGAATAAAGAAGAAAAATTGTGAGCTTTCGAAGGGGAAGTTTGGTTTGTTACCGAAAATGTTTGCAGTTTTTTGTTCGTAAAATAAAAACGTTTGAATATTTTTGGATAATTCTAGTTCGACTAATGAAGACGTTTGTTGTACACGCGCCTGCCAA
This sequence comes from Ophion slaviceki, assembly GCA_944452715.1. Classification (NCBI taxonomy): domain Eukaryota; kingdom Metazoa; phylum Arthropoda; class Insecta; order Hymenoptera; family Ichneumonidae; genus Ophion; species Ophion slaviceki. The sequence continues at coordinate 4,418,906 of OX101785.1, read as the reverse complement.
ATTTCGTAAAGATTGTTCATCTAGGGCGTGTGGGAGCACTTCCGCACTCCCACTACCACGTTTTGCCAAACTTTAAAAAATGTAATCATGTTCAATAAAGACCGCTTGGTAAACGTACCAAATTTAAACATTCTATATTTAATGTTTTTCGCGTAAAAAATTGGTGAAAAATCGAGCATTTTTTGGCCCAACAAGACAGAAACTTCCCTCAATTCCAAGCAATCTGGTGGCAGCCGGTAAGAAAAATGAGCTGACCGACAAAAATCATTTCTAGTATACCCGGGTGCATATCGCGGATATTCCGCTAACGTCCGGCTACGAGCTTACGTGTACGCCATATTTTCACATACAAAAATCACCATGCCAATCCATTTCGTACATGGCGAGGTCTGCCCATGTCGCAGCTTTCATAATCTACAACTTATCAGGGACAAGCTCGAAGCAGGTGGCGTGTCTTAATTTGTGTCAGCTAATTACTCGTTTCTCGATATTTCCACGGTCGCTCAAATCTTTCTGGTTCCGCAGGCACGCGCTTAATCAGCACTTATCGTTATGCAAATGGATTGGTCGTAAATTCATCGAACTGTCTGCCACGTTGAGCCACTGTTACATCATATCACTTGATACATTTTGGGTCTGGTTCACTTGGGTGCCAAATCAACCGGAAGAATGGCTTCCTGATTAGCTCGAATAAAGCACATTCCACAATCGAAATTCCGATCGGAGAAACATTTGCGTAAGCGCCGGGACAAGACGGGAGGTATTGGGATGGTTGAGAGAGCATAGCTCGACGCGTTTTTTATCATGAGATAAAAAACTTCATGCCCGAGACTTCAAACTTTCATTCCACTGTGCATGGTCCGGAGCATCTTTCCGGTAAATCGTGAAATATTTCTTCCATATACTTGTCGAGCTGCTTTGATCACTTTGCCATTTTGTGGAGGAGGATTTCCGGATGATTCCTGTTCGCTATTTGCTTCCGCACGTCGCCATTTACCTGGCACGATGGCACCTGGCTACACACAAACCTTGTTCCAAGGGCCTTCGGTATGACTTAGTAATTTAAGGCCGTTACGGGGTTTAGCCGTCGGGGGTGAAGTACGAGGGGAGCGCCCTATGCTTATGCACGGAGCCGATTGACTGTTACCAACTCTTAGCTTTCAAATAATCGTCATATTAAGAGGTTACCCCCACTTGCGATTTTGAAAAAATCGATTTTTTTTATTGCATTTTTTTGAAGTGCAATTTGAAGTGCAGTTTTTTTTTATGCCCGGAATAGATGACTCTATGTAATTTTACAAAAAAAAAATATTTTCTTCGTGTAAACTGAAATTGAAACTTTAAACGCGTTTTTCTCAAAATGGCATTTCTAAAGTCGGTGACCAAAATTACTCGAACACTAATGAACCGATCTTCTTGAAATTTTGCAGGCTTATTTAATACATAAAAATGTAGTCTTTAATCGTTCGATTTTTTTTTTCGAAAAAAATGGTCGTTTTATAGCCAAAAAACGGCCGTTTTTTTCGTTAAAATCGAACCATTAACTTTGACTGTCCGCCATTTTGTGAAAAATGAATATTTTTTAAAATCCTTCGATTAAAGACTAGTTTATAGTTATATTTGACTAAATCCATCCGCATTTTTTTTCGGATGATCCACTTCGTCGCAATGTTGGTCACCGCAAACCGTGTATATAAAAACATTATTTCATTGACGGCCATTTGCCACTAAACAATGTAATATTTTTCAATAAAAAAATTACTGAAAGTTCTTTAAGATGTGTTCTTTAAGATGGTATATTAATCGAGTAAAAAAGTTTTGTAGTTTTCTTTAAAAAAATTCATGAAAAAGGCCTTTTTTTGCGCTACAAGTGGGGGTAACGCCTTAAACATGCGTTTTCGAACTATTTTTCTACATCTATTTGTAAAAATATGCATTTTTGGACATTCGGCGATTACGTTAAGTCCTTTCATTACTTTGTATAATTATTTTCTATAACTTTTTCTCGCTAAATTAACGCTAAACGAATTGGCAACGTAGTCAATCGTGGTATATCATAATGCCCAGGTTGGCAGAAGTGTCGCGAAGTTAGTGACATATGCGCCCCGTTCGCAACCTCAATATCGGCCCAAGGAGCTGTTAAAAATGAATATCGGTCCGGGTAAAAAAAATTCCGCTGGAAAGAAAAAGTGTGTACTAAAGCTGTCTATAACCTCGAAGAAATCAAAAACTTTCATAATTTTCCGATATGCTAAGAAAATGTAAGTATGAAAAAACATCCCCGTTATTTTGTCTTTGCCTGGAGATGTCTACGAGTGTATAATTTCTGAACATTGTTATCAAATTAATATTAAGTAATTATTACTAATCAAGAGAATAAGTACCAATAATATTCGTTGCTAACGTAGACTTTGTCCTTGGAGTGCCATATTTCAGGGGTTTACATTTAATTTTTTTTAAAGGAAACGAGTAAAGCTTTATGAGTGCGGTTTTTTTCTTGCTTTTATTCATGATATACAGAACGTTAAAAAAATTTTTTGTTAAAAAAATTTTTTTTTGAAAAAAAAAAAACCAAAACGGCGGCCGTTGCAGCTCCGCGAAAACAGGTCCTCAAATCGCGGGAGGTAAACGGCTGACATCACTGCCCCCTCTTTGTTGATCTAAAACATAAATTCAAAGCATATTATCAATCTGTGACCCTTTGGTCATGGAATGGCGGATGGGTTTTTCGTTTAGTACAAATTTTGGAAAATGGCGGCAATTTAAAAAAAATCGAATTTTCGCGTTTTTTTTTCGCATAAAAAGATAAATAATAAATGCAAAAATGTATCTATCGAAAAAACGATCCGTCATTCCGTGAAGACATATTTTCTGAGTATGCTCTCCAAATTTCAGGTCGATATGTTAATTACAGCGGTCAGGAGAATGTCAGCCATTTTTAAAAACGTGTTTTTGAGAAAAACGCGTTTAAAGTTTTGTAATGTGTTTACACAAATGTGTTTATAATTACCGCTAATCGGCAATGCCTGGTCCATAGAGGCATCCCTCCTCTTCTTCTAGCTGCTCATGTTGAGCTCAAATTGATTTTTTGAAAATTTCAAGGACAAAGTCTCCCTTAATTATCCTGACCGAGTAGGTTCCCGGGCATAATTACCGAATACCGATTAGATAGGTAGCATTTGTGCCGTCTACGACGTTGCCATGATTGCACAGTCTAATATTTGATGTGCTTGATTTTCGCACAAATTCGCTATCAAAAACATTAATAATTTTATAACGGTACTGTGAATTCTCATTTTCACGGTACCAAGGGCTAGTCCGATAACTAGTCGAACCGTACCTATTTTTTCAGCTCCGTGGTAACATTCACTTAGCAGATATTAATAATGTACTGAAAAATGATCGCGAGTTTTCCATAAGCGTAATGTCATTAGCCCACGAAATACGTCGAGCTGCCGATTTTTTTTCTAAAAAACGGTACTGTGGATCGTATTCAAACTGCACAGGATGATCAGCAAAGAGGTTATGGAGGTCCAGAAAAAAATCATCTTGGTGGTAACATGCTGACTTAAGGGGTGAGGCCACTCTAGAGGACGAAAAAATAGGCTTGTTGGGGATTTTTTTTTTTCAGAAAAACCACAAAATAAATCGAGATTACAAAAAGGGGTGTTTATCATACATAACAGTGACTGTATACAATAATTTTTGTGAAGCGATTCATTTGAAAATGGCGGCTGTGCAGCGCTTATCGCAAAACTGCATTTTTTAAGTTGGCCGGAAACATAACTCAGACAGTTTTCAACCGATTCACTTGAAATGTTCAATATATCTTGAAAAATACATTGTCTGTGGAAGTACGTAGGATTTTTCTTGATATTGCATAGTTCATTTGTTATTAACAATTATCTGACGACTTTTTAGGCAAATTTTTGGAAAGTGAAAAATTTGCCTATAAAGTCGTCAGATAATTGTTAATAACAAATGACCTATGAAAAATCCTTTCAGCTGTAACTTCTTCATACGTCAGTGAAAAATGTAAAGAAAACGGCTTTTGTCAAGTTCCAGACCGAAAGTTAAGAGCGAGCTGTTGATATCGATGACAATTTGCATTTGCCGATTTGCAGTAGACGTGGCATGAATCAGGGTATGACGAGCCAAGGGAGGTTGCCTCTTTGTGTAGGGCCTACTTAGAAAATCCCATTGAAACCGATTCAACCTGGTTATGATCGCTCACGAATGTCATTGAAAAGAAAACGGTTCCCATCAATTACGAACCAATTAGACTTCGGATTACACTAGAACCTCCATTTAGAGAACTGCAAACCCGGAACCATATAAGTGACGCATGATGGGAGAGATGTTGCGACTACCGCGGCACCGCTCGACGCCAGGCCAGCTGTGGGATGAACATCAATTGCCGAAGTTGCGCTTCCTCGAATTTACGCCAGTGCAGAGTGGTACCGGCCACTGTTGCCTAAATCGAGGTCCGAGTGTAAAACGTTTTTTCTGGCTGATTGCTTCCAGCGAGACTTTGCAAACTACACCAGTATCGTGCCAAAGCCAACATCGTGAGGGACATTCAATTGTTTGGGTTTGTCTGGGTTCAATCGAATAATCATCATACCCAAAGTCCTCCCTGCCCAGCTTCATCACACATTGAATAGAGATTCCGAACTTTAGTCTTTATTGCAAATTGACGGAATAACTGTCTGAAATTGACGAGAGGGCATTGATGCGTACAAATGGTCGTGATTACACGAGCATATGGTTGGCATCGATGCTTGTTTCGTTCTTTCGAACGAACGAACTAACGAAAAGCGAAAGAGGGCTTAATGAACCGCGAAAGAAAAAAAATATAAGCTTTACTCCAGAAGAAAAATAGCTTATCCGTCGAGCAGTCATGTATGGGGTGATGTTTAATGCAAGTGTTTTAAGGCGTTACCCCCACTTGTAGCGCAAAAAAGGCCTTTTTCATGAATTTTTAAAATGAAAACCACAAAACTTTTTTAATCGATCAATATACCATCTTAAAGAACACATCTTGAAGAACTTTCAGTAATTTTTTTATTGAAAAATATTACATTGTTTAGTGGCAAATGGCCGTCAATGAAATAATGTTTTTATATACACGGTTTGCGGTGACCAACATTGCGGCGAAGTGGATCATCTGAAAAAAAATGCGGATGGATTTAGTCAAATATAAGTATAAACTAGTCTTTAATCGAAGGATTTTAAAAAATATTCATTTTTCACAAAATGGCGGGCAGTCAAAGTTAATGGTTCGATTTTAACGAAAAAAACGGCCGTTTTTTGGCTATAAAACGGCCATTTTTTTCGAAAAAAAAAATCGAACGATTAAAGACTACATTTTTATGTATTAAATAAACCTGACAAATTTCAAGAAGATCGGTTCATTAGTGTTCGAGTAATCTTGGGCACCGACTTCAGAAATGCCATTTTGAGAAAAACGCGTTTAAAGTTTCAATTTCAGTTTGCACGAAGAAAATATTTTTTTTTTTTTGTAAACTTACATAGAGTCATCTATTTCTTCTTATCGATACTTATATTTTCGATACTTATACTTCCTCTTTCGATACTTAAACTTCAAAAAAATGCAATAAAAAAAAATCGATTTTTTCAAAATCGCAAGTGGGGGTAACCCCTTAAACGCGTTTTTCTCGAAACTCCATTTTTGATTGACTTGAAATTTTAACTGTATATTCACAATTACATTCTGCATAGAAGTACGTAGGATTTACTCGATATATCACATATTTTTTTTTACAAACAATTTTCGGACGATGTTTTTTTGAGAATTTTGAACTTTTATTTCCAAAACGCGCTGTTTTTGCAAAAATAGATATATCAAAAAAATCCTGCTTACTTCTGTAGCTATTCACATGTATAATCGAAAAAAAAAGTTCATTTACTGTAAATTAAAAATTGCAGGTGCCGTTGGTCCGGCCGTGAAAAAAAAGGCTTCGTCGGAGAAAAGCTGTGCAGCCGCCATTTTGTTTTGTATTACTTTGCAAAAAAATACTTTTTACAGTTTATGATATGTACAATAAAGGGACTTTTTCAGAATTTTGATTTATTCCATTGTCCCGCTAAAAAAAATTCCCAAAATATACTTATTTTTGTTCCCCGCTACAGTGGCCTTACCCCTTAAGGCGATTTTTTCGAGACGCCTTTCGCGGAAGGCTCCTTTTCGCATGCGCTCTTTCTCACTCTCGCTGTCTCGGGCTCTCTTGGCGTACCACCACCAGGCGATGATAACGGCACGCATCCGAAAGGTTTCGAGCTCTCGAGAGGGCATCTCATGTCCATCGTCCCTCTCACTCGGCTTTTACTCGTCGCTCAGGGACACGCCTCCGTTGTTCTTGAACTTTTTCGCAAAGACGCCAGGAAGGAGGGCCAATGCGAAATGACAGAAAAAAAAAGAAGAGGAGAACGATCGTTATGCAAATACGTACCTATAGGTATGGCCCTCTCGCACGCACGCGGACGTCGCCACATTCGTGCACATTGACGCACGCGTTTGAAGAACTTGTCGTGGGTCGAGCATGCGACGAAGCACCAACGGGCACCATGGAAATTCTACGAAGATCTCGGATGTGGAGGGTCTTTCAGGATTCAACGACCGCTCGTGCGAGAATTGAACGAACAAAAAGGCCCAGCCGAGATGTCTCGGAAATGGATTGTGAACGAGAATGTGAAAAAAAAGGGTCTGGAAGAGTCGCGGACTAATTTATGATCACCGGTCATCAAGGATGAACCGGTCACCGGTAACAATCCGAGAGAAAAACTTCTCTCCCCTCTTTCTTTCATACGCATCCCGAGAAGTATCTCTTATTCGATTGGATCTACGCTCATATTCACACCAAATCCTTTCAACTTGTGGTCTTCAAGTTTGCATTGGAATGCTACGAAAATTCCTTGTCATATTTCGATTTCCTCATTCTTAGGGTTTCCTACCCAAAGGGCAAAACGGAACCCTGTCAATGTCACTCTGCTATCTGTTAGTCCCTATGCCACGGGTCTCTCGTAAACGGAATGAGTTACAGACCTGAAATTTGGATATTTTGCGCAGAATTTTGACCCAAAACCGTGTTCAATTTTTTTTATGGGGTCCCATGAATGAAAAAGGAGCAGATTTTTTTTCTATACCAGGCTATACCAGAACGCTGAGAACTTGGGTGATTTTCAGGAATTTTTTGGAAAAAAAGTACTCAATTTTTTTACCCCTTAAGGGGTTACCCCCACTTGCGATTTTGAAAAAATCGATTTTTTTTATTGCATTTTTTTGAAGTATAAGTATCCGGGCCCATACTTCTGTATGGGCCCGGAATAGATGACTCTATGTAAGTTTACAAAAAAAAATATTTTCTTCGTGTAAACTGAAATTGAAACTTTAAACGCGTTTTTGTCAAAATGGCATTTCTGAAGTCCGTGACCAAGATTACTCGAACACTAATGAACCGATCTTCTTGAAATTTTGCAGGCTTATTTAATACATAAAAATGTAGTCTTTAATCGTTCGATTTTTTTCGTTAAAATCGAACCATTAACTTTGACTGTCCGCCATTTTGTGAAAAATGAATATTTTTTAAAATCCTTCGATTAAAGACTAGTTTATACTTATATTTGACTAAATCCATCCGCATTTTTTTTTCAGATGATCCACTTCGCTGCAATGTTGGTCACCGCAAACCGTGTATATAAAAACATTATTTCATTGACCGCCATTTGCCACTAAACAATGTAATATTTATCAATAAAAAAATTACCGAAAGTTCCTCAAGATGTGTTCTTTAAGATGGTATATTGATCGATTAAAAAAGTTTTGTAGTTTTCTTTTAAAAAATTCATGAAAAAGGCCTTTTTTGCGCTACAAGTGGGGGTAACGCCTTAATAGTCACACTGGGTCCACGAGACCCAGGCCCTTTTTTGACCTGGAATGCTGCTCACTAAAATCGATAAATTGGGTTTTGTGGCGCCATCTAACGATAGTTTGGATCTTCAACTTCAGTACCGGGACGGTAGATTTTGAATATGCGTTTCATTCTTTCCTTCTAAATCGCACCTGCGTTGGATAAAATAAATATACTTTTTGAAAAGTTCACAGAAACCGCTATGTCTATTTCAAAGTAGATTGTTTCCAGATTATAAAACCACTTTTGTTTTCAATAATTACAAGAGTTACAGCAATTTTTATAAACAAAAGTCATTTTTTACGAGGTTTTTTTGCATAATTTTTTTTGCGTATCAAAATTTAATTTTGGATTTCTTGGCAATTTCCTTGTATTAAACAAGGTTCAAATTATACCAGACTATTTTTTCATATCGCTCAATGCATTATTTTGATATTTATAACAATTTGAAAACGCCTGGGTCCCATGGACCCAGTATGAATATAACGTGATTCTAGCTAAGTGTGACTATTAAGGGTTAAGAAAAGTAGTACTCAATTTTAGAAGAAAAGTACTCAATTCAGAATGCTGAAAATTTGGGTGATTTTCGGGAATTTTTTGGAAGAAAAGTACTCAATTCAATGTTTCGAAAAATTAAGAATATATTTGGCTATATTTGACCTATATTACACAATTTTTTCATAGAAAAATATTGAGATCCAAGCGACTTATGCGATGCCTTTGGAGGCGCAAAAAAAAGTTCCTCCACTGCTGACGTCATTTCGGCCGATTGAGTAGCTGAAACCGAAAAAAGAAAAAATGTCGTTAAACTGGAAGGTATTTCCTGTACAATGACGTAGGATTTACGAAAAATATAAAAATCTAACAAAATGGCGTAATTATGAAAAAAGTCTGTTTTCTTGCCTATAAAATGGTCATTTATTTCAATGCCAAATCGTCAATTTGCATCCAATCAAAAATATCCTACGTCATTGTAGAGTAAATATATTCAAGAGTACTCAGTTGAAATTTCAAGTTAATCGGATAATTGCTCTTTGAGTTACAATGTCAGCAAATTTGAAAAATCTCATTTCGAGGAAAACGCGTTTAAAGATTGAACTATCGATTTTTGCAAGATAAAATGATATGTACCATAAAATCTGCTAATCAGCTATACCTGGCCCATACAATGGCAAAAGAAAAAGGCAAAAAAACCCGATTTTTTTTAAAGTGTCACACTGGTATAGCCCCTTAAAGCTCATTGAGTAGAGTAAGAATAGATATTTTCTTTTTTATCTTCAAAAATGAAGAAATGGGGCCCGTTAAACGTGTCAGTTTTAGACTATTTTTGTTACGGGCTCTATCCCAAAAACGAAACTAGTTAGGAGTGTGGAAGTTCTGTATATCATATAACATATACTGTATATAAGGCCTTAGGCTACTCTAGAGGCCAAAAAGGGCATATTTTGTGATTTTATTTCAGTGAACCCACAAAATAAATCGAAATTACAAAATGGGGGTTTTATTATACACGTAATGGACTATACAAAATTATTTTTTCACAGCGATACATGTCAAAATGGCGACTGTGCAGCATTTTTTCGATGACGCCTTTATTTCTGGAAGGTCAACAGCCGGGCCAACAGCTCCTATAATTTTTGAGTTATGATGAGACACTAAAGTTTTTTCGATTTTATATAAGAATAGCTATAGAAGTACGTAGGATTTTATGATATATTGTTTTTTGTTAAAATGGCGCATTTCTAAATCGAGCAATTGAACAATAATCATTTTCGTTACATTCCAACGATGCAAACGTCAATCTCATTCGAACTTCGCAGCTTCACTGTTAGTCCTCCAAGTCCTCTGAGCCCAAAGACAACTATGTTTTTTTTTGTTTTCCTACAAAATTTGCATATTAAATAAAATTGCAATAAATTTGTCAATTCTTCCTACGAAGTTTGCATATCAAATAAAATAGCAATGAATAATTGCAATTGGCTGATCTTCGTCTGGCAATGAGTTATCAGGATCAACCCACGAGTGTGAGAACTTCGGAATAAATCATTGTTTCCAGGATAATTCGTCGCCGATTATTACGTGCTTGATAAAAGTCATTTTCATTAGTCGATATTGATACGTTATTTTTTTCTTCTCATTTTAGTGACAATTTGCGAGAGTTCGTCTAAAGTCCCACCGTTTTCTGGCAATGTGTGGCCCAAAGGGAGCGTTAATTTCGACGACGAAAAAGACTCCCCGGCGCTTTTAATATGATCTTCGGATAGCCGAAATTACATCAAGTGAAATTGATTCCTATCGGCAAACGAATATGCGCTCATGAGCACCACCTAAGTGGATATTGCATGAGGTGTGGGTATGTGTGTGTATATATATATATATATATATATATATATATATATATATATATATATCTTACATACCCCCATTGTTTGCCATACTTGTGTTATATATATAACAGAAGCATGGCAAACAATGAGGGTATGGAAGAGCACTGATCTTCAATTTTTCATCTCATCTCTTTCTCGCTCTCCGTCTCCCTTCGAGCTCCCTTCCAGGACCGATGGGGAAGTGGTTAATGCGTAAGCCGAGTCGCACACTTTACCGCTCATTTTACGCGCACGTGCGATCGGCTCAGCTGGGCAGCTTTCAATCGATGTGCATACGTACAGGGCATGTCGTGTCAAATCGCAATTGCGTCATTATATTTTTTCATTCGGTTTTCTATATTCCGTGCGGCTTGAAAAAATTAAGGATTAATGTCGAAGAAATATATATTGATAATTAAAGTACATATTGATTAATATAAAAACAATATTAAGGCGTTACCCCCACTTGTAGTGCAAAAAAAAAGGCCTATTTCATGATTTTTTTAAAGAAAACTACAAAACTTTTTTAATCGATCAACATACCATCTTGAAGAACACATCTTGAAGAACTTTCCGTAATTTTTTTATTGAAAAATATTACATTGTTTAGTGGCAAATGGCCGTCAATGAAATAATGTTTTTATATACACGGTTTGCGGTGACCAACATTGCGGCGAAGTGGATCATCTGAAAAAAAAATGCGGATGGATTTAGTCAAATATAAGTATAAACTAGTCTTTAATCGAAGGATTTTAAAAAATATTCATTTTTCACAAAATGGCGGACAGTCAAAGTTAATGGTTCGATTTTAACTATAAAAAACGGCCGTTTTTTGGCTATAAAACGGCCATTTTTTTCGAAAAAAAAAATCGAACGATTAAAGACTACATTTTTATGTATTAAATAAGCCTGCAAAATTTCAAGAAGATCGGTTCATTAGTGTTCGAGTAATCTTGGTCACCGACTTCAGAAATGCCATTTTGAGAAAAACGCGTTTAAAGTTTCAATTTCAGTTTACACGAAGAAAATATTTGTTTTGTAAACTTACATAGAGTAGGGCCCATACAGAAGTATGGGCCCATACAGACGTATGGGCCCGGATACTTATACTTCAAAAAAATGCAATAAAAAAAATCGATTTTTTCAAAATCGCAAGTGGGTGTAACCCCTTAATATACAAAGCATATAAGGAGCAGACGGACAATACCGGACTTGTCCACACTACGTCCATTTTCTTCTTTCGTGCCTAAAAACTACCTTCTCGCATGAGAAAGCGGTTTTTAACTATCATTAAGGGGCTATACCAGAGTGAACGCTGAAAATTTGGGTGATTTTCGGGAATTTTTTGTAAGAAAAGCACTCAATTGAATGTTTTGGAACATTAAGAATATATTTGGCTATATTTGACCTATGTTACATAATTTTTTCATCGAAAAATATTGAGATCCAAGCGACTTATGCGCTGCCTTCGGAGGCGCCAAAAAAAAGTTCCTCCACTGCTGACATGATTCCGGCCGATTGAGTAGCTGAAACCGAAATCGGAAAAAATGTCGTTAAACTGGAAGGTATTTCCTGTACAATGACGAAGGATTTTCGAAAAATATCAAAATCTAACAAAATGGCGTAGTTATGAAAAAAGTCGGTTTACTTGCCTATAAAAAGGTCGTTTTTTTCAATGCCAAATCGTCAATTTTCATCCAATCAAAAATTTCCTACGTCATTATAGAGTAAATATAATCAAGAGTACTCAGTTCAAATTTCAAGTCAATCGGATAATTGCTCTTTGAGTTACAATGTCAGCATATTTGAAAAATCTCATCTCAAAAATCTCGCGAGAAAAACGCGTTTAAGGATGTATGGCAGCTACTGCGGAGTCGTTACAGAACTGATTATGCAATTTGCAAAAATCGCATTTAAAGACTAATTAAATAATTGTAGTATTCATTGAAGCTAAAAAGGAGATTTACCACAGCTCAAAGTAAAACATGCGGTACAGAAAGAAGAATTTTCAATTTTTAACTGCAAATTTAGTTGCTGATTTGATGTACGTTTTCCCTGACGTTGTCGTGGTTACGACATACGAGCTAAAGAAATACGAAAACGGTCCCATTTAACTCGCAATATCTCGCAAAATATATGGGCACATGTCGATTTTTTTTAACGTATCATGCATATTACAGCGATACCGCACAAAAGTTTTTTTTACAAAAGAGTACTCCAGAAATACCTTTTTTGCCAATGTAAAGGGAATTTTGGACGTACAGTCCTATGTTCCCCGTGTTAAATGACCCAACTTTGAATTCGTTTATCTCAGCATTCACGTGGGCAAATTTTGTTTTTTTAATCTCAAAAAGTTCTCGATATTTTCCTTTACAATATCAGTGAGTTTCAATTCGAACAGTAGTAAATAACTTAGTTGCCATACATCCTTAAAGATTTAACTATCGATTTTTGCAAGATAAAATGATATTTACTATAAAAACTGCTAATCACAGGATATTCTCGAAAGTACAAACTCCCGAAAAAGGGAAAAAAATTTGATTTTTTTAGTGTCACTGGTATAGCCCCTTAAGGAGATTGCTCGGCTATCGCGGAATGATAAGAATTTGCTGAAATTTATTGAGGATATTTGAGAACAGGTGTTACGACTCCATGTAAAATTTCAAGTACTTCGTCTGCGTCATTGTTGAGCAATTAATTATTGAAGTTAGGCTCTTATACACGGGCGACATAGCCAAAGCTTCATGACAACTCTAATATGACTGGCGCAAAATAAACAAAAAATGTTGGAATTGAATGGAAATGGGCGGAAGAAATTCTTGAGATTATTATGAATGATTTCAACGAAGAGTTCGGCGTTTTGTCTGTCTCGTTATCGAGATATTGGTTCAATAAAACAGGACATTTCAGCTGATTCGCGTAAAACGATAAAGCGCCCTACAGCACGTGGCAACGGTGCTGTCAAGTCGGCCATCTTGAATACGCGCCAAAATTCAAAACGCACAAACTATTGCTTCCTTGCTATGAATTTCTTACCGCGGTTTCATAAAGAGTATTTAAATATTTTGAATCATTCTTTACAGAAGCTGAAGTGCATGTGTTTCGACATAACCTTCAAATCAATTACGCGTCGTCCCTCGACTGCGCATTCTTTTTCCGGCTCAACTACTTTTTCCGCCGCTTCCCAGGTTGTACTCGCTCCGACCGTCGATTGTACTGTTTTTCGGTTTGCATTTACCCTTCCATCTTTTCATTTTCGCCGAACAGAAAAACGGAATTCGCGAAGGATGTTTGACAGCTACGCGCTCACGAGGTGGCGTTCGTATCTGAGCTCAGTGATGACAGTTACTGAGACCTAAATTGCGCGTTTGCCACATTTCAACTTGGTTGATAACTTATCCGCAATGTAAATAAACAAAAAAGATTAATAACATTTCTAAACAGTCAGTTATATGGATTCCAAATATTTATTAGCTGAAATTTGTTTATTTTACGTAACCGAAAATTTGACTATTCGAGGTTGGCAGCCGTTACAGGCAGTGTTTAAGCATATGCGTTCGGTTTCAACTCGGGGGTTTTCGGGGTCGCTGTTACATGAAATAAGCTCCCCAAAAAAAATAGTTCATCAAATTTGTAAAAAAAATCCTATAGTTTTTTTCCATTATTTTTATTTTCCATTAACAGCCGCATTATTGGATCCGCCATATTCACTTTAATGGTTTAGACTTCAGGTTAGTATTCAGTGAAATAAAAACCAAGTTTTTACCTATTTTTTGGTTATGGTTTACCTGCGAGATTAGTCGTAATCAGATTCATCATGTGAAAAGTTCGTTTTCTTGCACTTTCGTTATTGATGACACCCGCTATGTGAAAAATAAAAATTTAAGAGGTATGTTTAGTAGTTATTGAAGTCCTAGGAACCTTAAAACGAATTTACAACCGCCATATTTAATGAGAAAACACTTTTGAATCGTTAAAATCGTTAAATACCAGTGTTACACTAGGTCGCAAAGGGTTAAGGAGAGATATACACCTAGATGGTCGAGGTCGAGGATTTAGAAGCTATGAACATTCCGTCGACCGTAGAAGACCTACACTATGGGCCTGGTATCGATGATTCCATGTAAGTTGACAAATTTCATGATTTATTCATTCCCAAATTTTCAAACGCGTATTTCTCAAAACCACGTTTTTCAAATCGGTACCCAAAATTTCTCGAAAACCAATGAACCGATTGCCTTGAGGTTTTTTGTGGTTATTCTATACACCATCATCTAGTACTTGTCATAGGATTTTTTTTCCGTTACTTAGTTTTTGTTTTATAGGCAAAGTAATAACTAATTTTTGGCCCAAAAATCACTATTTATGTTCAAACGTCCGCCATTTTGACATAAATCGATATTTTCAAAATCGGCTATGACAAATACTAGATCATAGTATCTAATTTAATAATCTTTTTGGTTTTTTTTCAGATAATTTCTGAAGAAATGCCAGTGGGTACCGTATACGCAGATTTTTTTACGACCCTCCAAGGATCATACAATGTCCTTGTATATTTTTGATATTTTTAAATAAAGAAAATTAAACATATTTTTGAATGTATATACTTTTAGATAATTAAAACCCGAATCCGAAATTTCAAATAGTTTTCCTAGAAAAAATTCACAAAAATGACCTTTTTCCGGCTCCTAGGTGTATATCTCCCTATCCTAGAGTGGCCTAAGGCCTTAAGAGTTCTATCCCTCCCCTGAACGAAACAAATTAAATTGGAATATTTTTCATCAAAATACATAAATATCGAAATAGACAGCGCAACACCCTAAGTAGCCTAACGAACCGGGCCCTGAAAAAGTGTTGATTTAAAAAAATTGCGAACACGAAAGTACGAAACGAATTTGTTTAACATTGGGCACACAGTTGGTTGAAGTTGGGCAATTAGGGAAAATTCTAGTCCTCTCGTCTCTCTGTCCTTCACGCGATTTTGTAATCACCGGACTACCCTCATAGATCCCTTGCTCACAGCCATGGCCTCCACTCCAATCATCATCATCCTCCACCACAGACGCCTACAAGCATCATCCCTACGGGGCACGGGCCCCTGACCGACAAACTTCATCCCCCTACCCTTGCCCTCGGTTAAGGGATCGTATGATGCTGAAGTTTGCATCGTTGGAATGCAACGAAAATAATTATTCTAAATGGGAAAACAACTTTTTTGGCCAATATGGTCTGTGAAAATCACTTAAAGATTTTTTCGTATTCTCATTAGAAATTGACGAGCTTAATAGGCAAAATAAAGATAAAAATAGAAAACAGAATTAAAAAATCGTTGCATTCCAACGATGCAAACTTCAACGTCATAGGGATCGTTACAGTGTAAAATTTTCGAAAAATCGACTTTTTTCCATTATCCGATAGTATAAACAGTTATATAAACATGCTGTTCAATTTTTGGCGTGAAATTCGAATTATTCGGGTTGCTACAGCCTTCTTCCGAAAAAGGGATTCGACCAGCTGCGTGAGACCTGGCGCCGACGGACGCGTTTTTCTCGAATTGTCGTTTTTTAAAATAAAGGAAGAGTTTTCAAGTTATCCGTCTCAAATTTTGACACAACATTCTTCACGCAATTCTTTATCTTGCTATAAAAGTTTTTTTAATCTTCATATTTTTTTAACGAAAAACTGCCAAAAAATAGGCTAAATTCGATACATTTTTTTCAAAACGCCGCCATTTTGTCAATCTTCATTTTTTAATAAAACCTCCACAGCAACATAGTCGCTTCCACCCAAATAGGGTTTTACAATCGGCACAGTAATGGCCCACGACTGGTTGCCAGAGAACAAACGATGGCGCGGTAATGGCTATATAAACGGGCCAGATCCGCACCATGCATGGTTGGTAATGGTAAACCATGAATGGCTGCTAAGACTGGGCCAACTATCATACGCCCATATTGGCCCAGCAACGGCTGCCGGATCTTCTGCCGGAAATGAAAAATAAAAAATTGACAAATTATGAATATAATAATTCTAGTAGTATCTTTTTTGTTTTCTTATGCTTTACTTATATCCATGTACATAGAATAATTGCATTAAAAACAGTTTCTGCATTGTTCAAATTTTTACCTTTTATCGGGATCGAACCTGCGCCTTTCGTTCTAGTGTCGAGCGCCCTACCCACTTAGCCATTTTAACACTTACAGAACCCATCGTTTGTTCGTTCCTTACTTTTATGCCGATAATTTTATTCGTGACATTAAAGTTTACCGACAATTTTTTTGATCCATTTAGGCTGTAAAAATAACTCGCTCGTTTTGGGTGAAGTTCCGAAAAGCATACTCCTCTGATCGAGCTGAAATTTTGCACCGAACTTCCTCTCATTATCCTAAGAGAAACCGTTAACGGATTTTTTACGACTAGCAATAGTTTTCCATACATCGCATTGTAAAGTTTATTATTTCACGCCATACGAGTATATCTATATATCCCATGGATACCCCCCACTCCTCCAGCCGCGCTGCTTCCTGGCAAACAGTGCTCGCCCGTATGTGCATATCACTTGCCATGTGGGATGGCTTTGTTTGGATTTATTTAATATAGTAGAAGCGCAGTACAATAAATAACTTTCAATATCCGATATATCGAAAACTATTGCTAGTCGCCAATATTCTTTTAAAGGTTCTCTTAAAATATTGAAAAGAAGGTCGGTGCAAAATTTCAGCTTCATCAGTAGGATATGCTTTTCGAAACCTTATCCCTTGTTTTTACGTGTTACATTTTAACGACCTGCATTTGCAAAACGCCCAAAAACAAACCATCAATGGCTGGAATAGATCTGGCAAGCCGTTCATCCGCCTACGATACCCCAATGCTGATCGCCATATTATCGGTGCGATGGTATTAGCCCACCAATGGCTGGCATAGATCTGGCAAGCCGTTCATCTGCCTACGATACCCCAATGCTGATCGCCATATTATCGGTGCGATAGTATTGGCCCACGAATGGCTGGCATAGATCTGGCAAGCCGTTGATCCGCCTACAGTACCCCAATGCTGGTCGACGAATTATTGGCCGATTATCAGCAAGCCGTTTAATGGCTGAATGCTGGCATTTTTGTTACGACAGGCGACCCTATATGGGCATATTGATTAATAATCTTTTTACAATTTTTTTTTAGATTATACTTACGGCCACAACCGTCTACACCGTGAAGACTCCGTTTTTTCCAAAGACATTTTCAACTGTTAAAAAAGCAAAAAAAAAACATGACCATTAAAAATTTATTTTCTGTTCTTTATGAGTGCTTTGATTTGACATAAGAAAATCAGTCAGCCCTTTCGGCATCGTTGAAAAATTGAGCAGCTTGGACTGGAATAGCCCATATATGTGGAGGCAGGACAGGTTATGTGTGCGTAAATACTTGCACCACAGAGGCCTCATCAACGCTCTGACCTGTTGCGTTAATTCTTTGGGCATCCAATTCGTAGAAATAATTGCTTCCGTGACTTGTGGCGTCCGTGGCTGCTGATGTATTGGTTGCATTTCGGCAGGAGAGTTCAAGAGGTACTTAACGCGATGTGAAACACCCTTTCAACCTCTCTCTCTCTCTCTCTCTCTCTCTCTCTCCCTCCTCTCTCCTTTCTTTCTTGCCCGATCGTCAACGCCATTAGCGTTATCACTATCGCACCCTTATATGCGTAGAGAGAGAGAGAGAGAGAGAGAGAGAGCGGAAATAATATAGAGAGAATTGAGAATCGTCGCGGAGCTAATTACAAGACCCGCAGGATCCTATCTCGAGGTAAGGGTCACCGAATGTAATATTTTCTCCATTTTTTTTCTCCTCGACGACTCCTGGGATATCAGTAACTTTTATTTGGACATTTAAGGCGGGAGAGCCTTTTATAAGGTCAAGAAAAGCATATGGCTGAAAATGAACTCCACGAGAAAGCTGAGGGCCCCGGAATCGCAGATCAATCGATAAGTCATTTGATCACGATATTGATGGGTATTGAAACTTTAACGGGCTACATCTACCTTGGTGAGTAAAGAAATGGCATTTTCCAAAAATATTTTCATTCGATAGTAGCACCTTTTACTTATATTCCCTGAAAATTTCATTGAAATATTCGTAAAATTGAATAAGCTACAGCTTTTAACAGTGGGCCGGGCGAGCGGTTGCAGCACCATACTTCAATCTTTAAACGCGTTTTTATCGAAACACTGTTTTCAAAGTCGGCGGACATGATATCTCGTGAACCACTGGATGGATTGCTTCCAAATTTACATGAGATACGACGAGAAACATTTAAAGGTCGCTGACGATCTCATTTTTTCAAAATCGATCTTCATTTTTTAATAGTTACGTAAAAATTACGACTTTTTGTATCCACTTTGTATGCTCGAGTTTCGATTTGTCGCCACGTTGTTTAAAAAAATGCTTTAAAAAATCGATGATCGTTAACGACTTGTATTTATTGTCAATTTGAACAAACCGTTCGGTTTTTAGATTTCAGATGGACCGTTTAAGCTAGAGAGTGTCCACAGGTCAAAGTCGCGAAAAAATATCATTACCTGCCGGCGGCCATGTATTTGTTGTTTTTCTGGTGATTTTGTTGGGTTAAAAAAATCGTTTCTTCTTCACCAACCGTTTCCCAGGAAAAAATAGGAATTTGGACTTTTTCGGGCCTCTAGGCAAATGTAGCCCTTTAAACCTGTTTTCATGAAAACAACTTTTTGTTGAACCTCCTACAAGAAAATCAAAAAACTATACGATCTATCGTTTGAAAATTTGAACACTTTTAGGTAACATAATTACCGTCTATGTGAACCTAAGGTTCCTTGAAAATTACTTTTTGGAACTACTGTTTAATTAACAAATACTATAGTAAATATTTCACGAAAAATAGAAGATTTAGTGAAACACGTAGCATTTTTGGAATTTTCACGTTTCTTTAGATTTTTTAGATTCACAGAAAGATTTTTTAGAGCGTGTGGGTCTTAGAAATCTAAAGCAATTTTGGTTCTAATGTTTTAAATCAATGCACCAGACGCTAGGTTGTACGCCGTGGAGCAAATCCGGTGGCAATTTTTTCTGCACCAAGTGTCGTACAGCCGTCATTTTTAAGGGGAGGGTAGGGGTTTCAGCGTGAAAACACTTTTTTGCGATTTTTTTTCATCTATATGGATAGAGTAAATTTATTGAAACTTTTTGTACATTGTTAAGTGTCATTTCAAGAACATTCCGTGAAATGCGTACGCGAAAATATCCACAAACAAGCCAGTGACAAAGCTTTTCCGAGAACGCCTTTGGAAAAACACGATTTGCGGTGTTCACTGTATCTCAGCTAGAAATTATCTGCAATCAAGTACCGTTAAAATTTAGTCAAAGTATCATCAAATCCTCCCCCCAAAGGTCTTTGATAATTTTTTTTTTCATTTCTAAATTTTTGGTGGTCATGTTAAGGCGTTACCCCCACTTGTAGCGCAAAAAAGGCCTTTTTCATGAATTTTTTTAAAGAAAACTACAAAACTTTTTTAATCGATCAATATACCATCTTAAAGAACACATCTTGAAGAACTTTCAGTAATTTTTTTATTGAAAAATATTACATTGTTTAGTGGCAAATGGCCGTCAATGAAATAATGTTTTTATATACACGGTTTGCGGTGACCAACATTGCGGCGAAGTGGATCATCTGAAAAAAAATGCGGATGGATTTAGTCAAATATAAGTATAAACTAGTCTTTAATCGAAGGATTTTAAAAAATATTCATTTTTCACAAAATGCTGGACAGCCAAAGTTAATGGTTCGATTTTAACGAAAAAAAACGGCCGTTTTTTGGCTATAAAACGGCCATTTTTTTTTCGAAAAAAAAAATCGAACGATTAAAGACTACATTTTTATGTATTAAATAAGCCTGCAGAATTTCAAGAAGATCGGTTCATTAGTGTTCGAGTAATCTTGGTCACCGACCTCAGAAATGCCATTTTGAGAAAAATGCGTTTAAAGTTTCAATTTCAGTTTACACGAAGGAAAATATTTTTTTTTGTAAACTTACATAGAGTCATCTATTCCGGGCCCATACAGAAGTATGGGGCCGGATACTTATACTTCAAAAAAATGCAATAAAAAAATCGATTTTTTCAAAATCGCAAATGGGGTTAACCCCTTAAAACATTTTGAGCAATTTTAAAACGAAAGTATTCTTTATAAAATTCTGCTAAATTTCATAGTTTTTGAGTAATACATTTTTGAAAATTTCTGAAAGAGTTCCAATTTTACACTTGATTTATGTATAGAAATACTAATGAAAAAATTACTTACATCGAATCGTCAATTCCTGGCCCATACAATAGGGCTTCTGCCGATGTGGAAGCTTCGAAAATATCAATTTGTTGTTGTCTTCGAAGCATTCTGCCTTCCCGGGTATTATCGTTTGCGCGTTTGTCAGCCACTTTCCTTTGTATCGCATTTGGGTTGACATTTTTTTTTATTTATATAAAATATTTCGCGAAAAACGGATCGTAGGAAGCTCAACGCTATCCATGCATGAGGTCCGAATGTGTGGGACATGCAAAGGGTACAAGCTCTGTCAAAACTTACAACGAACAGCATCGTATAGGCATTGGACGTTACTATACGCTTCGACCGAAACTTTTGGCTCATACGTGTACCTACAAAACTACTTCAATCGACAAAGTCCAAAAAAATCAGAGGCAGCGAACGAAAGACTTTGCGAGAAATTTCTTAAATTTTTAAAAGACGTAAATGTGTCGTTGACACAGGTGCTAGTGGCAGCACCTGCGGCACATTTTACTCCGCAAATAATGGAAAACGAGCTTAAAATGGCTACCCACCGTAAAAAACGAATTTACGTCGATTCTGGCAGTGCAATGCCTCTATTTCAACAGTTATGCAAACACAAACATCAGGGGTATAGAAGCTAAAAAAAGCTGATTCTCTTTACAGCAAAGCCACGTGAACGTGGAGTCGTGTCTCGACGGCGTGTTAATTATTAACCGAACCATTGGACTATTGTTGTTTCGAACTCGCTGAAGCAGTAAAATAAATGTTCGATAATGATTGCGAAAATGACACCGCTTGTCGTTGATTCTTTCCACTCCACTGAACGGTATACATCTATGAAGAAATCCCAACCATTGAAAGTGAAGCGGCTCAGCCTTCTTACAGTTTTCAGCTTCTTTCCTAGTTTTAATTGCCAGTAATATAGAATAGGCGAACGCGAAAGAAGAATTTAATGTATAGGCCTGCATAGACTACGACACTTATTGCGACACAAATGTCTGGCACTAATGTCCGTTCTGTTCACACATAAGACGGTTTCGATGTCCCAGAGAGTGTCTGTACTGTGATGTCGCTACACAAGTGTCTCAGATGTTCGCACACAAAACTACTGACACGTCTGCAGTAACCGCTCGCACGCCATGGAGAAACGCCGTGCGGCGGCAGCCGTAATTTTGTGTGCTGTTATTAAGGGGCTATACCAGTGTGACACTTAAAAAAAATCGATTTTTTTCCCCTTTTTCGACAGTTTATTCTTTCAAGAATATCGTTATCATTTGTATTATATATATCAATATCATTTTATCTTGCAAAAATCGATAGTTAAATCTTTAAACGCATTTTTCTCGAAATGAGATTTTTCAAATTTGCTGACATTGTAACTCAAAGCGATCCGATTGACTGGAAATTTGAACTGAGTACTCTTGAATATACTTACTCTACAATGACGTAGGATATTTTTGATTGGATGAAAATTGACGATTTGGCATTGAAAAAAACGACTATTTTATAGGCAAGAAAACAGACTTTTTTCATAACTACGCCATTTTGTTAGATTTTGATATTTTTCAAAAATCCTACGTCATTGTACAGGAAATACCTTCCAGTTTAACGACATTTTTTCCTTTTTCTTTTTCTTTATCTCTTCCTTTTCTTTTTTTTGCGCCTGCGAAGGCAGCGCATAAGTCGCTTGGATCTCAATATTTTTCTCTGAAAAAATTATGTAATATAGGTCAAATACATTTTTAATTTTCCACAACATTTAATTGAGTACTTTTCTTCAAAAAAAATCCGGAAAATCACCCAAATTCCCAGTGTTCACACTGGTCCCCTTAACGCGGTCCTGTAGTTTCTCGGCTGTTTTTTTACGGCTTTTTCAATAATTTTTTACGGGCAAAGCATCGAAATAATCAATCTCATTGTTTTTGCATAATCTTTATTAACATTTAAATAAGCTTTACAAATTTTTTGAAGTCAAAATATATAATAGAATAAACGTTCTAGTGGCCGACAGGAAGACATCAAGTAAAAGAGGTGCTTGACGGTGACCAAGATTGCGGCTGTTCTGCTTATCTGAAATCAAAAAACCAAACGGCATTTTAATCTTCATATTTGAGACTAGCGATTGAACTACAGTGAATTCTAAATTACAAAAATTGACTTTTTTATACACTTTTGAAAATTACATTCTATTTTTTACTCATTTTTTCTTAAGTTTTTCGCTCGTACAAAAAAAACTATCGAAGCAATCATGATAATCCTAGTTCAATCGCTGGCTTATAACATATTAAAGATGCTGTATAAATTTGAACAAGATCGGTGCAGTAGTTTCTGAAATATCGTGGTCACCGTTTCGAAAAATGGTGTTTCGAGAAAACGCGTTTGAAAGTATACCTGCTCCGTATACCTGCTCCGTTCCAGGGCCGTAACTTGTGAACCACTTCGAATATCGAAAAATCCTTTGGCACACATTTTCTACATATGTTGTACATGTGATTTGTGGAGAAAAAAAAATCGATTTTTTCGACCCGAGAAACTAGAGGACCGCCTTAAGCTGTGTTCTTAAATTATGAATTTTTTTGCCGACTTTAGCCGATATTGTGCCAAACTGTTCCGCTAAGCATTGAAGTGCTGCCTGTTTTTTTACTCTATTTTTATAATCAGCACAACATATTTGCCAAAGTTCAGGCAGTCCTTCCACAAGAGATATCAAATTTTCAATGCTCTCCTTGCTCCACGTAATGGCCATTTTGATTGAACGCGGGTCGCGAGTGTTTGGATAATTTCGCGCCGGTTCGAAAACTTGAACACTGCGGCAGACACTCCGACCCAACCTGTTCACACGGCGCTCGACGCGACGCCTAGCGAGATGTCGCAATAAATGTCGCGAGATCAGACAGTGGGGTTCACACACAACACTCGATGTATACATTGAGTGTTACACCAAAGTGTCGTAGTGTAAACCTACCTTATCGTTAATGCAATAATTTATTGAAAATTTTGCATTTTTAGCTCTTGTGATACGCGTGAATTTTTTCTCTTTTAATTTCTTTCATCAGCTCCGTAATTTTCGCAAACGAATCTTTTTTTACGTGAAGGTATGAACTTAGGCTAAATCTACGATTTTTCATAGTTACACGTTGTTCATGACATTGTACGATTGAAAATTTCGATTGAGGCCTGGTTGAAGAATGTTAGGGCTAATTCTTATTAGTCTAATTAAATATTCATTTTAAGTAACGTAATTTTTTAAGGCGAGAAATCCCTTTAGAATTACCAAAAAATCGATTTTTTTACATATTTCGAAAGCATGATACCCAAAGAATATACTGACCGAAGGAAAACTCGAAATATTGAATGTTTGCGGAGTTATCGCATATAGTCTATAGCGCGGGGACAGCATGTGGTCAGGTAGCGAGTAAACTTTAAACGCGATTATCTCGAAACTAGTTTTTCAAAAACTGCTCGTGTTGTAGCTCAAAAAGTTATCGACCGATTTGGATGAAGTTTTGGGAGGTTACTCTCACAAGGGAACAGTACGGCAGTCGGATTTTTGTAATTTTTCGTACTCATGGTACGCGAAGTTCAGAGCTCGAATATTAATATCCCAAAGCAGGTCGACGCCATATTCAGAAATTTTCGAGACAATTGACTTTGAAGTTTTCGAGCGCACTCTTATCCCACAAAGATGCAACGATATTCGAACCGGGCTCGTGGCGTACCCGGTAGCGCTCGAGTCTAGTAATCGCGGGGTCGCTGGCCCGAGTCTCACTTCGATTTTTTTTTTTTTTTTTTTTTTTTTTTTCATTTTTTTTAAATGAAAAAACGCAAGTGATATTTTTAATTATCTCTTGATTATAAACATACATTTTCAAGTATCAATATTTATAACCAACAACATTTTTAGGATGAAAATGAAAAACGTCGGGTAAGGAATTGAATACTTTATTATTCGGTCTGTATTCGTTTGTTTTATACATCGGGTGTAATGTTACACGAGCCAGAGTGATAACCATCGTAAAAACAAGGAAAACAGTAATTTTCACGGCATCTCGCACACCGTACAGAAATGTTTTGTGCACAAGCAGCTGTGCCCGCTTCGCAGGTAGTTGATCAGGACAAAGGCAAACGATGTACGCAGAACTGTTATTCACAATATCGACGGTTGCCAAAGCAAGCGTTATATTCACATATTTCAACATTTATTCTTCTATTTATATTCCTATTAATTTACAAGGGAGTTTATGTAAATATTATTACTGGATATTTTTACGTCGCCTATTCGCAATTTCAAGCAAGAGATAATCAAAAATAAGACTTGCATTTATCATTGACAATTATAATTACATATATGTGAATTAGCATAGATTTTATGATTTTTATCCCGGGATTATTTATTTATTTTTTTATAAATAATCACCTATTGCTAAATATAAATAACATATGATCATATATGAGAAAATATATAATTATGTATAACTATAATGAATTTTGTACATAAATAAACATATATAGATATATTATATTAATTATATATAATAATATGTGATTATATACAACAAAAATTTATCGGGATATTTAAATGACGGAGGTATGCGAATTAAAAAAAAAATGAAAAAAAAAAAAAAATTCGAAGTGAGACTCGAACCAGCGACCCCGCGATTACTAGACTCGAGCGCTACCGGGTACGCCACGAGCCCGGTTCGAATATCGTTGCATCTTTGTGGGATAAGAGTGCGCTTGAAAACTTCAAAATCAATTTTCTCGAAAATTTCTGAATATGACGTCGAACTGCTTTGGGATATTAATATTCGAGCTCTGAACTTCACGTACCATGAGTACGAAAAATTACAAAAATCCGACTGCCGTACTGTCCCCTTGTCAGTAATATTATCGGAAGGATATACCTAAAGTTTGAAAGGTAGCGTGTAAATAAATAATTTTTTTGGGATCAAATATATCGAAAAAATGGTCGAAAATTCGAACTTTGGAGTGAAAAGGCTCCCAAATTTTCAATTTTGCACTTTTTCATCATTTTTTAGGTATATACTTCCCCTTAATATGTCAGTAAACGAATGACACTTATTAAGGGAGACTTTGTCCTTGAAATTTTCAAAAAATCAATTTGAGCTCAACATGAGCAGCTAGAAGAAGAGGAGGGATGCCTCTATGGACCAGGCATTGCCGATTAGCGGTAATTATAAACACATTTGTGTAAACACATTACAAAACTTTAAACGCGTTTTTGCTCGAAAACACGTTTTTAAAAATGGCTGACCTTCTACTGACCGCTGTAATTAACATATCGACCTGAAATTTGGAGAGCATACTCAGAAAAAGTATGTCTTCACGGAATGACCGATCGTTTTTTCGATAGATACATTTTTGCATTTATGATTTATCTTTTTATGCGAAAAAAAGCGAAAATTCGATTTTTTTTTAATTGCCGCCATTTCCCGAAATTTGTACTAAACGAAAAACCCATCCGTCATTCCATGACCAAAGGGTCACAGATTGATAATATGCTTTGAATTTAGGTTTCAGATCAACAAAGAGGGGGCAGTGATGTCAGCCGTTTACCTCCCGCGATTTGAGGACCTGTTTTCGCGGAGCTGCAACGGCCGCCATTTTGGTTTTTTTTTTGAACTCGAACAATTTTCGTCCAATCGACTTGAAATTTCAACTGTAGCGTCTTAGGTTGCTTTAACAGTCAAGTGCGAGCGCTTTTTTCGATGAATCGAAAATTGTAAAAAATATATCACTTTTGATATGAAAATTATGGTCGAAAAAACGAACATTTTTTAAAGCTCGTCTCAATTTTTCTTTTAATTATTGTTTAATTTCCCCCGGACGTAACTGCTGAAAATAATATAATTAACGAAAATATTCCACTCATAGTTCCGGGACTAAATTGGCGACAGTTCTGCTGCGTGCCGCGGAGAGGGTTGGCTGAAAAACAGTAGTGCTATAAGTGCCTCGTGCGTCGCCATTTTGTATACTTTTGACAAATAATTATTTTTTTACATACTACAACATATACCTTATAAAGCCTAAAAGCTCTTTTGACAATGTATTTTACGCCTTTCGTAAAAAAAATTCAAAGAAAACGGTCGAAAATGGGCAGCTACAGTGGTGCCCTCCCTTAAGGAAACATTTTACATAAAAATATCAAGTACCTGGGGTGCTATTATAGGCATTTGATGAGTCTTATAATTGTCATTGAGATCAAAATCAACTTGAGCAACATTACAATCAACTTTAGCAACATTATAATAAACTTGAACACCAAACTGTTGGTAAAAACTGTCAAAGTTACCCTGAATGTCATAGTCAAGGCCCCGTTTTACGGTACTTCTCAATAAATGAAAAACAAACTTGAAAGGACTACTCGCAGCAAAATACTAGTTAAAGTGTATTCTGACAGCGAAGTGTGTCAGAATAGACAGTGACAGCAGTTGTGCAAACACAAACATCAGAGGTATACCCAGGTAGGAATTGACGATGAAAAAAGGGTTCGCCAAGCTCTGAAACAAGGCTCACATTTTTTAATTCAGGCTGAGCACCAGCCTGATTTCAGGCCTAGCTGAACCCCTGAATGATAACGCGGTTTCAGGCTCTTGCACACAGGCTTGACCAAAGGCTGGTAGAAAAGCCTGTACTAAGCCTGAAACGACGAAACAACAAGACTCAAAACGAGCCTTAATGAAGCCTTCACGAGCTTTTATGACCAGGCTTTTCCCAAACTCTTCCCGAGGCAATATGAGGCCTGTTTTTAGTTTTCTATATTCTACATTGGGGTAAATTTAATAAATCTGTAAAGAATTCATTTGATTTAATATATATATTTATTATTTGTTATATTATTTGTTACAAAATATATATAAAAAATATTTTAAAAAACAATACTTTATTTTATTGCGTACTTTTATTTTCGTATATACTTTTTTGTGTACCTCATAAATATCGATAAGAGCATATGTTTAAATGTTCTGAGCTGCCTCCTTCGCTTTCGTTTTTCGTGCCTTCGCACCCCACAAATGTATTGCTAATTTTTTTTTCATAAAAGTACAGAAAAAATATTATTTTAAACTTATTTTATTTTATCACAACCTGAAACAAGCCTGCATCCAGCCTTGATTTTTCAGCCTCAAAATTCACCGGCTGAATGAAGCTTGAAATAACCCTGAGTTTAGGCTAAGCAGCCAGTCTTGGTTCCAGGCTGCTCCAAACGATGCAATGAAACCTGGGCCAGGTCTGTCTCACTCGGGCTCGGTGAAACAAGGCTCGCACAAGCTTGTTTCCATCGTCAGCCTTTTAATTTCCTACCTGGGTAGAAGGTTAGAAAAATAGTTAATTTTATTTTCGACCACGCCACGTGAACGTGAAATTGTGTCTTAACGGCGTGTTGATCATGAATAGTACCATCGAAATATTGCTATTTCGAACTCGCTGAAGCAGTTAAATAAATATTTGATAATGATTGCGACGACTAAATCCCTTGTCGTTAATTTTCTCCATTCTACTGAATGGAAGTACATCTATGAGGGAATTCCAATCATTGAAAGTGAAGTGGCTCAGTCTTCGGTCACTTAGTTTTGATTGGAATACGGAATAGAAAAATGCGAAAGAAAAATATGGAGTGTCGTTGACGGAATCCTTTAATGAGAAATTTGCATTTTTAGGGACGGTGATACACGTGATTTTTTTCTCATTGTCTCCGTAATTTTTGCAAGCGAATCTTTTTTTTACGTTAAGGTAGTTCGGAAGAAAAACCGTAAGTCAAACGGACAATTTTAACGATTTAAATTTTTTTCTTTCCGCTGTTTAAAATATATAGAATTTAATCTCATAAAAAAGTATTTTTATTTTGGTACCCATTAGAATAAGAATTTATGATGATTTTCATAAATACTTACAATCGACATTGGTTACCCGAGTAAAAATGAATATATATAAATATATTTAATTGTATATTAATTGATCATATACAATTGTATACAAAAATTGGCCCGATAGAATTTTATATATTTGTATATAAACGTATACTATCGTACATAACTGTATATTGGTATATACAATTCTATACGAAAATTGGCCCGATAGAATTTTATATATTTATATATAAACGTATACTATCGTACATAACGTCAATCTCAATCAATTAATATACAATTATATATGTTTATATATATTCATTTTTACTCGGGTATTGAGCACTCGGTTGATCATTATCGACTTTACTAGTGAGTTCTTATTTAAGCAGTTGGCAACGCTACATAACCTCTCTTTAGAAGAATTCAAGCATCACCTCTCAACGACTCGACAAATGTCAAAACATGACACAATTACGTGAATGTGGTCGTTTTTTTGACAGAAAATTGATCTGCTTTTGTTCACGCAGATAAATAATAAAAGATTGATTGGGCAGTTTTTGAAGTTTCATCTTCAGGTAAATATACAGAACGAAAACAGAAAGAAATTTTTAAGTTTTCTCAATGAAAATGTTTACAGCCGTTCTTCATATGTATATTTGTATACGTAATAATCGATGAAAAAAAAAAGATCTGCAATCAACGTATTTTTATTCATTTTTTACCCTTCGTTTCATTATTACTTTTATTATATTCTTATTGTATTTAGCATGATCTGCAGCGTAGGCATTCGGCAACTTTCATATCGCATTCTGCGTGAATTGCCGTCTAGGAATTTCCCCTAGCAATCACAGCTACCGCTCCGATCACCGTTTAGAGAGAGACCGATGCCGCATAGCAAAATTTAATAAATTATTGTGCGAAAATTACACGGTCGATCAGCTACAATTTTTGCAGATGAATTCCGTATTAATCGAAAATTCGAATAAGAAGTTTTGTTTGTTGGGTCAAACGACTAAATTTTACGTAAAGTTATAATTTCCGGTAAACTTTTCGGACGTTACGTTTGAGTGCGTGTATTTTGGGCCAACTTTCAACGTTCATATCTCGGAAGGGGTACGGTGGAGTGGCTTAAATTCTTTTATTTCAACCTGGTTAATGACATACTATTTCTTTCTGACAAAAAAATTGGAGGTTAAACGTTAGTCGATTTTTAAATTGTTTCTTCCGAACCACTTTAAGGTTGGTGCGATGTATGAACTTCGGCTAGGTCCACGATTTTTCATAGTTACACGTTGTTAATAACATTACGTAATTGAAAACATTGATCGAGGCTTTACCCTGATTAAAAAATGTTAGGGCTTATTTACGAAAAAAACAATTTTTTAAAAGTAAATGTGGGTAAGGGCTCATTCTCATTAGTCTAATTATGGATTCATTTTAAGTAACTTTATTTTTTGTTTATTACATTTATATTCTCAATTCTATTAAATTGAAATTCTATTAAATTAATTGTAACTTTAATTCATTTGAAATACTTTGAAGTAAGGATTAATTTTGACTCTCCCTGGTCAACTGGGGTCAAATCGAACGCATCGTCAACTTTGGAGCAAAAAACGTTTGATGGAATCAGCAAGATGAGTGAAAAATTGCGTGGACATTTATTTGTTCGTACATTAAAAATGTTGTGCGCCAAATTTCATTAAAAAATATGAATAGTGAAAGAAATTATAAACAATCTCCTGAAGGGTAACTTCAGCCACCCGGTTAAGGGGCCGGTCCACTTTGAAAATTTCAAAAAATCGAAAGCAAGCAAGACTTGAAGAAATCGACGATGATGAGCAATCAGAAGGGATTTTGTACGGTGCAGAAATTGCCGATCGAGTTTAGATAAGAGTTTTTCATAGTATAAAGTTCAAACGCGTTTTTCTCGAAACAACGTTTTCAAAATCTAGCTCCATCGTATCTCTAAAACTAATAAACCGATTCTCTTGAAATTTGAACCACATATTGTAAACATGATTCGCAACCCTCGATGATTTTAAAATTTTGATTTTTACTCTTTTCTTGCTGCGAAAAACTGCGAAAAAACGCGTTTTTTTTACATTTTTCGCTTTTCATCTACCATTTTTTTATTTTTTGATAAAACTTTATATCCGAGGGTCATTTTGTTGCTGGTGTCATACTGAATCTAATGGACTTTGATTTTTTTGTTTCAGACAAGCCGTTGCCGAGTTGTGATGGAGCTACCTAGCCCACCTATTTTTTAGGCGTTACGTTAAACTATAGTTTTGGTACTTAAAAATGAATAAAAATGAATTAATTTTTTTTTCAAATGTATTCCAAGACTATTTATCAAGCCCAGCAACTTTTATATTCATATGTTTTATAAAATCCTCAACAAAAAATCGCGAGAATAGCCTTTTTTTTCGTGGCTCCAAAGTGGACTGGCTCCTTAATCTAAAATGAAAAAAAAACGAGTTTTTTTTTCTTAAAATAGATAATATTGGCTGAGACTTGAGCGAGCTTTTTTCGGTATCGTGTTTCAATCATAAAACAAATGTTTGAGTTTTTTCGTTTTTTCGTACGATAATGATGAGAAGAAAAACATCGGTCAAGACTAAACTACTGGGATGAGAGGTAATATGGCGGAGAATGTAATGAGACATCTACCTAGAGAGCCGAAGAATATCGCCAAATATCTTTTTTTTGCTGGGAAACGATTGGTCAAAAAGAAATGCATCTTTTTTTACAAAAAGTTTATTTTTTTAAGTAAAAATTTATTTGTAAAGTACGAATATTTTTATTAAAAAATAAGGTACAAACATGGAGGTTATGTGTGGAACCCCATATCCGATGAATGGCATAAACGGCATGGACTCGGAAGACGTATTCTTTCAACAAGATGGCGCAACCTACCACACTGCGGGCGAAATAATGCAGTTGAGGCCTTAGGCCACAGTAACGGGTATAAAATCATGTGCGAATTTAACAATTTTTTTCGTATGAAAAAGTGATTCACTTGTAAAATTAATTACACATCTATTTAGTATGAATATCAAGCTGTTAGAATTTTTTTTTTCTTTCGATGTACAAAATGGCCGACTACTCGAAACTTCTCGAAACAGCTTTTTTCCAATTAGCGTGTCAAATAACTTCAACAATTTTCACTCGATTTACTTCAAATTTAGAAGTTATGTTCCTAATTGCATTTCGCAGAGAAGTACGTACGGAATTTCTGATTAATCGAAAACTTTTTCATTTTATGAGCAGTTATAACGAAATTTTTCACTGAAAATTCATTTCTTAAGTTCAAATACCTACAACTTTCGAATAAAACAATATTTTTTAAATTCCGTACGTACTTCTCTAGGTATTCTAATGTAGATTGACGAGAATTTTTGTTTTTTGTTTTAGGTAAAAAATGGTGCTGGCTGCTGCGTTCACCGTAGTGTTTCGAATGACTCTTAAAAATACAGGTTGATAGTTTTGATATTCTCGAATGTGCAACTCACGGTATTTTAATTAAAATCGAATGTTAAAATGGCAAGAAAAAATCTGCAGTGTCATAGCCTAAAAAACGCACAAATTATTCTTTTATCTGGGGAGAGTTTATTTTGGAGTTAAAAAAGAACGACAATTACGAAAAATGAACATTTTATTATAAATTCCAGTTGAAAAAATGGTTAAACATGATAAATTGGAGTCATTTCAGCTCCTCACACTGAATACACAAATACGTTCCGTCCCTGTCGCACGTTGGGCGGTTAAACGATGTGCGATGTTCCTTTCTTTTGCCATCGTGTTTGCATAAGCCGCATGGTTGTTTTTCTCGTCCGAAGTTTCACCGCCGAAATCTTCCCGACGTTCATTGTCGTTCTGCAGAGCTTTGCGGGTTGTTGGAGCAAAAATATATATATATATATATATATATATATTATACTTATGCCGATATTCATACAAAAAACAGCACAAACACAAGGTCTTTTTATAATTATTTTTTTATACTCCGCTTTCATCTAATGGAAATTTCGGAGCGATTATACATATAAACTTAAGGGGTTAGGCCACTTTAGAAATTTCAAAAAATCGATTTTTTTCATCTTCTCAGAACATGCCTTAATGTCTTAAAAATGACATACTCAAAGGATTAAGGTGGGAAAAATGTCTAAATACTTCCATCTGGAATTTTGGCGCAGCCCCTCTCAGTCCGATGCAATCCGTACCGAAAACTTTTAACGCGTTTTTCGCGAAACTACATTTTTCATGTCGGCCGGACTCATAACGCGAACAAATCTTGACCGATTGACTCAACATTTTAACTGTATATTCACAGTTACATTCTGCATAGAAGTACGTAGGATTTTTTTGTTATATCGATTTTTGCAAAAACAGCGCGTTCTTTAAATAAAAGTTCAAAATTCTCAAAAAAACATCGTCCAAAAATTGTTTATAAAAAAAAAAACTATCTAATATATCGAGAAAATCCTACATACTTCTATGCAGAATGTAACTGTGAATATACAGTTAAAATGTTGAGTCAATCGGTCAAGATTTGTTCGCGTTATGAGTCCGGCCGACTTGAAAGATGTAGTTTCGCGAAAAACGCGTTAAAAGTTTTCGGTACGGATTGCATCGGACTGAGAGGGGCTGCGCCAAAATTCAAGATGGAAGTATTTAGACATTTTTCCCACCTTAATCCTTGGAGTATGTCATTTTTAAGACATTAAGGCATGTTTTGAGAAGATGAAAAAAATCGATTTTTTGAAATTTCTACAGTGGCCTAACCCCTTAAGTTTATATGTATAATCGCTCCGAAATTTCCATTAGATGAAAGGGGAGTATAAAAAAATAATTATAAAAAGACCTTGTGTTTGTGCTGTTTTTTGTATGAATATCGGCATAAGTATAATATATATATATATATATATATATATTTGCTCCAACAACCCGCAACGCTCTGCAGAACGACAATGAACGTCGGGAAGATTTCGGCGGTGAAACTTCGGACGAGGAAAACAACCATGCGGCTTATGCAAACACGGTCGCAAAAGAAAGGAACATCGCACATCGTTTAACCGCCCAACGTGCGACAGGGACGGAATGTATTTGTGTATTCAGTGTGAGGGGCTGAAATGACTCCAATTTATGATGTTTAACCATTTTTTCAACTGGAATTTATAATAAAATGTTCATTTTTCGTAATTGTCGTTCTTTTTGAACTCCAAAATAAACTCTCCCCAGATAAAAGAATAATTTGTGCGTTTTTTAGGCTATGACACTGCAGATTTTTTCTTGCCATTTTAACATTCGATTTTAATTAAAATACCGTGACTTGCACATTTGAGAATGTCAAAACTATCAACCTGAATTTTTAAGAGTCATTTGAAACACTACGGTGAACGCAGCAGCCATTTAAATATGGCTGGGATCATTGCGACCCCATGTGACGAATATGTTACAGCTGAAAAGTGCGATCAGGGAGGGCTAAGTGCACCGCCCAATGTGCGACAAGCACGGAATGTTTTTGTGCGTTGAGTGTGGGCGACTGGAATAATTCCAATTTATAATATTTAACCATTTATTCAACTGGAATTTATAATAAAATCCTCACTTTTCATAATTGTCATTATTTTTTTTACTCCAAAATAAACTCTCTCCAGATAAAAGGAAAAATACCTTCTTTCAAAGCAATTTTTTCCCTTAAACTGTCATATCTAAATCATGCCAAAATTTTATGAAAAAAACATGGAAAATTGCAAGAGGTACAATTTTTCAAGTGAAACTGTGCATTTTTTACGCATTGAAACCTTGCAGATTTTTTTCCACCGTTTTAACATTCGATTGAAACTAAAATACCGTAAGTTGCACATTTAAGAATCTGAAAACTATCAACCCGAATTTTTAACAATCATTCGGAACAGTACGGTAAGCGTGGCAGCCATTTAAATACGACTGGGGTCACTCCGACCCCGTGTGACTAACGTTTTACAGCTAGGAGTATTTGTTACACGTAGGATTGCTAGTTTAAAGGTAAATCACCGATGATCAACGAATTTTCAACGTTTCAAGGTCAGAAAATCGCCTGCTAATCGACAAAGTACAAAAAAAACATAGGGAGCGAACGACACACTTACAAGGGGACAGTACGGCAGTCGGATTTTTGTAATTTTTCGTACTCATGGTACGCGAAGTTCAGAGCTCGAATATTAATATCCCAAAGCAGTTCGACGCCATACTCAGAAATTTTCGAGAAAATTGACTTTGAAGTTTTCGAGCGCACTCTTATCCCACAAAGATGCAACGATATTCGAACCGGGCTCGTGGCGTACCCGGTAGCGCTCCAGTCTAGTAATCGCGGGGTCGCTGGTTCGAGTCTCACTTCGAATTTTTTTTTTTTTTCGATGAATCGAAAATTGTAAAAAATATATCACTTTTGATATGAAAATTATGGTCGAAAAAACGAACATTTTTTTAAAACTCGTCTCAATTTTTCTTTCAATTATTGTTTAATTCCCCCCGGACTTAACTGCTGAAAATAATATAATTAACGAAAATATTCCACTCATAGTTCCGGGACTAAATTGACGACAGTTCTACTGCGTGCCGCGGAGAGGGTTGGCTGAAAAACAGTAGTGCTATAGTGCCTCGTGTGCACTATAGCACACGAGGCACTATAGCACTCTTGCCGCCATTTTGTATACTTTTGACAAATAATTATTTTTTTACATACTACAATATATACCTTATAAAGGCTAAAAGCTCTTGTGACAATGTATTTTACGCCTTTCGTAAAAAAAAATTCAAAGAAAACGGTCGAAAATGGGCAGCTGCAGTGGTGCTCTCCCTTAAGGAAACATTTTACATAAAAATATCAAGTACCTGAGGTGCTATTATAGGCATTTGATGAGTCTTATAATTGTCATTGAGATCAAAATCAACTTGAGCAACATTACAATCAACTTTAGCAACATTATAATTAACTTGAACAAATTGTTGTTAAAAACTTTCAAAGTTACCCTGAATGTCATAGTCAAGGCCCCGTTTTACGGTACTTCTCAAAAAATGACAAAAAAAACTTGAAAGGACTACTCGCAGCAAAATTCTAGTTAAGGAGGTACACCAGCTTCAGCAAAATGGTGATAGATCAATAAAATTTGGTGAATATATTCTTTAGTATTATTCATGTAGATACAAATTTTTTCAGATTTTTTGGTTGTGCCGTTTTCTTACAAATAATTCACAAGTGTTTATTCTTATACCCGGAATATATACCTATATCTATAAAAACGCTATGCTTATACACGTGAACTTCAATGTTCAATTATTCGATAACGGCACAATGAAAAAATCTTAAAAAAATTGTATTGACATATATAATACTAAAGAATATACTCACCAAATTTTATTGATCTATCACCATTTTGAAATTTGACCATGGTTTAGTATGGCAACATTGTATGAAGCTGGTGTACCTCCTTAAAGTGTATTCTGACAGTGAAGTGTGTCAGAATAGACAGTGACAGCAGTTGTGCAAACACAAACATCAGAGGTATAGAAGGTTAAAAAAATAGTTAATTTTATTTTCGATCACGCCACGTGAACGTGAAATTGTGTCTCAACGGCGTGTTAATCATGAATAGTACCATCGGAATATTGCTATTTCGAACTCGCTGAAGCAGTTAAATAAATATTTGATAATGATTGCGACAACTACATCTCTTGTCGTTAATTTTCTCCATTCTACTGAATGGAAGTACCATACATCTATGAAGGAATTTCTGTTCCACTGAATGGGAATGCATCTATGAGGGAATCCCAATCATTGAAAGTGAAGTGGCTCAATCTTCGGTCACTTAGTTTTGATTGGAATACGGAATAGAAAAATGCGAAAGAAAAATATGGAGTATCGCTGACGGAATCCTTTAATGAGAAATTTGCATTTTTAGGGACGGTGATACACGTGATTTTTTTCTTATTGTCTCCGTAATTTTTGCAAGCGACTCTTTTTTTTCGTTAAGGTAGTTCGGAAGAAAAACCGTAAGTCTAACTGACAATTTTAACGATTTTAATTTTTTTCTTTCCGCTGTTTAAAATATATAGAATTTAATCTCATAAAAGAGTATTTTTATTTTGGTACCCATTAGAATAAGAATTTATGATGATTTTCATAAATACTTACAATCGACATTGGTTACCCGAGTAAAAATGAATATATATAAATATATGTAATTGTATATTAATTGATCATATACAATTGTATACAAAAATTGGCCCGATATAATTTTATATATTTGTATATAAACATATACTATCGTACATAACTGTATATTGGTATATAGAATTGTATACGTTTGTATACAAATATATAAAATTGTATCGGGCAAATTTTTGTAGATAAATAATAAAATATTGATTATGCAGTTTTTGAAGTTTCATCTTCAGGTAAATATATACAGAAGGAAACCAGCAAGAAATTTTTAAGTTTTCTCAATAAAAATATTTACAGACGTTCTTCATTTTGTTAGTCGATTTTTGAATTGTTTCTTCCGAACCACTTTAAGGTTGGTGCGATGTATGAACTTCGGCTAGGTCCACGATTTTTCATAGTTACACGTTGTTAATGACATTACGTAATTAAAAACTTCGATCGAGGCTTTACCCTGATTAAAAAATGTTAGTGCTTATTTACGAAAAAAAAAACAATTTTTTAAAAGTAAATGTGGGCAAGGGCTCATTCTCATTAGTCTAATTATGGATTCATTTTAAGTAACTTTATTTTTTGTTTATTACATTGATATTTTCAATTCTATTAAATTGAAATTCTATTAAATTAATTGTAACTTTAATGCATTTGAAATACTTTGAAGTAAGCATTAATTTTGACTCTCCCTGGTCAACTGGGGTCAATCCGACCGCATCGTCAACTTTGGAGCAAAAAAAAATTTGAAGGAATCAGCAAGATGAGTGAAAAATTGCGTGGACATTTATTTGTTCGTACATTAAAAATGTTGTGCGCCAAATTTCATTAAAAAATATTAATAGTGAAAGAAGTTATAAACAATCTCCTGAAGGATAACTTCAACCAGCCGGTTAAGGGGCCGGTCCACTTTGAAAATTTCAAAAAATCGGAAGCAAGCAAGACTTGAAGAAATCGACGATGATGAGCAATCAGAAGGGATTTTGTACGGTGCAGGAATTGCCGATCGAGTTTAGATAAGAGTTTTTCATAGTATAAAGTTCAAACGCGTTTTTCTCGAAACAACGTTTTCAAAATCTAGCTCCATCGTATCTCTAAAACTAATAAACCGATTCTCTTGAAATTTGAACCACATGTTGTAAAAATGATTCACAACCCTCGATGGTTTTAAAATTTTTATGTTTATTCTTTTTTTGTTGCGAAAAACTGCGAAAAAACGCGTTTTTTTTACATTTTTCGCTTTTCATCTACCATTTTTTTATTTTTTGATAAAACTTTATTTTCGAGGGTTATTTTGTAGCTGGCGTCATACTGAATCTAATGGACTTTGATTTTTTTATTTCAGACAAGCCGTTGACGAGTTGTGATGGAGCTACCCAGCCCACCTATTTTTTAGGCGTTACGTTAAACTATAGTTTTGGTACTTAAAAATGAATAAAAATGAATTAATTCTTTTTAAATGTATTCCAAGACTTTATTTATCAAGCCCAGCAACTTTTATATTCATATCTTTTATAAAATCCTCAACAAAAAATCGCGAGAATAGCCTTTTTTTCGTGGCTCCAAAGTGGACTGGCTCCTTAATCTAAAATGAAAAAAAACGAGTTTTTTTTTTCTTAAAATAGATAATATTGGCTGAAACTTGAGCGAGCTTTTTTCGGTATCGTGTTTCAATCATAAAACAAATGTTTGAGTTTTCTTCGTTTTTTCGTACGATAATGGTGAGAAGAAAAACATCGGTCAAGACTAAACTACTGAGATGAGAGGTAATATAGCGGAGAATGTAATAAGACATCTACCTAGAGAGCCGAAGAACATGGCCAAATATCGATTTTTTTTTCTCGGAAACGATTGGTCAAAAAGAAATGCATCTTTTTTTTACAAAAAGTTTATTTTTTTATATAAAAATTTATTTGTAAAGTACGAATATTTATATTAAAAAATAAGGTACAAACATGGAGGTTATGTGTGGAACCCCATATCCGATGAATGGCATAAACGGCATGGACTCGGAAGACGTATTCTTTCAACAAGATGGCGCAACCTACCACACTGCGGGCGAAATAATGCAGTTGAGGCCTTAGGCCACAGTATCGGGTATAAAATCGTGTGCGAATTTAACAATTTTTTTCGTATGAAAAAGTGATTCACTTGTAAAATTAATTACACATCTATTTAGTATGAATATCAAGCTGTTAGGAATTTTGTTTTCTTTCGATGTACAAAATGGCCGACTACTCGAAACTTCTCGAAACAGCTTTTTTCCAATTAGCGTGGCAAATAACTTCAACAATTTTCACTCGATTTACTTCAAATTTAGAAGTTATGTTCCTAATTGCATTTCGCAGAGAAGTACGTACGGAATTTCTGATTAATCGAAAACTTTTTCATTTTATGAGCAATTATAACGAAATTTTTCACTAAAAATTCATTTGTTAAGTTCAAATACCTACAACTTTCGAATAAAACAATATTTTTTAAATTCCGTACGTACTTCTCTAGGTATTCTAATGTAGATTGACGAGAATTTTTGTTTTTTGTTTTAGGTAAAAAATTGTGGATGCTAAATGTCACGCCGCGGAGCGCTTAAAACAAGATATTAAAAGAAAATATTAGTAGTCGGCCATTGTGTACATCGAAAAAATATATATATATTTTCTAACAGCTTGATATTGATACTAAATAGACGTGTAATTAATTTTATGAGTGAATCACTTTTTCATACGAAAAAATGGTTAAATTCGCACATGATTTTATACCCGTTACTGTGGCCTAACCCCTTAAAGTGACCACGTTGCCTGCCTGCCGCAAGCCATGCCATTTGTTTGCATTCTGGTAGCTACCACTGCACTGACTAGCATAAAACTTCTTCATTTTAATTTTGCTTGTTTACCTTTTTTATTTGCATAGAAGTTCCTATTTTTCGTTTTTTGTTTGTGTATTTATTTTACGTTGGGTATAGCTGAGAACATAGCAAAGCATGTTTAGAAATGTATAACAAGTTAAGACTTCATTAAGAGACGATGACTTTACATAAATACTGTGGTTTCACTTAGCTACACACTATTATTGCTACAACTTCCAGCTTCACTTTCAAGCTTTAAACGTTTTTAATCAGTTTCCCATAAATATGGGAATGGGAAAGTTGTAATATCGAAATACCGGTATTTCGATATTACAACTTGTTGATATCGAAATAATACCGGTAATGGAAAAAGCTCCGATACTCCAAGCTGTAGGCAGAATCCGAGAAAGTCGTGAATTCAACGTGTCCCTAAACGTCACTAGTGGCGGCATCCAGCGGTGAATTTTTCAACTTACTCGCTCTCCGGCTGAAATACCGACAGAGAAGACAGAACGCGAAACGATGCGTGTCCCTCTGCGTTGCTTCGCACAAACAATCGCGCTCTCGTGATTTTTCACGTCTCCACAATTTACTAGCAAATGCAAAGAAACAGAGAAACGTCATTTCGCCAATTGGCCGCGGAGATAGTAATTTTTTTCGATCGTAAGCCAGGTACTTCGACTCGCGTTCGGGCCAAACAGTCGCGCAAGGATAAGCGGTTTCGAGAAAGAAAATAATTGCCGTGCGATCACGACGTTGCGATTGAAGAAAGACTCGATTTTCGCGTAGACCTGCTCAAACTTTGGAGGTTATATGGTTAAGATGACTCATCCCGATGTAGCGACGATAAAGCAGTCATTGATAAAGGTACTCCTTTATTTTTCATTCATGTCATTTTTTCACCAACCCGTTTCCATCAACGACAAAAAATCGTATCCGTACGCGATGTGTCAAAGGTAAATGATTTCAGTATCAAAATCCAGAAATTACGTGCAATGAGATTTGCAGCGTACTGAAGGACTATCGCAGTTTGCAATTCAACATGGAGCCATTCGGTAAGTGACGCTCCCAACGACCAATTCAATTGTTCGTCCGACTCCTCTTGTTCCGTTGAAACATTCGATCGTTTGTAATTCGGCAGTCTTCAACGACGGTACTTGCAAGGACCTATCCAATCTACAGGGCACAGTGCCGATCACCTTCAAAGGCAGCACTTACAATATACCTGTGTGCATTTGGTTGATGGACACGCATCCGAACAACGCGCCCATGTGTTACGTCAGGCCCACCGCCGATATGAACATCAAGGTCAGCATGTACGTGGATCACAACGGCAAGATTTACCTGCCTTATCTCCACGAGTGGGTACCTGTGAGTAGGAATCATCATTACGATCCTGCCTTTATTTATCGTTCTCGATCTATCTATCCGACCATTGATCAATTTTGGACGTAAATTGGGACGAACGGCCGTAGCCTTTGTTTAGGTTCGATAGTCGGAGCTAACGGTTCGTTGTTTCAGTATTCCTCGGATCTGTTGGGCCTGATCCAGGTGATGAGCGCCATGTTCGGTGAGCATCCTCCGGTCTTTGCAAAAAGATGGGCCCCTGTTCAAAAGACGACAACGCCTTATCCCGTCCAACGTGAGTTTAACTTTGCGCGCTCGTAAAGATAGTTTGTCAATTTAAATGAAACGCTCGTCGGGGCGCATCAGCTTTTATGCCAGTACCGAACAACGGAGGAGCGTCAGGCGCAGCCGGTAGCGGATTTCCGCCGTATCCCACGACGACGCCGTATCCGGCCGCGAACACGGGCTATCCTCCAGCAGGCGCATCCGGTCTCGGTTACGGCGGTTATTCCCGAATGCCAACGCCCTATCCGAATCAGGGCTATCCCAGCCCGTTTCCGACTCCATTCAATCCAGCGAGCTTACCGGTCAGTACGATCCTCTCGCTGTTGCGTCTACGTAACGCGTAGGTCGCCGTTTCGTTCACGAATGGGCCCGACGCCGAATGATCTCGCAAAAATTAACATCCCTCGCCACTCGGAGTTACTTCGTGTGTGTTCTTTTGCCAACAGGGTGACAATCCGTACCAGTCGCCGCCGATGGTACCAGGCGCCGTCAGCACTGGTAATTCCGACACAATAACCGAGGAACACATAAGAGCGTCGCTCCTCTCGGCGGTCGGTGACAAACTCCGGCGACGCTTGTGCGATCAGTTTTCCCAGTTACAGGCCGAGCTCGAGACCCTCCGGCGAACCCAGAAAGAACTCACGAACGGTTCGTCGCGTCTCGCCGATTTGTTCACGAAGCTGCAGAAGGAAAAAGCCGAATTGGAAAAGAACGTAACACTTTTGCAGGACAAAGAGGCCGAATTGGAGAAAGATATCGCTAAACTGTCGGACAATCAGTCGATCGACGTTGACGAGGCGGTCACGACTATCGCACCTCTCTATAAACAGTTCAGTATCGCTCTCCTTACGTTCACTGCTCGCTTAACGGGAGATGTATACCTAGGAGCCGGGAAAAAGGTCATTTTTGTGCATTTTTTCAAGGAAAACTATTTGAAATTTCGGATTGGGCTTTTAATTATCTGAAAGTATATTTTTTGATGTTTAAGTTAGATTTTTATTTTTTTTTATTTAAAAATATCGAAAATATACAAGGATATTGTATGATCATTGGAACGTCGTAAAGAAATCTGCGTATACGGTACCCACTGGCGTTTCTTCAAAAATCACCGGAAAAAAAACCAAAAAGATTATTAAATTAGATACTATAATCTAGTACTTGTCATAGCCGATTTTGAAAATATCGATTTATGACAAAATGGCGGACGTTTGAACGTACTTAGTGATTTTTAGGCAAAAAATTAGTTATTATTTTGCCTATAAAACAAAAGCTAAGTAACGGAAAAAAAATCCTATGACAAGTACTAGATAATGGTGTATAGAATAACCACAAAAAACCTTAAGGCAATCGGTTCGTTGGTTTTCGAGAAATTTTGGGTATTGATTTGAAAAGCCTGTGGGATCAGCGCCGCAAAACACGTTTCACTTTCTCGGCTGTAACTGGCTTATTTATCGATACATTAACTTACCGTTTTCACCAGATATTCTGGAGACCTGAAACTTCAAGAAAATGCAACAACAAAAAAATCAATTTTTTCGACCATCTAGGTGTATATCTCCCCTTAATCTTTAGCG
Source organism: Ophion slaviceki (assembly GCA_944452715.1). Lineage (NCBI taxonomy): Eukaryota > Metazoa > Arthropoda > Insecta > Hymenoptera > Ichneumonidae > Ophion > Ophion slaviceki. Next base: position 4,376,182 of record OX101785.1, on the reverse strand, counting down.
TCCATTTTCTCGACCCGATCATTCGATCATCGGATGCACGGTCTTGTTTACGGGGCTGGAAACTCCGGCGGTTTTTAGCGGCGGGGAGTGTCACCGTTAGTGAGGCACAAACTTAGTTCCTTGTTTATCCACTAGGAGCGCCGTCACGTAGGGATCTTGTAGATATAGATATACAGCAATAGATAACTTCCTCAGTCTCTGAATCGTGTTACCGTTGTAGTGTTGAAAGAATGTAAATTCGCGATTTTCACGTCTTAGGGATAGTGCAGCGATATTTCAACATGGTCGGACAATGTATAACCTCAAACGGAAACAATTACTTCGTTTTTTATTTCCTGCGAGTTGTCTATTCGATTAACCTCCACGGTAGATTGTAAAGAAGCTACTGCAGTGAATAATCTACTCTTTGCTCTTTTTTTAGCTCTGTCAGTTCTGGATTTAGGTTTTTTAAGGTTATGAGCGTACTTGCAGGTTTCGAAGAGTGATTCGATTTTTTCGAACATACTTTTGACACGAGATGTGAAATTCTTTTTTTACATCGTACATAACAAAAATAACTCTTAAGGGCATGTACAAGGTCAACATAACCCCAGAAAATTTTTCAACCCTGTTTTCTCATAGATAGTTGATTTTTTTAGGAAAAACAAAGCATTCGGCTTTGGAGAATTCCCTGACGCATACTTTGATGATTTCCTTTTGCCCTAAATATTATTCATCTCTGAGAAATCTCTGTTCGAAAATTTCAGCTATCTCTCTCGCACTCATATGTCACGTGGTACATCTTCTACTTCGCCTTAAGGCCTTAGGCCACAGTAGCGGGTATAAAATCATGTGCGAATTTAACAATTTTTTTTCATATGAAAAAGTGATTCACTCATAAAAATAATTACACATCTATTTACAATGAATATCAAGCTGTTAGAAAATATATATATATATTTTTTTTTCGATGTAGTACAAAATGGCCTACTACTCGAAACTTCTCGAAACAGCTTTTTTCCAATTGGCGTGACAAATAACTTCAACAATCTTCACTCGATTTACTTCAAATTTAAAAGTTATGTTCCTAATTGCATTTCGCAAAGAAGTACCTACGGAATTTCTGATTAATCGAAAACTTATCATTTTATGAGCAGTTATAACGAAATTTTTCACTGAAAAATCATTTCTTAAGTTTAAATACCTATAACTTTTGGATAAAATAATATTTTTAAAATTCCGTACTAGTCTAGGTATTCCGTACTTCTCTAGGTATTCTAATGTAGATTGACGAGAATTTTAGTTTTTTGTTCTAGGTCAAACATTTTGGATGCTAAATGTCACGCCGCGGAGCGCCTAAAAAAAGATAACAAAAGAAAATATTAGTAGTCGGCTATTTTGTACATCGAAATATATATATATATATATATATATATATATATATATATATATATATTTTCTAACAGCTTGATATTCATACTAAAGAGATGTGTAATTAATTTTGCGAGTGAATAACTTTTTCATACGAAAAAAATGTTAAATTCGCACATCATTTTATACTCGTTACTGTGGCCTAAGGCCTTAATATTGCTCGATTTATTATTTACAAAGATACAAACTTGGAAAGATAAAATCGTATAGTGACTACAAACTCGCCTTGATGGCCTGAAGAGAGTCAGTTTCAGAGCCAACAAGCGTTTTTTTAAAAGATATTATCTTTAGGTGGCTTATGGAACGATAATTCTTTTTTTTTTATTCGTCGTGCACCCTGGAACACAGCAGAATCTTGATTAATTTCTCTTTTTTTAAATTTTGTCCACTGTTTATCAATGTATTTTGACAAACTTTACTATACCAGAAGAACTTCTGCCGCAGGCCACGAGAGGCGCCAAAACATTTGGGGATCGCGAACTCGATTCCGAAAATGCCTAAACCGTGCATCTTATCGAACTGTCCGAAAAGTTTTAAAAACGAAAGCGTTCAGTGTGTAAAGTTCCGCAGGACGAAGAATTGCATCGAAAATGAGAAGTCGCATTTCCGCGCATCCAAACGTTAATGACGTCGCGACGCATTTGCACTAGAATATATTCTATTTTACTCTCAGAAGTCGTGTGCTCTCGCTTGATGTTTACAGATGCCATTGATGAACAAGCTTGAGTATTTCTTTCAATCACGAATAATCGTCATTATTGCTATAGGATCAATAGCAAAAAAGCGAATCATTTTCCAATAATATTGCTCTTGAAAATATTCTTTATTCCGGAAAATATGCATTACCCAGCGTTTCGGACCTGCTTTTGATACGGTATTGAAGTTTGCATAGTTTGAATGCAACGAAAATATTTGTTCCCTCGTATTTTCGAATTTTTGGCACATTTACATTACCAAATTCACTGAAGTATTTTTGAATATTCTTATTGTGGATCCATAACCCAAACCTGCAAAGGATTTTAAATAGCAATAACAATAAAGGAATTAAAAAAAAAATAACAAGGATTTTCGTTGCATTCGAACGATGCAAACTTCAACGCCATCTTTTGATTGGCTCACCCCAAGGCAGTAGCGCTTCTGGTGGCAGAAGCGAGAACTACCACTTTGCCTCATTATCTGATTCGCTCCCTACCCTACAAGTTTCCAGACCGTGTATATAAGACCGTGATCGGAAGGATCGTACGTTCCAAATGTCACGTTTCGCAAATTGCTTTTCAGAATGTTGAACGCTTTCGCGGAGGAAGCCGCAACGGAGGACGCCATTTATTATCTCGCCGAGGGTTTGCGAGGCGGCATTATAGATTTGGACGTATTCCTCAAGCAAGTCAGACAACTCTCCCGTCGACAATTCATGCTCAGAGCTCTCATGCTGCGCTGCCGACAGAAAGCCGGCCTCGCCGGATGAATTCTCGCCACGCGCGTCAAACGATACTCTACAACGGGCTGGTTCACTCCCAGTGCACCCCAACTATCAACACAATTATTTTATTATTGAAAACCGATGGGTAAAAAAAAAAGAAGAAAAAAAAGAATACGTAACTAGCAGAGCAAAAGCAGCGTATATGTATATTGCAATAAGTATAGATACAAGCGCTGTATTCGTTGTACGATTGAGACGGACGACAGGTCGATGCGTTTCACGCACCATGGAGGGGCAAAGAATAAACGTATTAATCATTGCGACGATTATTTTTTTGCTTATCGAATTAACAATGGTGCTGGTTTATTAATCATGTCGGAATTTATACAAGATCGGTCGAGCGTCGCTGTGCTCTCGCAAAATTATAGAACGCTTGCGAAATCTTTCCTATACCTGCAAAGAAAAACGAGAAATTAACTACAGTCTTTCGTATTGCTGTTTCGGTGGAACGAAGATGCCGTTTGAATGAAAAAAAAAAAACAAAAAAACAATGAAAGACGAGTATATCCCGTGATCGTTATTTTTTTAACGATCAAGGGGAGAGTTCGACGCCCAGTGTAATGTACTAAATGAATAATATCAATAAACGTTTACGCCTAAACTAACACAACGCCAATTTTTGTACCCGATCGGACATTCACGACAATCGATTATTTTTACAGCTATCGCGAGAATCACAATTATGCCTGTGAAAAAAAAATCGGAACGGGGTGATTTTTTTCCTCGAAATAGCATCGAAGCTTTTCATTGCACGCGCAAATATTTTTTGACCGTGAGCCGAAAGAACACTGTGATGGGTAAAAAATCGATTTTTTTTTTTCATTTTCTCAAAGTACAATTGTTCAAGAATGTGTGAAAAAAATGTTCAAGTTAAAATAATGAAAATTGACCAATAGAGACGATTTTGTGAAAATAGGCAGCGCAATGATTTACGCATACTAAAACTTTCGATCGCTTTTTTTTCGAAACGACTTTTGTCGCCCTGGCCGGAATCATAACGCTAGGTATAATTGTTTGATTCTCAATTTTCTTCCGTTTTTTTATTTAGAATTTTTTAAGCCCCCGAATATAAGTCAAAATTTCGCCAAAATTATACTCTTTTTGAACACACGCCATTTTGTGATTTTTTTTCGAACAGATACGTACAATGAGAACTTTATTTATATAGATTATAGAAACTTTGTTATATTTATTTTTCAGAATGACGTTGAAGTTAGCCTCGTTGGAATGCAATGAAAATTAATATTTTGTTTAACTTCCCTAATTCCCTATAGCAGATCTAAGCTACGAAAATCACGTAAATATTTTTAGGATCTTTATTCAGCGGTCTACAACCTAAATCGCCAAAAGACCATTTTGGATAATGATAGAAACAATAAATTAAAAAAGGCAATTTGTTGCATTCCAACGATGCAAACTCCAACCCCATTTTTGAGATCAACCATTGTCAAGTTATCGATCTGGCCATTGGGCCACTTTTTTTACACGGAGGCTTTATTATACCTCAATAACGTTGTTAATTTTTTATTATTTGTAATAAACATTCACACGAAATGAGTTCAATGATTGCTCAATAACATACTTGTTTTTCCAAATGGCAAATAAATAATCTAGTAGACTAAATTTTTTTGGAAAAAGCGACCTTTTTTCGGCCCGTCACAGTCCTCCCTTAACGATATTCATGAGCTCGAAGTTTGCTTCGTTGGAATGCAATGAAAATGAATATTTCTGAATTGCTTTCATTTCTTTTGGTAGACTTGGCCTCCAAAAATGCCCCGACAATTTTTCAAAATCCTTATTCCGCGCTCTACAATATAAATCTACAAAAAAGATGTGTACTAATACAAATGAAGAACTTAAGCTATAAATAGTAAGATATAAATATCAAGTAAATATTATAATTAATATTAAATAATAAATATAATATTGAAATATATATAATTAAGATATGAGATGAAACTTTTGTTGCATTCCGATGATGCAAACTTCACCATCATTATTCACACTTGTGTATTTTTTGTCGGTTAATTCTCCAAGCTCCAATCATAGTTAATTCATTTTAGAAAAGACTATCGGTCTCTGTTAACGAATTGTCCATTTTTTCATCGAACGAGTATTTGTCATTTTTCCATTCAAACGTCGCTTCTTCGCTAGGTGTGAAAAAAAGAATCGGAGCAGTGAACGAGCCTCACCTAGACATATATGCCAACCCAGAGCATGAGAAAGAGAACGCCGAAGCCTGAAAATATCGCAGCGACCAGAGAGACGAGCAATTCCTTGTATATGTCTCGGGTGAATTTGGTGCTGGTAACTTCGTAGACGAAGAACCACGCCGTGAAGAATATTCCTATGCCCAAGAGTACTATCGCCAAGATTGGAAATATCGCTGGATTTATGGGCGAAACGTACCTCGTCATTGACTCGATTTCGATCTGTGAGAGAAAACGAATTGGGAGCGTGCGATATATTGAACACAGACCGTCAAAATGATAACAAGTGGGGAAAGAAAGTGAGGTTAACCGGCAAGCGGAGCACGCGATCGCTTTTTGTTTGGGTCGGATCGAAGCGCCTACATATTATGATTTCAAACAATCTATAAACTTTTTTTCCATTCCCGCGTTGATAAATAGCTTTTGTTTTTCTTCTCTTTCAATCTTACCATTTTGATGATGGTACGTTTGACGTGGCTGGAATTGTCGCTTACACGATTCTCTGAGTGCGACCACGGTCTTACGTACGGGTCGGGAAACTTGTAGGGTGGGAAGTGACCGATAATAAGGCAATGTGGTAGTTCTCGCTTTTGCTGCTTAAAGCGCTGCTACCTTGGGGTGCGCCAATCGAAAGCAGGCACGAACAGCCGTGCTATGGTGCACATTTTTCGGAATAACGAATATTTTCAAGAGCAATATGATTGCAAAATGATTCGGATTTTTTACTACTGATCCTATAGCGAGTATGACAATCGTTTGTGATGAAAAAAATCCTCAAGCTTGTTCATTAAAGCGTTAGGCCACAGTAACGGGTATAAAATCATGTGCGAATTTAACAATTTTTTTTCGTATGAAAATGTCACTCATAAAATTAATTACACATCTATTTAGAATGAATATCAAGCTGTAAGAAAGTATATATATATTTTTTTTTCGATGTACAAAATTGCTGACTACTAATATTTTCTTTTATCTTTTTTTTAGACGCTCCGCGGCGTGACATTTAGCATCCACAATTTTTTACCTAGAACAAAAAACAAAAATTCTCGTCAATCTACATTAGAATACTCAGAGAAGTACGTACGGAATTTAAAAAAATATTGTTTTATTCAAAAGTTGTAGGAATTTGAACTCAAGAAATGAATTTTCAGTGAAAAATTTCGTTATAACTGGTCATAAATTGCTCATAAAATGAAAAGTTTTCGATTAATCAGAAATTCCGTACGTACTTCTCTGCGAAATGCAATTAGGAACATAACTTTTAAATTTGAAGTAAATCGAGTGAAAATTGTTGAACTTATTTGTCACGCCAATTGGAAAAAAGCTGTTTCGAGAAGTTTCGAGTAGTCGGCCATTTTGTACATGGAAAAAAATATATATTTTCGAACAGCTTGATATTCATAATAAATAGATGTGTAATTAATTTTATGAGTGAATCACTTTTGGATACGAAAACAAATTGTTAAATTTGCACATGTTTTTATACGCGTTACTGTAGCCTAACGCCTTAATGGCATCTGTAAACAACAAACGAGAGAACAAGACTTTTGAGACAGTCAAATATAATACATTCTAGTGCAAATGTCTCGCGACGTCTTTAGCACTTGAATGCGCGAAGTTGCGACTTTCCATTTTCGACTATCGTTATTAAATCTTTTCCTTTAGGCATTTTCTGAATTGAAGAGACCGTTTACTTTATTTCCAAACTACAACGGAATACGGACAGACGATTCAAAGACTCAGTGGCATAGCGCGGGGGGGGCAGAGGGGGCCATGGCCCCGGGCGGCGCAGATGTGGGGCGGCGGCGGCGGGCGGCACTCAGTTGCGTAAATAGGGAGGGGGGCGGCAAATTTAGGGTTAGCCCCGGGCGGCAAAAATCCACGCTACGCCACTGCAAAGACTGAAGTTATCTATTGCTGTATATCTATATCTGCAAGACACCTGCGTGACGGTGCTTCTAGTGGATAGATGCGGAACTAAGTTGGTGTCTCACTAACGGTGACACTCCCTACCACTCAAAAACGCAGGAGTTTCCAGCTTGTATGCAAGATCGTGGTGTCGACTGTCGTGAAGCTAAGCGCGGCATGGGGCCTGAAGGTGTAATACCAAATGATGAAAAATAAATTCTTAAGTTCGAACGACTTTACCAACGGGATCCAAGTTCTACGCAGTTTAACACGTATTTTTGGATGAAAAATGAATGAACGATGAAGATCTGAATACTTAGTGAAAATTAAAAAAATTATATGATATTTGGCGGATCAGATAGGATTAATTTTATCGTTAGCAGGTTACAAGTTTATACGGCTCTCCGAGGTGAAGTAGAGGAAGTACCACGTGACATTTGAGTGCGAGGGAGACAGCTGAAATTTTTCGAACGGAGGTTTCTCGGAGATGAATAATATTTAGGACAAAGGAGAATCGTTAAGCTCTGCGTCAGGAAGTTCTCCAGGGCTTGATGCTTCGTTTTTCCTAACAAAACTTAACCATCTGTGAGATACCTCGGTTAGGAAATTTGTGGGGTTATATTAACCTGGTATATGTCCCTCACTCCCTAAATACGTTTCTCGAAAGTTTAGATCCAATTGAAGCGCTTTTCGCCGCTGACAAACCCAAAAATTTCCCCATCGCCGGAGTTCGCAGGACAGTTTGCCAGGTAAAATTTCCAATGAAAAATTGCTTGTACAAGCGCTGCTGCACGTTTTTACCGACCGAGCACGTGGTACTTGAAGGGGGGTGATTTTTTGTGTCGAAACCAACTATTCTACTTAATTAAAATGTTATTTACACATTATTACATTTTGTAATTGTTCAATTTTTTTATATTTGAAAATGGCGGCTGTATGGCACTCGCTTCAGAGACGATTGCCATCTGAGTTATTCCACGGCGTACAATCTAGCGTCTGGTGCATTGATCTGAAACATCAGAACCTAAAAGTTTTAGATTTCTAACAAGGAAACTATTATTCACGTATTTTTTTCTCTGCGAAAAAATGGTTTTAAGGGAAGAAACCACCCTTTACATGAGTTAAAATGAACTGACATTTTGAATTGCGCGCCATTTTTTTGTGGCGAACATAGAGTACTAATAATTGGGAGCTTTCCAACTACGACACAGTGCGACACAGTGTACATATTTCTGGTATCAGCAGCCAATCCGGGCAAAGGAATATACCAGAAACATGTGCACTGTGTCGCACTGTGTCGTAGTTGGAAAGCTCCCTTTGACAACAGTCATCAGGAAGTATTGATGTTTAGTCATGAATAATTACACGACTGAGCCACGCATAGAAATTGTTATTTGCTGCATTGTTACTGCATAGTTATTGCAGACGAAATTTCATGGTCGTGTTATCTCGCGCTGCGGCGATGTGAATTAGCCACCAAGATCGCGCGGTTTAACGCCATTGGACTTCTTTCTTTGGGGTTTTCTGAAAGAAAAAGTGCATGCCAATGATCCATTCTGGACCATTCCGGAGCTCAAGGAAGCAATTCGACGCACCATTAATGAAATTCGTACGCAATTATGCCAAAATGTTATCGAAAATTTCGTCAAAAGAGTGAATAATTGCAAACAGGGACGAGGCGGCCATTGATAGCATATTGTCCACACATGACCTCCATGTTTGTACCTTACATTTAGGTAGTTCTGTAGGTACACGTATGAGCCAAAAGTTTCGGTCGAAGCGTAGAGTAACATCCAATGGATGCTGTTGGTTGTAAATTTTTGACAGAGCTTGTACCCTCTATATGTCTCACACATTCGCACCTCATGCATATATAGGTTTCATACTCTATAGACAACGGCGCTGTAATCGTGGCAACAGCGCGATTTTCTGCAGTCATAGCGTTAAGCTTCCTACAATCCGTCTTTCGCGAAATATTTTATATAAATAAAAAAAAAGCGTGAAAATGTCAACCCAAATGCGATACCAAGGAAAGTTTACAAGAAAAAAGGCGCTCGCTAAAAGACCGAAAGCTGGAGCAGCCATGTGTCAAGCAAATGCGGCTAAACGCGATGAGAATAACCATAACCTCAACGATCAGCAACAAAAATTCGCTGTCGAAGGACGTCGGATCGTGGATTTACATCTTGCAGACAGTTTAAATTGTATTCGCTGCAACAAAGACAAATACATGCATAAATTGAACAAATTTAATTTGTTTGCAGAATACATTTATTTCACATCCGTCTCAGAATTACTAGAACTCGGGGAAAAAAATACGCTTCGAGTTCCCAGACCACGCGCCGATCAGCTTGCTGCAGCGTACACTGTTGCCATTCCGTTGCAAAAGGTTGGGCCCGAGTTCGGTGTGGAATAAAATTACCACTTTTCACAAGTCGATATCTCCGAAACTAAACGGTCAAAGTTTGTCATTTTTTTAAAAACCAATCCCACAATTGTACTGCGTACATGTGTTTTTATTTTGAAATCCTAATATCCGTTTAGAACCTATATCGAGAAATGCAAGCAAACTCCTATCGGTTTACGTGTTAGGTATAGTGATCGCGTACAAAAATACCCATGTTCAATTGCAATTATTGAATCGAATTGAATTTTTGGGCAACAGTCCATGAAAGTCGTATCTACACCATACTTAGATTTCAGCCAATTCCTAAGATTGGACCAAAACTACAGAACTACCTTAAAATAAAAATACTCCTACTTTTCAAATAAATAATACGTTTTATTAATAAATACAAATGTCAGGTCATTTTAAGGGAACATATATTAGCGTAGCAACTTCGTTTTCCCCCTCATCCTTCAAAAATGATTCAACACCTTAACATCCGTGGCCGTCCAGTGCGAAGAAATTGTTTTACCGACCGAGCATTGTATTCCCGTTCCAAAGTTCCTCCGCGTTCCGTGGCGCTGTTCCCCGAGTCCGGAATTGAGCGGATGCGCTAGGGAAACGTATTCCCGCACGCTTGAGGCTTCGATGGCAATATTTCAGTTGGTCGCCTGCGCGAGATCGAAGAGGGGGCACGGGCGATTCGCTTCTTCTTCCGCGGGCCCGTTCAGTCTCTAAACTCGGCTGCATCGAGCCGATACGGAGTGAGAGAGACGGGAATACAGAAGAAAAAGCAAGCATTACGAGCCGAGCGCGTTGGTATCCGAGAATAGACATCAAGTGGTGGTGGTGATCCTCCGTGCGACGGGACGATCCTTCGGACTCGTTACTTCACCGATTCGCGGCTAAAAACCAAAATAATCGACGTCCACGGTATTCGTTCTACTTTTGTCACGAGTCGACGTTCGAACTGTAGACCCCGCGTCTTACTCCCTCGCTTCCCTTTTTCGTTATCGCACTCGGCCGGCGCGAGTTGACGAAAAGGAGCTCGCGGGACGCGAGTGCTCGCGACATTCGACGAACACGCGGGAAAAGAGGAGGCGCTCGGCGATGTTCGGTGAACATCTCACCGTCGAACACCGTCGTCCAGTCTTTCTTTCTCGTTGTCCCTCTCTGTCTCTCTCCCGCTACGGGAAAATTCAATCAAGCAGCTGCGCGAGTGCGCTTAAAGTGCGACCGTGTTTTCGAGTGTGGACTTTGTGAAAAAAAAAAAGTAAAAATCACGATAGGCCCGTGGGCGTCGGGAATCTGACGCTCTCTCTCTCTCTCTCTCTCTGGTTGGTGGCGTTTTCTGTCGCGGTGCGTTACACAGGCGGATTTCTCTCCTGGAACTCAGCTTCGCGATGGGCCTTCGTGAAATTCACGAGGCACGTCGAATATCCGGCTAGCAAAAGGCCTCGTCATCACGAGTGATCGGGCGAGAGAATTACATATTGAATAGTAAAAAAAACGATTTCCGAGGATCGAGGAAAATCCAAACAAACCCAAACAGCCGCGTTTTCGATTTTTCGAATAGTCGAAATTTGTTTTTTTTTTTCGTTCTTTTATTTCGTCGAATTTTGATAACGAGGCACTTTTCCGTCGCGGAACCGTGACAAGTGATGAGTGACGTCAATTTTGGGATCTCGGTGTTGGAAAATTTCGCGAAGGGAATCGCCGCGGTGAAGTTCGCTCGTTGGTTCGCAGTCGCCGTTGAAAGTCCCTTCGGCGATAATCCGTCGTCTCTGGGATCGGCTGGCTCGAGCCTCGCTCCGGGAAATACACGGGAGACCCGTCGAGAAACTCGTCGCGATGCCGTAAGTCCGCAAAACAACCAAGTCCTTGTCGAACGCGCTGTGGAGACGAATGCATCGCTGTTGCAACGGGCCGGGGAACAATTTCTTGCGGCGAATCGAAAGACAAAAATGGAACGACCATGGAGTTTTTTTTCGAGAAATAGAAATTGTTCCTTCAACCGCGTAATGTTACTTTAATGTTTTCTCGTCCAACGCAATTTACGGTAGTGTCTGAACGTTGTAGCAAGCTTGTCTTTGTATTCTCGATTATTTCGGCTTTGTTTTTCGTTATGAACCGCAATGTAATCGTGCGGACGGCGTTGAAGTTTGCGTCGTTGGAACGCAACGAAAATCCTTGGGTTTTTCGCTTCTTTGTTTTTTATCACGAGGTAAACTCTGCTTTTGCGGAATTGGGTTACGGTTCCCTACTGAGAATGTTCAAAAACATTCCAGTGATATTTTTAGCCTGAATGTGCGAAAAAACATTTCGTTGCGTTCCTTCAAACTTCGATGACATCGCTAAATAGCCTGCATTGTAGAAATATGTGGTGTTGAAGTTTGCAGCGTTGGAAAGCAACGAAAATTCTTTATTTTTATTATTATTTTACATCTTCGAGAGCAGTTTTTGGTGATGAATTTTCAATACGGATTCTCAAAAATGTTTCAGTAACTTTCGTGGCCTAAGTGCCGAGAAAAATTTAGGAGTACGAACAAAAAAATTCGTTGCATTCGAATTATGCAAACTTCAATAGCATAGAAATATTCACGTGTAGGTTAATCTAGAAGATTATGGTGTTGAGATTTTTCATCGTTGGAACGCAACAAAAATACTTTTTTATACATTTTTCCTATCAATCAAAATATTTTTGGCTGAATCGAGTTGTTGGACTTGGAAAAAATCCGAAAAAAATGTTTGGGTAACTCTCGTAGTGACAAAATATTCGGATAATAACAAATTAGGGCCTTATAGACCTTTGGATGGTTTGTTTGGGTTTAAAAAAAATATTAATAAAGCATCCAAAATGAGGTTCGAAGGGTTTATTTTACATATCTGTTAGTACTCGAATCAATGTGTTTTCCAAAAAAATACAAAATGGCGGCCCGGTGGCTGGTGAAAAGAGAACGCCTTTTCTTGAGGCCCTCCACGGCCGGACTCCTTGGAGACGCACATGAGCACGGGCACAGAAAATAATTTTTTTTCGTAATGTAAAGGAGTTTTGATCGCGAAGTACACACGATTATTACATAATGATTTTTTGCAAATTTGATACTATTTTAAAATAAAAGTGACATTTTCGGGTTGAAAACGGCCTTTATTTGATTATAAAAACCGTCGTTGTTGAACCGTTAAACCGTCCATCGTAAAATCGTGCGTACTTCGCTGGAAAGCCGCTACAGTCGAAATTTGAAGTCAATCGGTTGAAAATTGTGGAAGCTGCGAGTCCGCCCGATTTTCAAAACATTGCTTTAAGAAAAGCGCGTTCAAAGTTTTGAAACCATTTTTCTTCTAACCATATCATTCCTGGGAAGTTTTAAGCCAATAAATTTTTTTTTAATCAGTTAATTAATTTTAAAATTTATTAATTTTAAATTTAAATATATTAATTTTAATTTTTTTCAAAATGTCTTTTAAATTAAAAAAAATTAATTAATTAATTAATTTTTTTTAATTTGCTTAAAATGTATTAATTTAAATTAAAATTTTCAATAAATAAATAAAAAATTTATTAACTTTAAAATTCAAGTTTTTATTTAAGCCAATTAAAAAAAAAACGTTTTTTTTCTTCTAAAGGTATATAAGGCCTTAACGATTTAAAAAAAAACCGTGGCATTCCAACGGTGCAAATTTCAACACAATCGAAGATTTTGGTACCGTTGAACTTTGCATCGTTCGAATGCAGCTATTTAAAAAAAATCGTTATATTTATTATTACTAAAAAAAAAATCTTTTTTGTAAATTGTCGTCGTAGGTCTCTAATAATACTACGCAAAAGAATTCCACTGATTTCCGTAGCCTAGGTCAACCGACAAAAAATGTTATCAATTGAAAAGAATTAATTTTCGTCGCGTTCGAACGATGCAAATTTCAAGATTATTCGTTACCTGCAATGGTGTTAAACTTTGCATCGTTGCAAAGCAACGAAAATCGTTTATTTTTTAATTTCTTCATTTTCATTGCTATCTAAACCCAAAAATATTTCAGCGATATCAGTAGCCTGAATGTGCAAAAAAACAATTGGGTCGTAGGAGAGAAAAAATAATAATTTCGTTTCATTCCAACGATGCAAGCTTCAATACCATCGCGTGGAAAGGTGCACGAACTTTTATAGTTCTCGTATACGAGGCCATTCGCCATCACCTCGGCCATATTCTTTTCAACGTATGCCCCTTCAAGATTTTCCCTTCGCTTGCCTCGTAGAGCATAACTCGAGTTGATGTTTCAATTTTTTTTAGGCCCTACCAAACTTTCCATTAAATTTCCAGTGACGGAATTAATTCCGCTGGAAATTCCATTGTTCAATAAAGAAATCCCCTTTCTAAATCACGTTCATCCGTCACAATAGCGAATGTGAAGGGGACGAAAAATGCATTTCCGGTACGGCGCCCTACGAGGAATCCAGAATAATCGGCACAGACGTTTTCCAAACCTCAAACGACACACAGGGTACGAGTATTGAATATTTACGAGATCTTGGGCCAAGAGTGGTACTCGGAATTTTCCGTACACAAAATATCCCGTCGCACGTATAAATATATAGATGTATACGTTTTTTCGTGGGGGAGAGAACACAGGGGCGGGGAGAATTTGTGTACTCGGTAGTTTTTCGTTGACGACGCTACGGAAAAACCGATATGATCGATTTTGACGATGGAAACGAGTTGGAGAAAGACGGAGCCATCTCGACGTCGTTCAGAGAGAGAAGGAGAGGGGGTGGGGGGAGAAGCCACTGTGGCATACCGCTCGAGTCAACGCACATTCCCTCGTACCGGAAGAGACACTTCTAACCGCGAGGAAGGCACGGGAAAAAAAACAATTTTAAATGAAGATCAAAATAAAACGAGACTGAGAATGGAGATGATCAAACGGCCGACTCTTTTGGAATGAGAATCGCTCGGTCTGACCTTAATTAAGGATTTGCATTAATTGATGCATATTTTAGACAAAGGCCTGATTAAAGCTTCAACACAATAGGTACACCGTGATGAAGTTTCGGTCGTTCGAGTGCAATGTCGATTATTGGAACCGAGCTTTTTTCTCTCCAGGCATCAATTCCCATCGACAAATATGATTTTCTCCTCGGCTTTCGAGAGTCCGCCATCTTTATCAAATTTTCGACCTTAAGGCGGAGCCTGAATTAGAAGGTCCAAAAAACCGTTTTTTCGGGAATTTTTTTAGAAGGAAAAAGAACATGCGAGCCCACTAAACATTGAGATATCTTTTCATGTATATTTGAAATGTATTAAAAAAATGTTTCAACATGTAACAATAAACGACTGCAGATTTATCAGTCTTTTCCATGTGCGTCTTGCCCCTGTAGTCCCCAATCGGCGGGAAAGATGCAGCTCGTAATTCTTGACTGAAACAAACAAAGCAATAAAATTTACAATTGTCATATATTTTTCTTCTGGGCGAATTAAGAAAAAGCTGAAAAAATCATAATTTTTCTCAGGTTTGAAAAAAAAATGTGTTTAAAAAACACTTTAACGTGCTATAAAAATGATTTAAGGCCACTCTAGAGGCCGAAAAAATAGGCTTTTTGGGGATTTTTTTTTTTTTTTTTTTTTTTTTTTCAAAAAAACTACAAAATAAATCGAGATTACAAAAAAGGGTGTTTATCATACATATCAGTGACTGTATACAATAGTTTTTTTTAAGCGATTACTTTCAAAATGGCGGCTGTGCAGCGTTTATCTCAAAACTGCATATTTTAAATTGGCCGGAAACATAACTCAGACAATTTTCAACCGTTTCACCTGAAATGTTGAATATATCTTGAAAAATACATTGTCTATGGAAGTACGTAGGATTTTTTTTATATTGCATAGTTAATTTGTTATTAACAATTATCTGACGATTTTTTAGGCAAATTTTTGGAAAGTAAAAAATTGCCTAAAAAATCGTCGCCTATTGAACTATGCATATGAAAAAAAAATCCTGAAGTTTTTCTGTGTAGTTTTTCTGAAAAAAAATCCCCAAAAAGCCTATTTTTTCGGCCTCCACAGTGGCCCAACCCCTTAAAAAGACTTTTTCAACGACTTTTTAAATTCACTTAGAAGAGGTGTTCATACTGCAGAAAATAAACTTTGGTTTCATTCAATAGGACGTTTAGTTTTTTTTCTATCACGCCCGCCAATTTGGAAAAATCGTGAAAATGAAAACTGGAGGAAACGCGCTTAAAAGTTTTTAATAGGAGGAAATATCAGTGTCAAATATCAATTACTTCTCTGCTTTTGGCCTCGTATTTTCGAAAATATTTACAATTGGCCTCTGTAACTTTGTAAATATATTCTTGGATAGTTTATCTATCGATTTAAGCAAATTAAAAAAAAACGATTTTTCGGACCTTTGAATTCGGGCTCCGGCCTTAAGGGGGGGCTGGCGTGACCACCCGAAAATCAGGATTATTAAAGGAAATTAATTTCGAAGAAATAAAAAAGATTTAAAAATCGTTTGGACATTGACAAAGTTGTGTGTCAAATTTCATTAAACAATATTAATGAGCAAAGAAGTTATAAACAATCTCGTGAAGGACCTTTGAACGCGAGGGGCTCAACGGTGTACTTGATTTTCGCCACCCGGTTGATCTGAAACAAAAAAACGAGTTTTTTTCATGAAAAATATCATGTTCGCTAAGACTTGACCGAGTTTTTTTTCGTTGTCGTGTGTCAATCTTCACAAAAACATTTTTGCATTCGTTTTCG
The DNA here is from genome assembly GCA_944452715.1 of Ophion slaviceki. NCBI lineage: Eukaryota > Metazoa > Arthropoda > Insecta > Hymenoptera > Ichneumonidae > Ophion > Ophion slaviceki. Next base: position 4,360,030 of record OX101785.1, on the reverse strand, counting down.
ATTTTTCGAGCAACAATGGCATCATTGTTGTTAATAAGTAATGAAAAAAATATGGTGAAAAGAAAAATGTCCATCAAAACTAATTTACTATAACACTGAAGAGGTACACCAAATTTCAAGTCAATCGGTTTATTAGATATCGAGAAATCGTGTACACCGTTTTGAAAAACAAAGTTTCGAAAAAAACACTTCTAAGGGGTCTTCTGACTTTAGACCCTAAAGGCCATTTTCATGAATTTTTTTAATAGGCTTGTATTATAGATATTGATTCAAAAATTGTTACACTTAATAAATACACTTTCGAAATACATTAACTTTTTTTATTTATTTATTTAAGTCACTATTTATAGACGAAAATGGTAATCTAAAACGGTTTTAGATTCAGTATGTTAATGGCTATAGCGCATATCATACGATTTTTTATATATGCAAAAATAACAAAATGGCGGACATTTTACGAAAAAAAAAACAAAAAAAGTATTTTTTTCACCGTTTTTGGCAAAACAAAAATAGTAAATATCAAAATTTAAAAAAATCCTTAATATGCGCTATAGATATACTTGTAAAAAATATGTGGTTAAAATTTCATAAGGATCGTTTCAGCAGTTTCGAATATTTTCCGTCGAAAAACGTTATTTCGATAAAAACGCGTTCAAAGTTTGTTTGGGTTACATAAATATATATATTTTTTAAATTGTATGTATATCACAAGTGTATTTATTAAGTGTAACAACTTTTATATCAATATCTATAATATAAACTTATCAAAAAAATTCATGAAAATGGCCTTTTTTAGCGTCTAAAGTGAGAAGACCCCTTAAGGGAGGACACCACTGTAACTGCGCATTCTCGACCGTTTTCTTTGGAATTTTTTTTTAAAGAACGGAATAAATTACATGGTCAAAAAAACCCAAAAACCCAAACAAACTTTAAAGTATGTGAAAAAAAATGGTCAAATGAATACAAAATGGCGGCGCACGAGTCGCTATAGCACTACTGGTTTTCAGCCAAGCCTCTCCGCGGCACGCGGTAGAACTGTCATAAATTTAATCCCGGAACTAAGAGTGAAATATTTTCGTTAATTATATTAGTTTTGGCAGTCAAGTACGGGGGGAAATTAAAAAATAATGAAAGAAAAAAATACAGACAATTTGAAAAAAAGTTCGTTTTTTTTTCAAGCATAATTTTCATATAAAAAGTGATATATTTTTAACAATTTTCAATTAATCGAAAAAGCGCTCGTACTTGACTGTTAAAGCAATCTAAGAAGCTACAGTTAAAATTCCAAGTGGCTTGGAGGAAAATTATTCGAGTTCTGCAGCTTGCCGATTTCAAAAACATGGTTTTGAAAAAAAAACGTGTTTAATGTCGCCGGTTTTGTAGACGCTACAGCTGATGGAATTCTTTTTCCGTAATCTAATGCCTTCTATTGGTAGAAAGTAAAACTATTTTTAGTCGGTAACTTTTTCCCCAATATTGGCTTACAAGAGTCGAGAAGAGGCATTGCCGAAGGCGCTTTTCAGCGCTCGGAGATTCCCCTCGAAAATAGCTCGAAAACCACTTGGAAACTTTTTTTCAGCTATAAACGAATATGCATCAAATTTTTGAAGATTTAAAGGATTTTCAAAAATTGTTTCCAAAAAAACGATTTTGCGAAAATTTTCGTGGTATCCCCCTTAAAGTTTCCCTAGCGGTTCTATCGTTGTAATCATGAGTTTACCTACGATCTGCGATTCCTGCACCATACGTTGGACCTTCCTCTTCAATTTGAGTTGCCTCGAGCGCCTATCGATTTTTTTAAACTTTCACAGTAGCCTCGCCCCTTAAACTCGCTGAAAACAAAGTAAAATTGCATTGGGGAAACGAGAGAGACCACAATGTTCGGGTCTGAAAGACCTTTTTTTGCGGTACCGCGTTCGATTCTCTTATTTTTCAGGCCATTTGCAGTCACTCCCTCTTCCTGAGAGTTTTCACACGATGCACCTGCCCAAACATTTCTCGTATTTGACACAAAGGAAAGAGAATCGTCGTGATGACGGGGACGACGATGATGATTAGTCGGTAAACGGCGGAGGGGGGAGGGGGGCGGAAAAAGAAACGTATTGTCACGCGGTGTCTCGAATATACACTTGCTGTTCTTTTGCAGCTGGTGATTACGCTTAAACTCTAGGAATAACTTATCGAATCGAAAATGGGATTACCCTGATAAAAAATATTTATTGAAATCAACTGAATGCGTTTATTTGTTCCTTTTGAAGTGAATTAACAAAATTTTTCGTAAAATCAATGTTTAAAAAAATTTATTTCGCTATTTCTGAGACTTATTGCAAATTTTGGTTTTTGGTATTAAAAAAATGTATTGGTTTTTGGCCTTAAAAAAATGTACGTCGTATGGACTAAATGGGTCTATTCAGAATGTTTTTCACTTGAATTGACTAGCAAGTTCATAGACGCAGTAGTACGCTCTATGGCCGGAGTGTGGCGCAGGGCCCGAGGCTTCTCCCCCAAGCCATTTGCACTCTGAGCGAGCATTCAACCGAGTCCGCGAAACGTATCGCGAATTTTGCGCATTGACGCTCGTCGTCGGCCAAGTGTGTTCCGAAGTACATGGGAATTACGCATCTCGCGATACCCACGCGAAAGAAACATCCTCTCGTTTGTACCGAAATGATGATAATACGAAATATTTTTTATAATTTTTCACCATTGACGAGTGTTAACAACACGGATAAATGGTACTGAAGTTTGCATCGTTGGAGTGCAACGAAAATATATTTCTTGCGTATACCCGCATTTTTTCTAAGCACATTAAGGCTACGAAAGTTGCCGAAATATTTTTGGGAGTCCTTAAAACTTATAGCTAAAAATTGCGAAAAATGATTTTAGAAAACAGTAAAAATAAAGAAATTAATAGAATCAAGAAAAATTTAATTGCGTTTCAACGATGCAAATTTCAACACCATACGGATAAATGTGTATTGTATCTGAGAAAATGTTAATATGAATATTAGCAATTGAAATATAATTTTTATTCTTTCGAAATAAAAATATTTTTGAATTTGAGACATCTACTGCATGCGAATAAAAATATTTTTTTATTCTATTCTATCTCTTATACGGGGGAATTGAAGTTTGCAACCTTTGTAACGCAACGAAAGTTTTATTCTATATTCTCATTTCCTTATTTCTTTTAATACACAATTTTTTTCATATATATATTCAACATATATATGTTTCATATATACAACATATATGTGTTGTAAAACTGGGAATGAGTAGGGGAGACTGGGGACACTTGATCGCCCCTCTTGTTTTTTACCCCAAATGCCCTTACTTAATATAATATTCCAAATGTCTTGGCACCGAAAGACGTGGAAATTCATTGGGAATAATCAGTGTAATAACGACTAAGGTTAGTTTATAAATGTTGTAAATATCCCACCAAAACTAGAGGAAGAGAAAGGTATCGAGTGTCCCATATACAGGGTGTCCCTCTTATCTCTGCCACCCGAAATAACTCGGTAATTTTCGACGTCACAAAAAATGTTCCAGACAAAGGATATACGGTGTGTAGGGGGCCATCAAATGGGACCATTTTCTTTTATTTCGGTGGAGGCGCTGGCGCACAGTGGTCACCTCCACTTTTTACAATGGTATGGTACATTTTTTTTCAACCATCTTGTGGAGCACCTCAAACCGCATAAAAAACATTAGGGGCTCAAAAGCGTTCAAGGTCATTCAAGGTCACCTATTAAAATGAAATACAAATGTAAATATCTCGGATCACTACCAAATATTTGGTAGTGATCCGAGATATTTAGATTTGTGTCATCGATACTGACCTTGGATGACCTTGAACGACTTTGACCCCCTAATGTTTTTTATGGGGCTTGAGGTGCTCCATAAGATAGTTGAAAAAAATGTACCATTCCATTAAAAAAAAGTGGAGGTGACCTTCACTGTGCGTCAGCGCCTCCACCGAAAAAAAATAGTCGCATTTGATGGCCCCCTTCACACCGTACAACTTTTGTCTGGAAATTTTTTTGTGACGTCGATAATAACAGAGTTATTTCGGGTGGCACAGATAAGAAGGACACCCTGTATATGGGTGAATTGACCCCCGCCCCCGCGTATGAATGACTTGATCCAGGGGGAGCATATCTACCATATATAGAGTCCACATGATACCATTGCCTACATCTTCAGGATCAGCGATGTAGATATGCAATAAAAGATGTTGAAATTGTTATAATCTCATTCAACGTTCATTAAACTGATTTTTATCAACTTTGCTTAAATCAAAACAATCAACATTTGAGGGTAACATCTATAATAAAATCTGATTAGTCAAAAACACATAAGTTTCTAATAAATTCAACACATTATTATTTATAATTTAACGAGATGTTCTGTTCCTATTGAATAATCTTAAATCTTTTAGGTATCATTATATCGTAAAGGTGATCAAGTATTTTCTTTTCATCTTAGATTAATGATCTTTCTCAAAGTTACCTTTTTTTTTCATCTATTTGTCAGTTTTGAACTTTCTCTATGAGTTCGGAAACTCAATGCTAATCATTCTCATGAATGATGATTTTAGCTTTGGAACAGGCAGTTTCTTCACAACTTGATATTTAGCGATTGCACCAATATGATTTTGAATAGGCCACTTGAAAGGTTTTCTGAGAGAAATTCTGAGAGAAAAGAAAAACCATCGGAGCCAGTGTCCCTTAAGAACGTGTACCAAGTGTCCCCTAAAAAATTTGCGGTAAAAAAGTTATATTTCGAAAAAAGCTATTTAAATCCAAGTGTTTCTGTGCAAAACTACATCTATAATCACTTGTATTAAAGACTTAAACACCTAGATCAACTTTTCCAAATAAAAGCATGATCGAAATTAAAACTTAGGAAAAATATTCATTCGCCGCATAGAACACCAAACCGTCCGCCATTTACAAAGCTGTCTGT
>OX101785.1:4344643-4354862 GCA_944452715.1 Ophion slaviceki | reverse complement strand
TAGCTGTGTCAGAGTAAACCGTAGGGGACGCGGAGCTTCAATCCGCTTCTTCGTCACTCTCCTGGTGATGCGTCACAACGAGAGAAAAATCTTCATCAACGTCACCGATATACGCCTCTCAGCAGCCTCTACGGATTAACAAACCGTCCTGTATGCTTCAGCCAAAAGTCACCACTGACGAGGGATCTTGACAAAAATTTGATTATCAGGACTGGCCAGAGCGGACGAATATTTCGTAGTCCCTATTTTGAGGAATTGTTTCATACGTTTTTCGAATTCTTTTTTTTTCTGTGATCAATCGCCTTTCGTACTTTTCATTGCTTACCACATGTGGACTACATGGCGGTTGCCAACATCATTCTCATGTCCACGGTTCGTTAGCACAGCATCGCGTGCAACCGCCAGAATAATTAGCGAGTTATAATTATCGCGTTGCCGTACGCATAGGTGACCGCAGTTGAAGACTATCTCGAGAAACTTCCGGCTCAGGTTTCAGTAACGGGTCAAGCCGAAAAGTCATTTAATTTCTAGCCGTTTCGTCGAAATAATCCAAAGAAACCTAAACATTTGTGCGACGGTCGAAATCCGGTTTAATGAATTTGTATGGGGTGAAAGTTTGCATGGTTGGAATGCAGCGAAAATTCTTTTCAATTTCTTATTTTTATTTTTATCCAAAACGGTTTTGGCAATTTTTTTTGTAGATCGCCAAATAAGATTCCTAAAAAATGTTTGCGTGATTTTCATAGCTCGAATCTGCCCAAAGAAATTTGTGAAATGAAAAGAGAATCATTTTTGTTGCGTTCCAACGATGCAAACCTCAACGTTATGGATTTTTTTACGCAATTGATTCTAGCTTCACTTGGTTGTGGATAACGTTGGTCAGCAAATTTAATACATTTTAAATTCCTACTCTTTAGGGGTGTGCGGGTAGCAGAATTGGTCGGGTCGGGTCGGGTCGGGTAATTAGACTATGATTCGGATCGGGTACCCGAATTTTTCGGGTAGCCCGAATTTTTCGGGTAGCCCGAATTTTTCGGGTAGCCCGAATTTTTCGGGTAGCCCGAATTTTTCGGGTAGCCCGAATTTTTCGGGTAGCCCGAATTTTTCGGGTACCCGTGATCGGACGGGAATACTCGAACTTTAACGGGTATCCGAGGTTTTCGAGTACTCGTGACCAGACTGGAATACTCGTACTTTATTGAGTAACCGACCGAAAGAATGAAAGAATAAAGAATAGAGAAGTGAGACGAAAAAAGATCTTTACAGCATTATGATTTATTCGATTTATCGCCTTCTTCGAGTTTTCGTTTTCTCCCATTATTCGATCGATACACCTAGATAAAAAATAAAAATAAACATAAATAATAGATACGGATCTCTGAGTCTGTTACGAATACCCGAAAACCAAATTCGGGTACCCGATAGAGGCGGGTAATGCAAAAACGAAGCCCGTCGGGTACCCGACCCGACCCGAACATCGGGTACCCGAGTCAATCGGGTACCCGCACACCCCTACTACTCTTTAATTCGGCATTTCAAACGACAGCTCAATTGTTAATCATCAAGCATAATTTGAAGAACAATTGAAACTTGTGAAAGTTGAAAAATAATTAGTAACAATTGAAATATAAAAATGTATAATTATACATAAATATTTATGATTTTTAATATATATTTATGCGCAATTATAATTTTTTTTATCTACCAAATTGGGACTGTTCGGAAAAACTAATGAATAGCCGGTAACAATTGAATTATTCTATTATTTTTTATTACAATATAAACATTTCTAATTGTACATAAATATATAAATAAGTTCTAATATATATGTTTGTGCCATTAGCATTTTCCATTTTTACACAATTGATTGGAGGCGGAAAATTTGAAAAATGATTGGTAAAAATTAGGATATACAATTCTTTTATGTTACGATATAAAAATGTATAATCGTACATAGATATATATGTATATCTAACTTTTAATGTATATTTATGCGCAATGATAATTTTTTTTAATTCTACAAAATTGTGATTGTTCTGAAAAATTGATGACTAATTGCTAACAATTAAAACCTACAATTATATATATAATAGAGTTTTATTTGCACAACTTGTTATAAAGTTTTTTACAAAGTCTCTTTTCTTACAATCAATCTCATTCACGAACTTACACCTAACAACTTACGTCTAAAATTCTAACCTATATCCTAACCACTACTGATCGCTGTCGCTCTCATATTTTTCCTCTTTTTTCATTTTTGCCCATAATGCCTCTATTTCTTTGAAGTAGCGGCAAATTCCCACATTTATTTTCCCGCTTAACATATTAATGATCTCCCCCTTTATCGCAACCTCATCAACTCCTTGTATCCACTCCACCGCTTCTTTTCTTGCCTCTTTTGGCATCATTTCCCAGCCTTTTTTGCAAATTAGGAGGTGCTCCACCGTCTCAAATTTATCCTCACAAATCCTGCACCGCCAATTTTTCTCCCCCTTCTTTCCCGCCCTCCATACATTTCCACATCTTATTCTTGCCCACAATTCTTTCTCCCTACCCTTCACTCCTTCCTCCTTCCAGTATTTCCATGTAAAACCTACAATTATTTTTATTGCAATATAACAATTTATCATTGTAAGTAAATATATATAATTTTTAATATATATATATATAGATTTTTGTACAATTACGATTTTTTTATCCACAAAATTGAGATTGTTCTGAAAATGTAACAAATAATTTATGACAATTCAAATATATAATTATTTTACATTACAATATAAAGATTTATAATTGTACATAAATATATTGCGTTGAAAATAGAAAAATACAATTCTTTCCTCCCTTAAAATTGTACCACAAACACCTTACTTCTCGAGTTACGGCAATTAAATCTGCTTTTTTTTACCGAAAATTTTACCGAAAAAAAATCTGAAAAAATTCTCGCGAACTCAACGAAAATCGATTCAACTTTTTACTATCTTTAGGTTTTCCTTGAATCCTTGTCGTTTTCGCGTTACACCTTATTTTTCAAATTGCCTCTTCTTTTCCGAAAAAATCAAAATATTTTTAGAAAAAAAATCGTACGAAGCTCAAAAAGAAACAAAATTGAAGCGTGAGCTTCCCCCTTTATGATTTCGGTAAAAAAAACATTAAAATAATGTAAAGGAACAGAAAAAAAGCGAAAAATGGTCGTTTTCGAAAAAAGGTACTAGTCGTAAAATAAATTGTAAAAAGATTTTTAAAAAATGGTATGAAGGTCATTTTCTCCCCTTCAAAATGCCGTTTATTAAATTCATTTGTCAACTATCGGCGAAATGGCATAAAAAATCGTTCCGGAACTTTTTTGAATTTTCGTCCGGAAACTTTTCGCCGGTATCGTATATAATTTCTCATATATATTTACGTACAATTACAATTTTTTTAATTGACATTTATAAATATTTTTAAAGCCTACTATTTTGTTATAAAGTTAATTAGGTAGAAAAATATATAACTATTCTTGCAGGCATAATAGATTTAAAAAAATATAGTCTCACAAATTATTAAACCGAGTGCTCAACAGCGCTATTGAAGCCGTTAAAAAAATATCCGCGACAGTCTGAACTGAATACCCAATGAACCTTTTATAATTGAATATGACTATTCGCACATCGCGGACGTGAAATATACGTCGAATAAAATTTCGCGGAGAGTGGAAGAGTGCCGTCGATTCGATTATTTCAATCCGCGGGGATGACTGGCCTTTACGATAAAGTCGTCAAAACTCCTATTTGTATATAATGCCGATAAGGTATCGGGACGTTTCCTTCGAGTTATCGACTTTAGACTCACGTTTCAATATTTTTAGTCACGTACACAGATTCGTGGGCGACCGATTGGATTTTTTTCTTCTTCTCACTTCGCATTCTCCGCGGCGCTAATTCGGGAACGTTTAAAATTCGTTTAAAATTTCAGAGCAGTTAAATTTGGAAGCTCAACTTCTTCTGGTCATATCTCCCAAAAGAGGTCGTTATTCTTGAAGACTCATTAAGGAGACTCTTGAATGATGTTGAAGTTTGCATTGTTGAAATTCTACGAGCATTTATCTCAATTTTTTTATTTCTTCATTTTTAGGTTATGGATCCCTAATAAGAATCATCAAAAATATGTCAGTGCCATGCGTAGCCTTAAGGGGGGGGGGGGAGACAGCGTTTGGCGAGAAAAAAATGGCCGATTTTCATGATTTGTTTTTGAGGAATGATTTATTCACCATTTTTTAGACTTAGGTTATGTTTTATTACTACTTTTGGCTGCTACATGGTGTTTCATTTATTCATTAATCTTCAAAGAGGCGGAGGCACGGCACGGTGTTCTAAACGCGTTGCGGCGGATGTTGTTAGACGGCGTAACACGTAGTGTCGGTGGGATCAATCCGAAAAAAAATCAACGAAGATTTTTCTTTCATTAACATTCATACGCAAAATATGGACCAAGAAAAAGTGAAAAATGTTGAAAACACATGAAATTATGCGCTTTGAAACAAAACGATTGAATTTTCCGAAAAAATGCCTGCATTTTGCAATAAAATCTTTTGTTTTTCTTTACTTAAAAAAAAACAGTCATGTTTGATAGCCAATGAGGTTAGAAAAATCTATACCAAATTTCATCAAATGACATCAGTTTTTTCGGTGTACGTCAAGCCAGTTTCAAAAATGCAGTTTAGAAGACCGTGCCATACCTCTGCCATTTTTAAAGATTAAAAAAACCATGTAACAGCCAAAAGAAGTAATAAAACATACCCGGAGTCTTAAAAATGGTGATGAAATCCTTTCATTTAAAAAAAATCATGAAAATCAGCTAATTTTTTCCTCGCCTAAAGATATCCCCCCCTGAATGTGCCAGAAAAAATTGAGCGATACGCAAAAAATATATAATATCGTTCCATTCCAACAATGCAAACTTCAATACCACTTTTTTCGAATAAAAATGATTTTCTGGTCAAAAAAACGCAATAAAAATAAAGAAATGAAAAAATAAAGAATTTTTCTTGTATTCCGAGGATGCAAGCTTTAACACGAAAAAAAATCCGTTCCATTCCGACGATGCAAACTTCAACTCTTGACATTTCGCAATTGGGTACCCAGAGCTGAAAGAAACTAAATCGCCAACTCTTTACGACGTTAAAGTTTGCATCGTTCAAATGCAACGATTTATTTTTACTTCATTTTTATCATTGTTCGAAATCTCCTTTTTTGCACCTTGAGGTCGTAAATGTGTAATAAAAATACGCAAAAACGTTCGAATGCAATTCATAACCTAAAGCAGCCAAAAAGACATTTTATTAATGAAAAAGAATGAAGCGGTCTCCTCACTTTAGACGCTAAAAAAAGTTTATTTCGTGAATTTTTTTGATAGGTTTATATTATAGATATTATATAATAATATCAAATGAATAATATCAAAGTTATAATATCAAGATTAAAATATCAAAGTTGTTACACTTAATAAATACTTTTTTCGAAATGCATAAAAAAAATTAAATGCTTCTCATTATTTTATGCATTATTATGCATTAAAAAGTCACTATTTATAGACGAGAATGGTAGTTAAAAAAATGTCATAAAAAATTGTACGTCTGCGCTGTTGATGAGAACTCCGAGATGGATCATCCGAAACAAAAAAATCAAACGGTTTTAGATTCAGTATGTTAATGGCTATAGCGCATATCATACGATTTTTTACATATGCAAAAAAACAACATGGCGGTCATTTTTCGAAAATACCAAAAAAACGATTTTCTTCAAAGTTTCGGCAAAAAAAAGAATTGTAAATATCAAAGTCTAAAAAAATCCTTGATACGCGCTATAGCTATAGTTGTAAAGAATATGTGGTTAATATTTCATAAGGTACGGTTCAGTAGTTTCGAAGATTTTATTAACAGCCGCCGAAAAACGTTGTTTCGAGAAAAACGCGTTTAAGGGCCTACACCAGTGTGAACGCTGAAAATTCGGGTGATTTTCGGGATTTTTTTGGAAGAAAGGTACTCAATTAAATGTTTCGGAAAATTAAGAATATATTTGGCTATATTTTACCTATATTACATCATTTTTTCATAGAAAAATATTGAGATCCAAGCGACTTATGCGCCGCCTTCGGAGGCGCCAAAAAAAAAGTTCCTCCACTGCTGACATGATTCCGGCCGATTGAGTGGCTGAAATCGAAAAAATTTCCTTAAACCGGAAGGTACTTCCTGTACAATGACGTAGGATTTTTGAAAAATATTAAAATCTAACAAAATGGCGTAGTTATGAAAAAAGGTCTATTTTCTTGCCTATAAAATCGTCGTTTTTTTCAATGTCAACTCGTCAATTTTCATCCAATCAAAAATATCCTACGTCATTGTAAATATATTCAAGAGTACTCGGTTCATATTTCAAGTCAATCGGATAATTGCTCTTTGAGTTACAATGTCAGCAAATTTGAAAAATCTCATTTTGAGAAAAACGCGTTCAAAAATTTAACTATCGATTTTTGCAACATAAAATGATTAGAGATACGGCCTTGAAATGTTTACAGGATATTCTTGAAAGTATAAACTGTCGAAAAAGGCAAAAAAAGAAATAGATTTTTTTAAAGTATACTTGTATAGCCCTTTAAAGTTTGTTTGAGTTACATATATAAATTTAAAAAAATTTAATGTATTTCAAAAGTGTATTTATTAAGTGCAACAGCTTTTATATCAATATCTGTAATATAAACCTATAAAAAAATCATGAAAATCGCCTTTTCTAGCGTCTAAAGTGAGAAAACCCCTTAATTTTCGTTGCGTCCCAACGATGCATACTTGAGGATCACAACTCTTTGTTATTTCGTCTTTCATGAGATCCCTCGTATTTTTTGACCGTCAGTTAGAAGTTTTCGAAACTGGACACTGACGATTTCACTGTCGAGTGGTGCATTCGCGGTTGTCCGTGCGAGCAATTATGATCGCGAGCATTGTCACCGGGCCCTTTTAAACTTCCGTTCGAGGGTTCCTCATGGGTCCAAACAGGGTCGGTCCTCCGCAGCCTCCCTCCAATCCACATTGTCTCGAAAGCATCTCCTCGTAATTCTGCTTTGTACTCGGTGAATCCCCGGGCGATAACAATAGTGGTATACCACAAGGGCCTCGAAGGGAGAGAAAGAAGAAGAAAAAAAAAAGGAAAGAGTCCGGGCGGCGCGTTACGGAGTCGCGGCGAAGAATGGCGTGAAGACAGGGACGAGACAGCAGGAGACGGTGGAAACGGGAACAAGATGGAAACTGGAAAGAGCCGTGGGCGACTCGTGTCCGATGGTGAACGAGCGATATGCTAGTTTCGTAACTCGAGTGGCGAACGACCCTGAGAGCTCAGACGTCGTACGTTATTAGTAAGATGAGAAATCGACTACACACACGCGCGCGTAAATTTGCAAAATAGGGGCGAAACCTCGCGACGATCCCGAGCAAAATCTCATTCTGCATCTCGCTTTACTTTTTTGCATTCGCAGGATCGGCTTGTCGTTCTAAAAGTCACTTCCATCTGACAGATCCAATTTTCCTGAACGAAAAAATCTCAACACACTTTTGGCGATTTTTCACGAAAATGTATGACGTTATGGGGTTGAAGTTTGCATGGCTGGAACGCAACGAAAATTCTTTTCAATTTCTCATTTCCATTGTTATCCAAAATCATATTTTGCAAATTTGTCGTAGCTCGCTAAATGGTAATCTTAAAAAATGTTTGCGTAATTTTGGTAGCTCAAATCTGCTGAAAGAAATATTGGAAAATAAAATAACATCATTCTCGTTGCATTCCAACGATGCAAACTGCGACGTCATATAACGTTGACTCTTTTGGCGATTTTTCACGAAAATGTATGACGTTATGGGGTTGAAGTTTGCATATCCAAAATCATATTTTGCAAATTTGTCGTAGCTCGCTCAATAGGAATCTTACAGAATGTTTGCGTGATTTTTGTAGCTCAAATCTGCCAAAAGAAATTTTGGAAAATAAAATAAAATCATTCTCGTTGGAATGCGACGAAAATGATTTTTTTGCTTGCTTCCTAAATTTTCTTCGGCAGATTCGAGCTACGAAAATCACGCCAAGTTTATTGAGGATGCTTATTTAGTAAACTACAAAAAATGTGCAAGATATGATTTTCGATAATAATGAAAATAAGAAAGTGAAAAGAATTTGCGTTGCATTGCAACGATGGAAACTTTAAGCCCGTGAAAATGTTCGGTTTTGGGGAAAAGTGATAGTGAATTTGTATTTAGAGGGTAAAAAATACATCGATATAGACGTAGAGAAAAAATATTAGGATACAAATAAATTTCCTATCTTAGTAAAAAAAAAAGTGGCTCCACTGAATCGCCGATCATTTACTTTCGGTTTGGATTAGAAACTCCGCTGGGTGCCCATACTCTTCGTTATCGTTTTCTTTTGAAGAAGCCATTCGATTCATGTAGCTCCGATGATTTTTCGAATTTTGGGAGAATTTCAAAGTCGGACGATCGATTTTCGGGAATTTTTGCATACCTTTTTTCGGCCAAAAATAAGTGGCTTCATTGAATCGCCGTTCATTTATTTTCTTTTTGAATTACGAACTCCGCTTTGTGCCCATCCTCTTCGTTATCGTGTTCACTTCAAAATGGCGTTCGATTCGTGAACTTCCCATGATTTTTCATTTTTTGACGTAATTTCAAAGTTACACCATCGCTTTACGGGATTTTTTCCACGTGTGCTTCTTTGCCTCTTTTTCGGCCAAAAATAAGTGGCTTCACTCAATTGCCGATTATTTGCTTTCTATTTGGATTAGAAACTCCGCTTTGTGTCTATTCTTTTTGTTATCGTTTTCTCTTCAAAATGGCATTCGATTCGTGGAGTTCCCATGACTTGTCGTTTTTTTCGCAAAATTTCAAAGTTGCACCATCCATTTTCGAGAATTTTTCCATACATGGCGGAAGAATGGCACGGTCTTCTAAACGGGTTGCGACGGATGTTGTCAGACGGCGTGACACGTAGCGTCGGCGTGATTGATCTGACAAAAAAACAAACGAAATTTTTTCTCTCATTAACACTCATACGCAGAATATGAACCAAGAAAAAGTGAGAAAAGTTCAAAATCGATGAAATGGTACGCTTCGAAAAAAAAAATATTAAATTTTTCGGAAAAATGGCTGCAATTTGGAAGAATACTTTTTTTATTTTCGAAAAAAATTAGGTCCATGTTTTTGACAATAAGGTTGGCAAGATTTATGCCAAATTTCATTAGAATAGGTCGATTAGTTCTTTAGCTATACGTCACGCCAGTTTTGAAAATGCAGTTTAGAAGGCCGTGCCATACCTCCGCCATTTTTAACGATTAATAACAAACAAAAAAGCCATTTAGCAGCCAAAAGTAGTAATAAAACATCCCCTAACTCTAAAAAATGACGAAGTCTTTCTTAAAAAAAAAAAAAAAAAAAAAAAAAAAAAAAAAAATCATGAAAATCTTTTTCTCGCCTAAAGGTTCGCCCTTTATGTCATTCAAGTAGAATCGACGCTGCGACTGCTTGAAATTTCATGAGGTTGAAGCTTGCATCGTTGGCATGCAACGAAAATTAATATTTCTGAATTCCTTTAATTTTTTTTGGCAGATTATGCCTCCAAAAAACCTTCAACCATTTTTTAAGCTATTTATTTACCGATCTACAATGTAAATCTATAAGAAAAAATGTTCAATAATAATAATCACAGGAAAAATAAAATAAAAAAACATTCGTTGCGTTTCAACGATGCAAACTTCAGCAGCATTGAAATTTCGCGATTTTCCCGATTCCGAAAAAGTGGGCCAAAGCGCCGAAAAAAAATTGTCTTCCACTTTTAAACTATTTCAAGGGTCTGACCAACGGGAAATGTTCCGCCGATTGCGAATATCGAGTTTCCATCGACAACTCAAAATTACGCCGGCGAAACGCGAAAACCGTCTTTGTCACACTTTTGACAATTTTTTTCGTAAATATCTAAGGTTTCGACGATTTAGACTTTTCCTTTATTCGTTTCATTCCATTTCCGATGCTTCAAGTTCACATCTATGTCACGTACGGTAGCCTGGAGAGAGGAAAAGCAAAAATAGGCAATACAACGTGCCTATTCCGTCGCCCAGAACTGGGACACTGCCGGGCAATGCTTTGTGAGAAATGTATCAACGATCAAACGTGAAAGGGTTGAGGCAG
>OX101785.1:4009643-4339643 GCA_944452715.1 Ophion slaviceki | reverse complement strand
ACTTTAAGGGGCTATACCAGTGTGAACGCTGAAAATTTGGGTGATTTTCGGGAATTTTTTGGAAGAAAAGTACTCGATTAAATGTTTCGGAAAATCGAGAATATATTTGGCTATATTTGACCTATATTACATAATTTTTTCATAGAAAAATATTGAGATAAAAGCGACTTATGCGCTGCCTTCAGCGGTGCCAAAAAAAAGTTCCTCCACTGCGACATGATTCCGGCCGATTGAGTAGCTGAAACCGAAAAAGGAAAAAAATTCGTTAAACTGGAAGGTATTTCCTGTACCATGACGTAGGATTTTCGAAAAATATCAAAATCTAACAAAATGGCGTAGTTATGAAAAAGTCCGTTTTCTTGCCTATAAGATGGTCGTTTTTTTCAATGCCAAATCGTCAATTTTCATCCAATCAAAAATATCCTTCATCATTGTAGAGTAAATATATTCAAGAGTACTCAGTTCAAATTTCAAGTCAATCGGATGATTGCTCTTTGAGTTACAATGTCAGCAAATTTGAAAAATCTCATTTCGAGGAAAATGCGTTTAAATATTTAACTATCGATTTTTGCGAGATAAAATGATATTGATATAAATGATATAAATGATAATGATATTATTGAAAGTATAAACTATCGAAAAAAGCAACAAAAAAGCGATTTTTTTAAAGTGTCACACTGGTATAGCCCCTTAATTATGCAGACGTATTAAGAAGTTTCTTAGAGCATATCCCTGATTTTTTTCAATAGAAACCGACCGAAAGGTTGTTAATGGCAGGTGGATGAAGTATTATCCGGGTCAAATTGACCCAGTGTGTCAAAATCGTGGCCAAATATAAGTGTGTCAACGAAGGGTTAGCAAAGTTGTGTAATAGATTTCACGAAAAAATATGAATAATCGAAGAAATTACAAACAATCTCGTGATGGACCTTTAAATGTGAGGGGCTGAACGGTGTACTTGATTTTGGCCACCTGGTTGATCTGAAAGAAAAAAGTGAAAAAAGCAAAGAAAACTCTAGTGAAAAAAGAAAAAAAAACCCGTGTGGGCGATAAAAAAACCCAAATCGGCGAAAAAATCTGAGCAGTAGAAGAAAAATTAACTTTTGTTGCATTCCACCGGTGCGCCCAAATTTGCGTCGTTGAGACGCAACGAAAATTCCTTTTTTTAATACATCTTTGCTGTCACCCAAAGTATTTTTTGCAAATTTGAGTTGTGGAACTTGGAAAAGATCGCAAAAAACGTTTAAGTAATTCTCGTAGTCTAAAACAGCCAAGATATTCGAAATATAGAAATATAAAAATAAAAATAAAATTGATGCTTTCCAACGATGCAAACTTCCACACCATGCTCTCGTTGTGTTCGAACGATGCAAACTTCAACGCCATGAAGACCGATTTTTCAAAGTCCGGGGACCTTGTTCCAAAAGTTTCCGGCCGTCGTGGCAACAAGCGAGCCTACCCGTGCAGAAATGTGACCGGGGATTCCCTACTTTGTGTCCGCCCCTGACCAGACTCGCCTTGTCTGATTTACCTGACCGGGCCCTCCCATGGAACAAACCGAAAAGATCGCAAAATCATTTTTTTACAGCATACCCTCTATGTTTGGAAATTACAATCTTCTGGCCGGGATACATCGCGAGCAAGTACATCTTCACGTGATGTCTACCCAGCCAGAACATTGACATGTTCTGAAAAGTTGAGCCGGTCTTAAAGAACTAAAGAAAAGCTACTTTGCTTTTCACCTCATCAAAGATATTTATAATTGATTGGGATGAAACTAATACATCTGTTGTAATTCTATTGATCATTAAAAGCATTCATTTTATCAATGATAATCGACGAGGATAACAATGCTTATCATAAATACCGGGATTACGATAACTAATGATTCGAGCATAAAGAATAGCCGAATTATTTAACGAGGCAAAAAAGTAAAGCAGGTCATTCGTGGTTTTTGAACGCCTTGTCGCCATGTTAGGGAATATCAATGTTCTGGCCGGCAAGACATTACCTGAATGTATTTCACCAACAATCCGCCAGGTGGCTACAAGAGAAGCGCTTCGCGTAAGCAAAGTACCATCGTACGAGGATAAAAGTTCGTCCTGTGAATTGTAACACGTAGAGAAGCGCTATACTTACAGCGTGCACTTACACTTATGATTTTGCCATACTTGTAAAATAACACTTTGCACTGTAAGCCTTTTTCGCTCGGATACACTGAGAAAAAAAAATCATTGATCCAATATAATTGGTGCTATTGAATGAAATTTCGTTGATTCACTTGTAAAATTGTTGGTGTAAATAATCGGATTTATTAGTCCAAACAAAACGCTATTAACTTTAATAACATGATAAAATTGAAAGTTTTTTTTTTCATTCAAAAGATATATTGTAAGCCGAGAACAATATATTATTGAAACTATCTAAAAAATTATCGCGAACATATTATATCGTTTTAAATGCATTTTCTGCAACGAACAAAAAAAGCGTTTCAATTCGTAACATGAATATTGTTAATTCGAGTACACAAGAAAAATTGAATTTCCCCCGTTTGATTCAGATAAAATTTCTATTGAGTAAATATGTTATTTTATTTTTTTCACCATATCCGATATTGATTTCAAAATACATTATTCGTTAAAATATTAATATTCTATTTTGATTGAAAAATATTAAGCAAATGTCTGAATTGGTTAAAAAATTATGCGAAAATGAAATTTGTTTCTTGCGCATTTGGTTGAAAAAATTCAACCGAATCATAGCCGAGCGCCACCGAAATTATAGGTGTGAGGAAACCCGCAGTTCTCGGAGTAACCGCTAGAAGCCGCACGCGCACTCGTTTCTCGTAAGCGTAGCGCGAACCGAAAATCTACTTAACGGGGTCCTCTAGTTTCTCGGCTGTTTTTTTACGGCTTTTTCAATAATTTTTTACGGGCAAAGCATCGAAATAATCAATCTCATTGTTTTTGCATAATCTTTATTAACATTTAAATAAGCTTTACAAATTTTTTGAAGTCAAAATATATAATAGAATAAACGTTATAGTGGCCGACACGAAGACAACAAGTAAAAGAGGTGCTTGACGGTGACCAAGATTGCGGCTGTTCTGCTTATCTGAAATCAAAAAACCAAACGGCATTTTAATCTTCATATTTAAGACTAGCGATTGAACTAGAGTGAATTCTAAATTACAAAAATTGACTTTTTTATACACTTTTGAAAATTACATTCTATTTTTTACTCATTTTTTCTTAAGTTTTTCGCTCGTACAAAAAAAATATCAAAGCAATCATGATAATCCTAGTTCAATCGCTGGCTTATAACATATTAAAGATGCTGTATAAATTTGAACAAGATCGGTGCAGTAGTTTCTGAAATATCGTGGTCACCGTTTCGAAAAATGGTGTTTCGAGAAAAACGCGTTTGAAATTTCGCGCATGTGATTTATACTTGTGAACCACTTCGAATATCGAAAAATCCTTTGGCACACATTTTCTACACATGTTGTAGATGTGATTTATGAAAAAAAATCGATTTTTTCGACCCGAGAAACTAGAGGACCCCGTTAAACGCCGGAGAAGCTCTGAAGAGTATCGTTTCTTAGCCTGTGGCTAAGATCAAAGTGTAGTATCTGTTCTTATCAGTTGAATATCTGATATTCTCTCCATGGATATTCCATTGGATATCGGATATTCTCTCCACTATTATCGTGGATGATCATTCTAATGCTCACTTTTTATTTAAGATTTAAAACAAATTGAAAAACTTACGTCCCATAATGTACATGAAGTTTGCATCGTTGCTATCCAACGGTTCCATTTTTTTTTCGATTTTGTTTGGTTGGTCCCGGTGGCCGTAAATATTTTTTATCCGTTTTACCATATTTTTTTAGCAACTAGAGCCGAACTGACCAAGAAAAAATAGGAAATTACAAAATCGAAAAAAAAAAATGAAACCGTTGGATAGCAACGATGCAAACTTCATGTACATCGTCCCATAACATATTCGTTTCGTTGCAGTAAAGAAATAATTAATTCTATTGATTATATTTTTGTACGAAATAAAAAATGTCGTAGCAACCGCTCAATTATTTCATCCAATACATCTACGGATTGTATATAGAATGATTTCAATCGAATATCATTTTATTTGAAGAATAATGTAGATATTCAGAGAAGAGCTTTTTTCAAATAAAATAATATGTTATTTAAATCAATCACATTTTCCAATATTTTATAGTATTGTAACAATCTCATATATCGGTGGCACTCCACAACAGCACATTTATTTGGATCAACCAATATAGTTTTTTGATCCTATTGTTTTTTTTTCTGAGTGGAGTGATCTGTGTACGTTTTTCTGTCTCTGCCTATCAGGAAATGCGAGCGAGCGTATGTGTACACTCATATACTACCTTCGCAAGTAGATAACCACCAAACAATATGTTGTCGAAATACTAAATTGAATACACTCGCGATTTTACCTGCTCGAGGATTCCAAAAATGCTGAAACGTCATTTTTAATTTCCTTGTTTATTCCTGGTTATTTTCCGAACTATTCTCTACAACTTTCCTGGTCATTTACGGCTTGTTCTCCGGGCCGTTCCTGATCAGTTCCCCAGAAAGGGAACGGAGGATCGGGACCTAGCTCTAGCCCCGTTACATTGCGAACCTATTCCAGGGTGGAAGGCCCGACCAGAGTCTGGTATTCTCAGGGAAGGCAGATAAGGGACAGTACTTTTTTCCGACTCAAATTTCTACACGGGTATCGTGTACCAAGGATCAATTACCGAGACTTTTGATATACGTGCTAGGTTCTTGAGGTGCGCCAGGTTCCCGCGGTAGTCACCAAGCTCAAGAGTCTTTGCCGCTTTTCTTCTTTCTGGAGGAGAGGACTTTCGAACCGGCTGGTCTAGTATGTGTGGGGCGTTGTCCAGAGGGTTCCTAATAAGCCCAGACACCCCTCTTTGGCTTCCCTCCGTGCCGCCATTGAAGCAGCCTTTGCAGTCACGAACCCCGCGCAATATAAAGCTGCGCGTTCGCGCTTCGGGGTAAGAATCGGCCCGGCAATGGAGGCCTAGGGTGTCTATAATCAGCAGATACGCTTGAGAGCATTTTTTCCCCCTTTAATTTACGACAGAACTTTTTCCAATCAAAATTCTCCGAGCCCGGATAATTGTTTCGTTTGGTTCTTGGTACAAGAGTCACGGGGAATATTGTTTTTGTTCTCCCAATAAACACAAAAAGGAATGATCTTGTATGTGCGACGAAATGCAACAGAACAACTCGCAATGGAATTATTTTTTCGTTGTAGGGTTAGGCTACTGTGGAGAACTGGATATGGGGGTGATTTGAAAAATTGATTTTGAACGAACAAGTAAGATTATTGGACAATCGTTTTGGCATTTATTTTTATGTACATTAAGGCGTTACCCCCACTTGTAGCGCAAAAAAGGCCTTTTTCATGAAATTTTTTAAAGAAAACTACGAAACTTTTTTAATCGATCAATATACCATCTTAAAGAACACATCTTGAAGAACTTTCAGTAATTTTTTTATTGAAAAATATTACATTGTTTAGTGGCAAATGGCCGTCAATGAAATAATGTTTTTATATACACGGTTTGCGGTGACCAACATTGCGGCGAAGTGGATCATCTGAAAAAAAAATGCGGATGGATTTAGTTAAATATAAGTATAAACTAGTCTTTAATCGAAGGATTTTAAAAAATATTCATTTTTCACAAAATGGCGGACAGTCAAAGTTAATGGTTCGATTTTAACGAAAAAAAACGGCCGTTTTTTGGCTATAAAACGGCAATTTTTTCGAAAAAAAAAATCGAACGATTAAAGACTACATTTTTATGTATTAAATAAGCCTGCAAAATTTCAAGAAGATCGGTTCATTAGTGTTCGAGTAATCTTGGTCACCAACTTCAGAAATGCCATTTTTAGAAAAACGCGTTTAAAGTTTCAATTTCAATTTACACGAAGAAAATTTTTTTTTTTGTAAACTTACATAGAGTCATCTATTCCGGGTCCATACAGAAGTATGGGCCCGGATACTTATACTTGAAAAAAATGCAATAAAAAAAATCAATTTTTTCAAAATCGCAAGTGGGGGTAACACCTTAACAAAGTTGTGTACCAAATTTCATAACAACTTATTAATAATTGAAGTTACGAACAATCTCGTGAAGGGCCTTTGTACTCGAACGGTGTACTTGATTTTGGCCACCCGGATGATCTAAAACGAAAAGAACGAGTTTCTTCTCAAAATAGATAATAATGGCTAAGACCTGACCGAGTTTTTTTTTGTTATCGTGGTTCGATCATGGAAAAAAAAATTATTGATTTTTTTCCTAATTTTTCGAGGAACATTGAAATTATTATTCTTAATAACTAATGAAAAAGAAATGTTAAGAAGAAAAATGTCGGTCACAACCAGAGTACTGTTACGCTGAATAAGTGTACCAAATTTCAAGTCAATTCGTTAATTCGATGTCGAGAAATCGTGTACACCGTTTTGAAAAACATCGCTTCGAGAAAAACGCGTTTGAAGTTTAACTAGCAGTTCTATCATTGTAATCATAAGTTTACCACCAACCCGCGACTCCTGCACCATATATTGATGATGTTGAAGTTTGCATCGTTGGAATGCGACGAAATATTTTTTTACCGAATTTCCCAAATCTTCTTTGGCAGAATTAAGTTATAGAAATGCCGCGTTGATTTTTTAGGGTTCTCATTTAGCGATCTACAATCCGAATCTACGAAATTTAATTTACGATACTAATAAAAATAAGGGAATCCAAAAATAAATCGTTGCATTTTAACGATGCAAACTTAAACTTTAATTTGAGTAGCCTCAAGCGACGAACGATTTTTTTTAATGTTCACAGTAGCCTAACCCCTTAAGGAAGGCTACCAGTTCAGAGTCCGGAAAAGGGTGAATATCGACAATTTTTTACGGACAGAAAGTTGATAGAATGAAAATTCCGTTTGGTGGCTTGTATTCTACATGTCTTCAAGTATCTTTACAACTTTCACGAAATTTTGCAACAAAATGGCTGCGCTTGAGCTGAATGAAGCGAGTCAACTTTGCCCGATAGTGTCCTGTAGCTGGCAACATCGTCAATTCTTCGTCGATTAATTTGACATTTTTCCGAACCTCATAACATTTGACTTCGAAGTACCTAGGTGATTTTTCACACCTTGAAAAATGTTTCCAAAAAAAATTATAATCAGCCTTTTTTCCACCGAAAACAATTTATTGTTCGAACATGCACCGTTTCGTCGAAAACCAAATTTTTCGATTCCCCTACGTACTTCGAAGGCGAATCTTATCCAGAGCACAAATTAGTTTGAAATTTCTATGATCCAAATGTGGCTCTCCATCGAGCTACAGCGCCGCGCTCCACTTACAAAATTTTGTGAAAAAAAATTGTAAAGATACTTAAACATGTATAGAACAAACTCCACTGACCGGAATGTTCATTCTACCAACTGGCTGTACATTTAAAAATTGTCGAAATTCACCTTTTTTGTGGTGTGCAACGAAAATCCTTCTCTATTTTTTCATCTCGTTATTTTTTTTACTACCTAAACTCTGCTTTTACAGTTTTAGGTTGAGGATCCTCACCAAGGGTCTTCAAAAATATTTCAGTGATATTTGTAGCCTAAATGTGCCAACAAAAAAATTGACCAATGTGTAAAAAAAAAATTTCGTTGCACTCCAATGGTTCAAACTTGATGACCATTTTTTTCCGGACTGTGGTAGTCTCCCTTGAAACGTCGCGATAATTATGCGAGTCGAATCCAACTTCCGGGGTGTCCTATTAATTTTTACTCACTTTCTCGCAACCACGTCAGAGGGCCCTTCGCCCTCAGGTTCTCCCACACACGTGCGTGGTTCCTACATATACTTACGCACATCAACACATAGATCTTCGTATTACGTACGTAGTCTTTTACTCAGCCTATATATACATACACACACATAAACACATATAAATATACTGAATCTAACAAAAAAAAGTTATTTCGAATAGAATTTTTTTTCTCGTTAAATTCAGCACGAATTAAAAATAAACCCTTTCACCCCTGTCGAAGCCGAATTGGAAATCACAAGATCATTAATAGCATTATTGTATATGAAAATGATAAAAATCGTCTAAAGAAAATCATCAATTAAAAAAAAATACAAGGAAAAATGGGCCCACGATGAGACTAGTCTTAAAAATCATAGAATGGGTCACTCTATTTTCGAGAATTTTTGGAAAAAATTAAAAAACCGGCAATCTTTGAAAAAAACAGTTTTCACTTTAGAAGCAAAAAAAACGTTGACATTGATCATTGATAATTTTTTTTATATTTTTTAACGAAAGTATGCTTCAAAATGAAAAAAATTATATAGTGCCATTTGTCGATATCTCAATTAGTTCAGGAGTTATCGGCGTTTAAACGTTTCCAAAACTTCTGAAATCGACATTTTTTGGAAAATCATAATTCCTAAAAGAGAAGAGATAAAAAATTAAAAATTAGTGTGGATATTGCTTTCATGGGGTACAATTTTACAAAAAAAAATCAGGAAAACGAAAAATGGTCGGGGTCACGGGCTAGCTGAAATAGCACGGAATATCCCATATATATGTGTGGGTGTATGTGTGTATAAATATATCTATATATATGCGTGCGTATGGAGTCATGCAGTCGAAGCACAAGGTAGCAACCCCTTTGGCGCTCCGGTAGGGGCGGTTATCGATTCCCAGCAGCAGCCGCTCTACGTGTAACTGGAGTCATCGTGAACTATTCTCTCGGTTCACGAAGCCCCCCCGAGTACGATTTTCCTGGACTTCCGCATAAAAAGGCGGTGAGGAAAGTGGCCGTAAATGCAATTTACCTATGAATTCGCTTCATTTGTGCAGACAACACACCCACGCACGATGAGATTGAAGTTTGCATCGTTTGAATGCAATGAAAATGATTATTCTTCAATTGCTCGAATTTTTTTTTGGAAAATCTCCGTTATGAAAAGCCCTCAATCATTTTTTTAAGTCGCTTATTTAGAGCTCTAAGTCAAAATCTGCAAAGATTTTGTAGAATGAGAAAAATGAGGAAATCAAAATACAAAAAAGGATTTTCCGTTGTGTTCCAACGATGCAAACTTCAAGACTATCACGTACGTCTGAGGTACATGGAATTCGAGATCGAGCCTGCTTCAAATTCCGCGACAGGTCCGGAGGAATAAAAATGAAAAATCGAAACGGAGAATACCGGAGACCCAATAATTCATCCCCAGATGATGATGAAGGGTAGCGATTTGTGACGTTGCAGTTTGCATCGTTGAGATGCAACGAATATGATTTTTTTTAATTTTCCAAATTTCCTTTGCAAATTTGAGCTATAAAAATCATGCAAACATTTTTTCGTATTCTTATTTATCGATCTACAACAAATTCGCAGTATATGATTTTTAATAGCAATTAAAATAAGAAATTGAAAAGAATTTTTGTTGTATTCAAACGATGCAAACTTTAACCCCATTGCGATTTTAGATTTGGCCTCAAACTCTGAGTACAATTCGTATGATGAAGTTGGCATCGTTGCGGTGCAACGAAAATTAATTCTTAATTGTACGATTTTTTTTTGCTGCGATCATCCAAACGTTTTATCGTATTCTCATCAGAGATTAACGACCTCAATTTGCGAAAAAGAAGGCTCTGGATAAGCACAAAATGAAGAAATGAAAAGTAAACGAGAACATCGTTGTATTCCAACGATGCAAATTTCAACGTCATCAATTCGTTACACTATTAATTCTCGTATGTAGGTATCGAATTAAAAAAATAAAAAATGGTGGTTCTATTGGACACTGGACAGTCCAATTTTGGGCGGATATTTGATTTTTTTGAGATTCCAGTTTAGAATGCTAGAATCATCGTTTGATGCACAGTTAACGCGGGCATGTCGGTAGAGTGCGCACAGTTAGAAAGTACGTCGTTGACGCTGGACAAAACTGCTGCGAACATTTTGGATTCGCACGACCGTGAAGACGGAAAGCAAGCAGAGCGCTCAAGGCCTTGTCGCGGTAGTCGAGTGTTCGACTGTTTTTAGCAATGATGCGGTCGGAGAAAGCTGCTGGATCTCTCGTAGCGCACCTAAAAAATTGCGTCATTGTAATACACGATCGTCGAGATATATTTTGGCGAACGGCTGAATTTTTTGTCGGAATAATTCATGTTTCCGTCACACTTGGCACTCCAGGTGGTAGATCTTTAAATGGAGATCCTGAAAAAAACAAAGTTTGTCTTGCATCAGATGAAAATGTTACGATGTTTTGCATCGGTGGATTGCAACGAAAATCCGTTTTAATTTTTTTTTATTGCCTCATTTTCATTATCCAGAAAATGTTCTTAAATATTTAGACTGAATATCTCTAACAAGAATCCTGGAAAATGTTCAAGCGGTTTTGGAAGACTGAACTTGACAAAAAAAATCGGCTATGGAACTTTCGTTGCGTTCCAACGATGCAAACTTCAGTGTCATGGAATTTTCATCGTTGGAATGCAACGAAAATGATTATTCATCAATTGGTCGAATTTCTTTTGGAAAATTTTCGTTACGAAAAATACTCAATCATTTTTAAGTGGCCTATTTGAAAATCTAGAATTTAAAACTGCCAAAAAATATATAAAAATAAGGAAATAAAGAGATGATAAAAAAATTTCGTTGCATTACAACGATGCAAACTTCAAGACCATTGTTTTTCGTCGATAGGTCTTTAAGGATGGAACAGCAATGTGACCGGTCGAAAAAGGTCGTTTTTCTTCTTATTTTTTTGTCTACTGGATTATTTATGTGGGATCTGGAAAAAAGTATGTTATTCAGCATACATTGAACTTGTTACGCGTAAATTCTTATTTAAAAAAAATGCAAAATTAATACCGTTATCGAGGTATAATGGAGCCTCTGTATAAAAAATGTGGTCCAATGGCCGGATCGATAACTTGACAATCGTTCGTCTGCAAAATAAAAGTAAACAAGTTTTATAATCTATATAAATGTAGTACTCTATATAAATGTAGTTCTCGTTGTACGTAGACGTTTTTCGAAAAGAACAAAATTCAGAAAATGGCCAATGATTAAAAAAGTGTAATTGTGGCGAAATTTTTACTTATATTCAGATGCTTGAAAAATAATAAATAAAAAAGGGGCTACGTACAAAGATGGCTAATGCAAGTACGGAAATTATGTTTTTTCTGCTAAATTGAAAATTGGACAATTATTGCTACAATTATGATTCGTTTCGAGAAAAACTCGATTGAAAGTTTTAGTATACGTAAGTCGTTGCGCTCACCGAATTGTCTGCAACTTGGTCAATTTTCAATATATTAAATATAAAAAAACACTACTTACGTGATTTTGTTTTATAGGTTCATACTATAGACATTGATATAAAAGTTGTTACACTTAATAAAAACGCTTTCGATATACATTTTAAAAAAAATCATTTATGTCAGTCACTATTTATAGACGAAACTGTCTTAAAAAAATTGTAGGTCTGCGCTGTTGATGAAATCTCGGAGATGGATCATCCGAAACAAAAAAATCGAACGGTTTTAGATTCAGTATGTTGATGGCTATAGCGCATATCACGTAGCGATTTTTTTTATATGCAAAAATAACAAAATGGCGGACATTTTTCGAAAAAACAAAGAAAAAGGTGTTTTTTGAAATATCAAGATTTTTTAAAATTCCTTGATATGCGCTATAGCTATAGTGGTAAAGAATATGTGGTTAAAATTCCATAAAGATCGGTTCAGTAGTTTCGAAGATTTCATCAACAAGCCGTCAAAAAACGTTGTTTCGAGGAAAACGCGCTTAAAGTTTGTTTGGGTTACATAAATATATATTTTTTAAATTGTTATGCATTTCAAAAGTGTATTTATTAAGTGTAACAACTTTTATGTCAATATCTATAATATAAATCTATCAAAAAAATTCATGAAAACAGCCTTTTTTTAACGTCTAAAGTGAGAAGACCCCTTAATGTCATAAATCACACCATTCGCAGGGTTATTCGTCAATGACATTGTATTGTTGCTCGTAAAAGAACAGAAGGATTTTTCTTATCAATGTAAGCCAAACTGACAACGTAAGCCAAACATTCTTTTGAAAATAACGTGGATTGGATCACAAATTGATATAAATTTAATCTGGATTTAATCCGGATTTGTCAATTCTCAGCCCTGATCGTCATCGATATGCTTTTTTTTTAGCTTTATTTCTCAATGTTGTATACTCGATCAACGTTATTATTTTCAAAGATTACGAAGTCTTGCGGAACTGTTCAACGTGAAAAATGTGAATCATCATAGTCATCAATATTTGCACTTCGCCACTAGTTTTCCCTTTGCTGAGTAGAGGGATGCACCTTTTATTTCAATCTGAATTTGTCTCTCCATCAATTGGGGGGGGGAGAGAGAGAGAGAGAGAGAGAGAGAGAGAGAGAGAGAGAGAGAGAGAGAGAGAGAAAGGGGGAAAGACAGACAGAAATGGTAACGAGGTTACTAATCGCGTTCGAGATACTGCTAAGAGCATCGATCCCTTTGGATGCGACTATGCAGTAGCTCTCTGGTGCCACATACATCTATACGGATATACGTAGGCACTCACGAGCTTTTGCAGGCGGCTTCGCTCTCGCCTACGTTGGAAATTCGTTTGATACGTTTGGAAAGGATTTTGTGGTCACATCGTATTAAGCATTGTACACCAACGTCGTTACGAAGAACACGTTGTCTGTCAATTTGAAAAAGATGCTGTTTAAATCTGCATCGTCGAAGTGTAGGACATACTTTTTTACTTTCTCTTTTCTCCATTTTCACGGCTATTCAAAATCTTCAAAAGGGAATCTCGAAAAACAGCTTGCCGCAGGTTCGATCCGTCTAAAAAAAATTGCAATCGGAAGAAAATTATTTTCGTTGCGTTCTAACGACTTCCATATCGTTGGAATTCTTTATTTCGGGTTAGGAAGGTCAGACTTTTTCACGAATCTCTGTTAATTGGAGATCCACAATCTAAAACATTGATACATGATTTTGAATAATCACAATGACATTTGAAAAATAAGGGCGGAAGTTTTCGTCGCATTCCAATGACGCAAACCCACCGTCGGACCCTAACCTCTTGAGGGGGGAGATACCTTTAGGCAAGAAAAAAATTGCTGATTTTCTTGATCTTTTTAAGGGGGAAGTCTCTTTAGACGCCCGAAAATAAGTCATTTTTTGTGAATTTTTTTTAAGGTGATAAAATAATCGCGTCATTTAAAAATTTTGACGTTTTATTACAACTTTCAAGTGTGAAAAAAAATGTTTTCATTTTTAAACAAAACAAAATGGCGGAGTTATAAGGTATTCCTTTAGGTGTCTTTTGAAAAACTGCTCATTTTTTTTTATTTTGGGAGGTTTTTCACCACAACATTATTGGAAGAAAATACCTAAAGATTTGGGGTTATCGCGCAAATGAATTAATTATTTGGGGTATAAATTGTCGAGAAAAAGGTAAAAAATGTAAAAATTCCATTACAAAGCCTACTTAATTTTTAATTGTATGCTTTTTTATATTTTTATAGGTATATCTTTCCAATAATGTTATAGTGAGAAACCTCGCAAAATTTCAGCCAGATCGATCAATATCTTGTTGAGCTATAATACAGGGTAAGGCACTAACTGTTGCCACCTTGAGTATCTCTGTAATTATCGACGTCACAAAAAAATGTTTGAAACAAAAGTTGTACCGTACGAAAGGGGTCATCAAATGCGACCATTTTTTTTTATCTCAGTGGAGGCGCTGTCGCACAGTAAAGGTCACCTCCACTTTTTCAAATGGGACAGTACATTTTTTTTTAACTATCTTGTAGAGCATCGAAAAGTGCATAAAAAACATTTAGGGGTCAAAGTCGTTCAAGGTCATTTAAGATCAAAAAGTGACATGAACTTTATTTTTATGTAAAATTACCTTCATTCACAGTAGATGTTCAAAGTGATTGCCGTTGGAATCAATGCAGTATTGCAATCTCCTTATCACGGATTGTGCAGAATTTCCTATCACTACGGCACTTATCGAATCACAGGCTCGAAGAATTCTCTCACGCATATCATCCGGCGTAGTTGGACGTTCTTTATAAACAAGATCTTTCAAGTGTCCCCACAAGAAAAAGTCCAGAGGCGTCAAGTCTGGCGAGCGAGCCGGCCACGATACAGCTCCTCCGCGTCCAATCCAACGATTTGGAAATCTCTTTTGCAATTCATTTCTAGCTATCAGCGAAAAATGTGCCGGGTACCCATCGTGTTGATACCACATTCTGTTTCTTGTTTCCAAAGGTATTTCTTCCAATAACGGACCTAATGTTTCTTAAAGGAATGTGCTGTACTTTCTACCATTAAGATTCCCTTCAACGAAATAAGGGCCTATGATTCTATCCCCAATAATCCCACACCATACATTAACCGACCACGGTCTTTGGTGTGCAACTTGCCGCAGCCAATGTGGATTTTCAGTTGACCACAAATGCATGTTATGCAAGTTAATATTTCCATGATTCGTGAACGATGAATGGCAATCACTTTGAACATCTACTGTGAATAAAGGTAATTTCACATAAAAATAAAGTTCATGTCACTTTTTGATCTTAAATGACCTTGAACGACTTTGACCCCTAAATGTTTTTTATGCACTTTTCGATGCTCTACAAGATAGTTAAAAAAAAATGTACTGTCCCATTTGAAAAAGTGGAGGTGACCTTTACTGTGCGACAGCGCCTCCACTGAGATAAAAAAAATGGTCGCATTTGATGACCCCTTTCGTACGGTACAACTTTTGTTTCAAACATTTTTTTGTGACGTCGATAATTACAGAGATACTCAAGGTGGCAACAGTTAGTGCCTCACCCTGTATAAGCAGTTTTTCAAAAGACGCCTAAGGGAATACCGTATAACACCGCCATTTTGTTTTCTTTAAAAATGAAGAAAAAAATGAACACTCGAAAGTTGTAATAAGATAATGTCAAAATTTGAAAATGATGTGATTATTTTATCACCTTTAAAAAAAATTCGTGAAAAATAACTCATTTTCGGGTGTCTAAAGGAATTTCCCCCCTTAAAGGAACTTTAAGTTTTTCTCTTTTCATCTTTACAAATAGCGGAGGTATGGCACGGTCTTCTAAACGGGTTGCTGCGGATGTTGTGAGCCGCGTGATACGTCGGCGGGATTAATCTGGGAAAAAAAACGAACGAATATTTTTCTTTCATTAACAGTGATACTCAGAATATGAACTAAGAAAAAGTGAGAAATGTTGAAAATAGATGAAATGGTACGCTTTGAAACAAGAAGATTGAATTTCCGAAAAAAATGGCTACTCTGTGCAATTAAAAAAAAAAACTTTTTTTAATTTTCATAAACATTAAGGGCCATGTTCTACACAATGAGGTTAGAAAGATTTATACCAAATTTCATCAGAATCCGCCGAGCATTTTTTTAGCTATACGTCACTCCAGTTGTGGAAATGCAGCTTAGAAGACCGTGCCACACCTCCGTCATTTTCAAATATCAATAAAATTTAAAAAATTCCATATATCAGCCAAAAGTAGTGATAAAACATACCCCAAGTCTCGAATATGATGACGAAGATTTTCTTAAAAAAAAAAAAATCACGAAAATCAGCCAATTCTTTACTCGCCTATCTTCCCCCTTAATTGCAGCGTCGACAAACGAATGTACAGGCAGCCACCATAATCTAATAAGTCGGGATATAATAAGATTTTATTACTAAAAAATAATCACAGAACCGGTCGAGAGTGAACGAGAAAAAGAAGTCCGTAATTTGTCGATATCAGGTGCGCGTCCTTATTCTCGTATTTCCGGTTTTCTCTGGAACGCGAGCAGCCGCGTCTGGCATTACGCCCGGGGATTCGCTGGATTTGCGAAAATAAACGTGCTAGCCTGAATGTCTGTGCATCTTCGTTCTCGTGGGCCAAACCTCGAACAACATTTCAAATCACCATTTTCATTCTTCATCCGACCGTACCTGCGCTTCCAAAATTTTTTCGGCATTATGATGACGGTTCGAATGATAATGATTAAGGGGCCATACCAGTGTGAACGCTGAAAATTTGGGTGATTTTCGGGAATTTTTTGGAAGAAAAGTACTCAATTAAATGTTTCGGAAAATTAAGAATTTATTTGGCTACGTTCGACCTATAACTCAATTAAATGTTTCGGAAAAATATTGAGATCCAAGCGACTTATCCGCGGCCTTCAGAGGCGCAAAAAAAAAGTTCCTCCACTGCTGACATGATTCCGGCCGATTGAGTAGCTGAAACCGAAAAATGAAAAAATTTCGTTAAACCGGAAGGTATTTCCTGTACAATGACGTAGGATTTTCGAAAAATATCAAAATCTAACAAAATGCCGTAGTTATGAAAAAAAGTCTGTTTTCTTGCCTATAAAATGGTTTTTTTCAATGCCAAATCGTCAATTTTCATCCAATCAAAAATATGCTACGTCATTGTAGAGTAAATATATTCAAGAGTACTCAGTTCAAATTTCAAGTCAATCGGATAATTGCTCTTTGAGTTACAATGTCACCAAATTTGAAAAATCTCATTTCGAGAAAAACGCGTTTAAATATTTAACTATCGATTTTTGCAAATGATATTGATATAAAAGACATAAATGATAATGATATTCTTGAAAGTATAAACAGTCGAAAAAGGCGAAAAAAATCGATTTTTTTTTAAGTGTCACATTGGTCTAGCCCCTTAATGATGATAGCTAGGATACCGCACGGAATATTACTCCCAGTTCTGTAATAGGGTATTTTACTCTATGTAAGAAAAGTACTAAGAATGTATAAACCTGGTAGTTTTCGCATAAGCAATCGAATAATGTTGGTTTAAATTTATAAAAGCACAAAATAAATGGTATAATTCTTTTTTTTTAATACTTTTTCTATCCGTTCAACGAACATGCGAAACGGTAGCCGCCATAATGGATTCCGACGTGACGTCATTGACATAGTAAACAAAGAAAGCGGTAGACGTATTACTCTCTAACCTGTGAAAGAAAGCGTCAACAACTATATATTCTCGTTTGTCATAGTTAATTGCAAATTTTCAAATAGTTATCTGTACTTCAAAAAAGAACAAATGAGTTTTTATTCGGACTATGACTTTGGATCTCTTCTCGCAAGTTTTAACCAAGTCTTCCTCATATTTATATCAATTGGCATTTTAATCCACAACTTTTCCGGTGTTTTTACACTAGTATTCTTACATTTAGGAACAACACACCAATGATAGGGATTGTAACTCACTTTTGATCAAAAAAATTTACGTATTCACAATTGGCGCAGCGTCGATGTTTACTGTGCAAGTGACGTCACGAACGGAAGCAGCATGGCGTCTAGCGTTTTCGCGCGGAAATTTGAAATGTAAAATTGAAATGCATTTTTATGGCACTCATCGATTTCATAAAATGGAAATAAAAATTCTAGTAGTTTATTACCACGAAAGGATCAAATTGAGACACCTTTCAATCAGGGTTGTAAATAATGCATTACTTTTTGTAATGCATTAGCGTTTTTATTACACATTACTTTACATTTTGTAATGAAAAAAAAATTCATTACCCATTACATTACATTCAGTAATGTGAAGAATTTTCATTACTCATTACATTAGAATTTGTAATGCAAAAAATTTCCATTCCTCGTTACATTACATTTTGTAATGTGAAATATTTTCATTACCCATTACAATGTAATGGACTTTTTTTTACATTACATAGTCCAATGTAATAAGTAATGGATTTTCTTTACATTACAAAATGTAATGTAATGAGCAATGGAATTTTTTCACATTACAAAATATAAGGTAACGAGTAATGGAATTTTTCCACATTACTAATGCAATGCAATGTAAAAAATATCAATTACTCATTGCAACGTAAGGAGGATTATTGTTCGTTTCCCATTAGGGGCAGCGATTTTTGCACTGGGTCGATCTGATCCGGTGGGAAACGAATAATAATCCATATTACCTTGTAATAAGTTGTGGAGATTTTTCACATTACATTATTAATGTGAACAAATTCCATTACTCACTACCATATATTTGGTAATGTAAAAAAATATCCATTACCCATTACAATGTAATGTGTAATGAAATGTTTTGTCATTACACATTACATTGCATTTTGTAATGGAATTTTTTTACATTACTGAATGTAATGTAATGGGTAATGAAATATTTCTTCATTACCCATTAAAAAAGTAATGAATAATGCATTACTTTTTCGTTACAAATTTCGCAACCCTGATTTCAATAAAGGGTGTAATACCCTTATGTAGGTCAATTTTAACGAGGAAAAAATAATTATTATTTTAACGATGAAAAATGAGATATTAATAATAGAAAACCCTTGGTCGATAGTTCGTCACGTGTCCTCGCTATTTATGTCGTTTATTTCAATATTTTTTACTCCCCAATTTCTAATACGGTACTTTTTGTCGTTGTCGAGGTCGGCGTTACGTTACATATTATTTTCGTCGTTATTATTATGATCGTCAGGTGACAGGATGAATAGCCTCGCATCGCGAGAACGACGAGTAGTGTCGTCGAGCACCATAAAAAATGACGAGGAGACGAAACCCTCGCTAATGAAAACCCGCATAATTTCCCCATTGGCTGTTTTGTCTCATTGAACGCACCCGCGTCACTTCGGTGACACTTCCTGTTCTCGCTCGAGAGATGCATATTGGACTCGGGAAAATGCACTTGCAATGAATCAACATTAAGAGAAATTATATTTTGTATTATTTTGAAATAATATGAATATAAATTAACTCAATTCGGTAAACATAGCTGAAGAGAAATGGACGAATGGAATTTCTCAGAATGATCGTCGAATTGCGGCTGAAATACTTATTTTTATTTATTTATTTTTATTACTGTCTTAACTCTTCTTTTGCAGCTTTAGATTATGGATCCCTAATAAGGATGTCCAAAAATATTTCAGTGATATTTGTAGCGAAAAAAATGGACAATACGAAAAAAAGCAATAATTTCGCTGCATTTGTCGATGCAAGCTTCAATACCATTTTCCGTGAACGAGTATGGGGGACCTTTGGGCTTTAAGGAGGTTGGAGCGTTACCCACAATCCAAGATTTTTTAAATATTAATTTTTTTATTATTTTTTAGATATACTGAGTCTACAAATTTTTCGTTTTTTTTCACCACAAAACATTGGAGATAAAAGATAGTTCAATGTACGCAATTTTACGTGCGGTTAGATGGGTAAGACGTTTACGCTCATGGTGATGTAATTTTTGGACTATTTAGCACCAAGATAAACCATTTCTAACAACGGATTGACGTAAACTAAAACTTTGTAAACATTTAGAAGAAAAAAAAACCATTTTGTCTATCGAAAACCATATATATTCAATATTGAACCATCAGGTTTGATAAAAGATTACGAATCTTGGCTGGCGGATAAAGAGCATTGCTGCCAACCTCTATGTCCGCGACGTTGCTTGACGTTGAAGCTTGCATTGTTGGAACACAACGAAAATGAATAGTTTTTAATTACTCAAATTTTGTCGGCCGTTTCCGATATGAAAATCGCTCAAACGTTGCTACCGTGATCTTATTAGAAATTTACGACCTCGAATTGCAAAAAAATCCTGCATAATTATAAAAACGAAGAAAAAAAATACAAATAAATATCGTTGCATTCCAACGATGCAAAGTTCAACGTCGTCAGGTTGCCGGATTTCGGCAACACTCAAGGCGGGATATACCCTGATATGTATGATAAACACCCTTTTTTGTAATATCGATTTATTTTGTAGGTTTTCTGAAGAAAAAAAATCCCCAAAAAGCTTATTTTTTGGCCTCTAGAGTGGCCTAAGGCCTTAAACAAAAAAAAGATTGATTTTTCGATCGTTCTAAACGTATATCCCGCTTTAATATTAATTAACGGTAAAAATAAATAATCACGTGACATTAATATAAGTAGGCATAAGTAACTCAAAATTCTATGAAATTAAATGAAACATTCACTGACGCAGTTTTTTTCCCAATAATCATCGATGATGTTATACTTTTCCAAGTTGGCAGTAATACAAAACTTTTTCTTTTTCACGCGACAAAAATGCACAATCTTACCCTTTAATCGTACATTTTTGAAAAATTAGCATCTACAGTACGAATCTATACCTCGCGTCCATTTTTCGACGTTTATTGAACAAAATAACATTCCCAAATCGTCATTTGACTAAACTGGCCTCACCGAACTATCGCCGTTTGCGAGGGTGAACTAGCAGTGTAATTAATGTCAGGTATATTATTTGGACGGTTGCAGAAGCAGCTTCGGCGGACGTGCTAGAGGACGGGAGACCGGTGAGGCTTGCGGTGGACGATTCGAGCCGCGTTTCGTCGGGGCTTTCGTCGAGCGTGGGACGAAGAACAACAACAATGGTAACTTCGGAGCAGAGTCTCGATAAGCTGGAGACTGGCAAATCGACGATCATCGATCGTCCGCTGAAGCAAGCCTACGGCTATACCGCGAGTCATCAGCGCAACGCCATCAACAACAACACCAGTGGCAATCACCAGAATTATCCGGAAAGACAGGGAATCACGAGTTACAGATCGGCCACGACGGCCCAGGACAAGAGAAGTCGTCTTAGCAACGTGATAAATAATTTGCGAAAAAAAGTGCCGACTGATAATGTGACAGGAGCGACAACGGTGGACCTGACGACGAATCCAACGGATGGCGAGGAATCTCACGGTACGAACGAGGCGTCCCGTTCCCGTCTGAACAATCGCCAGGAGGACGAGGCGAGGAACAGCGTCGAGCGTAATCTCGCCAATCTTGAGAAATACGTTATGACAGTCCTAAATGGCGTGATTAAAGACGCCGAGTCCAAGGAAGAGCCGAGAACCGAAATCGATCCCGAAAAGTCCTCGACTCGCGAAACCCCGAGCGTGAAAAAAGACACGCGTGACGTCAACGACGAGGAGGAATCCGCGCAACAGAACGAAAATCACGATGATCCGGAGTCGCGAAATCCCGAGGCCTCGAAACCGAACGAAAGTCTCGTCCAGGCAGCGGTTCCGGATACCACGAGACTGCCCAAAGAACGAACGAAAACTGCCCGAACTGACGAGCCCGCGGATGTCAACGTTGGAAACATCCTCACGCAGAATTGCCTATCCGATGGACTCGCCGAGAAGTTCCCGCTGGAAACGGGACTGCCGGACGAGTCTCAGAAACAAGTCGAGGTTTTGTCCGAAATTGAGGAATCGTGGCTGGGAGATTCGAGCAACAGCTCTGGTGAAACGAATTCCTCAAACGACGACGACAATGACGCAGGAACGTTCAAAACCGCGCTGTCCAGCGATGACGCTGGCGACTCGAGAAAGTCTTCGAGCACGGAACAGATGGATCTCAGAGAGCAAACAGGGTCGTGTTGCGACGACAAGCGAAACAACCGTAGCCTGGGTACGTTGATTCTCGACAGATTGGATCATCAAATTCAGCCGCAGGAGAATTCACCATCAAGCGGGCGTTCGAACAGTCCGAGAGACGAAAGACTCCCCGAGGACAACGAGAGCAACGAGCTGCGAACGATTTGCAGAGACTTGTTGAACGAATTGTTGAACGACATATGCCAACTGATCGAGGAAACGCCGAGGCTGTCCGACGAAGAGTCCAGCCCCGCTGCGACGAGCGACGAACCCGAGGACACCAGAATCCCGATGGAATCCTCCAACACTAGCATACAGTGCAGCCTACCCTTGGACAAAGTTGCCTCCATACTGCAAAATTGTCAAAGTTCGACGGAATCTATATTCGCGACGAGTCCTCAGCAAACGTCGAAGACCCCAACAAAATCCGTGTCACCGATCATCAGACATCTTTGCCTCTACTGCGACCGAAAGTTTCTCTCGATATCGCTGCGTCAACGGCACACCGAGAGAGTTCATCAGTTGGGCGGTGGACGGAGATCCGACAGGAATTCTCGCAAAACCAGCCAGAATTGTCAATACTGCGCGGAAAAGTGTGCCGATAATCTCGACGCGCTGTTCCAGCACATGATCGTCAATCATACCGACCGATATCAC
Source organism: Ophion slaviceki (assembly GCA_944452715.1). NCBI lineage: Eukaryota > Metazoa > Arthropoda > Insecta > Hymenoptera > Ichneumonidae > Ophion > Ophion slaviceki. The sequence continues at coordinate 4,317,450 of OX101785.1, read as the reverse complement.
GCTTGCGTTCAATGCACCACGAGATACCTCACCAGGGACACCCTCGTCAGTCACATGAGCGATCATCACGGCTACAATTGCGACAAACTCGGCGACAAAAGCGCCAACGACAAGACCAATGTCGTCAAGGAGACGACGATTTTGTCAACGCGCGAGCACAATCCACGCGACAGGGATAACGACGAGTCCGAAGAAAAGCGCGAATGCGAAAAAATCACCGCGACTGTCAAAAATATCGCCAAGTCTCAAAAGACGATCAAAGATACCATTAGTAATCCTGGCAGTCCGGAATTCGACAGCACTTTCTACAGCAGCGTCAGCTGCAACATCAGAGAGAACTTGCTTCATCATCTGGATGGGAAGCTACAGATTTGTACCAGTCCGCCAGGTGGCGCTGCCTCCAACGAGCCGAGAAATTTCCAACATGCTTCGCAATCATTTCACGATCACCCTAACGGCAATCACGTACAATTTCCCATCGACATATCGCTGACAGCGGCAACGCCGATCTACAACAAGGAGTACGTGAGCGACGAGTACGAAAACTCAAGCGAGTACGCCCAAAAACCCGGCAAAACCGGACGTTCCCATCCACGACGCGTCTCCTTCGAGAAATACAACTTTCCGCGGAAATACGACGGGAAGGAACAGTGGACGTGCTCGATCAAGGATCTCAGCAAGTTCGACATTTCCACCCAATTGACACTGAGGAAGAAACAACAGATGATCAAGGAGAGACTCGCCACAGGCAGACTGAACAACGGGACGATAGCCTCCGCAAGTACGGACATCTTTAATCCGGATGTTGACAACTCGAACAACGATGATGAGAAGGATCCGCAGAACTGCCAACGTATCGAAGATTCGAGAATTCCCCTGTGCGAGAGTCAGACGAGCTCGAATAATTCGAGAACGTCGAGCAATTTGCGCGAAGCGGAAGATTTTTCACCTACGAACAATCCAAATGAGTTCACTGACGAATTCAGCAATTTTCTTAGACTGAGGAAGTGGAACGAGGCCAACGATGAAGCGAGGAACAATCAGGAGATTGTTTACGCCGAACTTACGGGCGAATGGTCGAGACCCAGGGTCTACATATGCGGTGCCTGCACCTCCAGACACGTCAGTCTCATTTATTCATCTTACACCTTGCGCCTCTCCTGCACTCAGATATGATGAGAACGACGTTGAAGCTTGCATCGTTGGAATGCAAAGATTTTTTTTCTTTATTTTCATCATCATCCTTTTTTGCAAAGTGAGGTCGTGAATCTCTAAGAAGAATACGTAAAACGTTTGAGGAATTTTCACAGCCTACATCGAACTAAAATTTGTGCGATTAGAAAACATACTTCCCATTGCGTTTCAATGATGCGAACTTCAACGTCATGGGAAAAAACATGAATGGTAAATAACGGAGAAGAAAAATTGAAGCTCTTTTTTGATGTGGTAAAATTAATTTACTATTGTTTACTATTAATTTACTGTTAATAATACATTTATTTATTCTTTTAACGGGGAGGTACATGAAAATGATCATGGGGTAAGTCCTAACACACCGGCGTATATATGGAGAATGGAGACTGGGAGGCCGAACATCGAGGAAGAAGCAAGAAAGAGAGCGAGTGGTTACATATTGAACATATTAAAAATGGATAGCGAGAGATCGCCAAGAATTTGTCTCAGTGAAGAAATAAGGAACTGGGCGAATGGAAACCCTTCCAAGTGGGGTGGAGAAAATGGAAAATGCATTTAGAAAAGTAAGAGATGCGGAGTCAATGCTGAGGATAGGAATCGGTGGAGACTTGAGTCGACTCGAAGCAAAGCTAAAAACTGGATGTGACATTTTAAATGATCAAAGGATGCAGGGAGACTGGTGCAGAATAGAAACCTCGAAGTAGTGTATAGAGTATAAATATCGTATAAGCAATGTAAGGATGCAAAAGTATTGGGATCAGGAAAAAATAAAAGAAGACAAAGAGCAATGTGCCAGAATGAGGTGCGGCAACGTGGGGAGGGAGGGAAATATAGGGTTTGAGGACTCATACGTCCAGTCGGTAAAAATCCTACTGCCAAGTTCTTTCTCAGACGGACCACATTTCGGGCAAACGAAGAGAAAGACGTTGTTCGACGTTTCAAAAAAATCAACCGTTTAGGAGAACACTGGGAATCCGTAAATCAGCTATCTCTCTCACACTCGTAGCCGCTCGGTCTGTGTGACACATGGCTTTAAGGGACAACATCCCTCTAGCGGCAGAAAATAAAGCCTAACTTTGACAATTTATTTTGGGAGTATGAAAAAAGGAATAGGATTTCTTTTGAGAGGGTTTATTTAACGCATATTGAAGTATAAAAAAAATGTATTCTAATTTTCATACAAAGTAGCAGCGACAGAGCCCATTTTGAAAAACGTGTTTTTTTTACAAATAGCTTCACCGGAGGACGGTTTTCTCGTAAAGTATAAGACATGGAACAAAAACCAAAAAAAAAAACATAATGTATATATTATTAGCTATGGGACTACGTAGGGATTTAAAAAAAAATCAAATTTGGAAAAAATGGCGCACTTTAAAAGAAATAAATCGATTTTTTGCCCAAAAAATAAGCAGTAAATTGTTTATAAAAAAGTTTACATTGAATCAAAAAACGGCTAGGTACTCCCATGGAGAATGTAATTGTGAAGCTACTATCAACATTTCAAATCGATCCATGCAAAGGTGTTCCAGTAATCTGTCCTTCCAGTTTTAAAAAAGTGGTTTCGAGAAAAACGCGTTTAAAGTTGTACGAGGCGCCTGAAAAAAGTCCGAGGCGCTGCGGCAAAATCGATAATTGAACATTGTAACATTTTTTTTCGCTACAGGACCAATTGCATATTATTTTTATGTCCCCAAAGTATTTTTGTTGGCAAAGAAAAAGGATTTTTCCAAAATCCTAGAATGGTGTCCCTTGAAGGAAAGTCGTGCAGACGGTACGGGAAAGGAAAAAGGAATTTAGAGCATATAAGGCAACGTGAGGCATTTAAAAAATGATAAGTAGAAATGTGAGGATAAAAGTGGATGAACTCTTTATAGAAACAAAGAAGCAGATAGGATGGAACATATAGCTGAATGGAGAAATTAGGCCCGTACTTTGTGAATACGTGAGACAGTTCGAGGAAAAGGTGCGAACCAGAGAGAGCAATAAATGAAAAGGGTACAAGACGATAAGTTGTAATGGGAATGTAGTAATAGAGAAAAAGAGAGTAATGTAAATCAAAGACAAGATTATATATAGACTTAGAAGTAGGATAAAAAAAAAGTATGTAACAGCTGTAATTTGATGGAATATTCTTAAGCCCGAGAGGCAAGAATGGCTAAATAAATATAATATATTCTTTTAAACTCATTTAAATTAAGAAAAACAAAATAATAAGTTACCATTAATTTACGTAATTGTAACGTACCGAAATTCTGCTATTTTTTTCCGTATTCGCTTTGCTCTTCAGTGACAAATTTCACGATCCAAGTTGCAATAACATTAGATTACTCGAGACAAATTATACTGAGGGATAGTAAAGCACAATGTGTTGGGAAATCTCGGGTTTCTTCGATTGCCTTGAAATCCCCAGAGCGTAGAAAACAAGAAAACAGAGCCACGTAGAGCTTGAAGGCTTCTCTAGCTCGAGTGGTGAACAGGGGGTACCCCTTAATCGCCAGAGCTTTACCAAACCTTCATGTGCACGGATTTACGTAACCAAAAGCCCCGCAAATCCGTCACGGTATTTCAAGAAAATTCCAAACGTTGGTTTTGCGGTCGAGATTTTTTTTGCAGCGGTATATGAGAAATGAGCCATTCTTCTCGACAGCCCCGTTAAGATTTAATTAGTACGTGATTCGAATAATTGAATTAGCCTTTTAATTGCATTTTTTTTGCATAATTTCGACAATTGAAGCTTATCCAATTTTTTGTTCGTTATTACATGAAATTTAATTCGAGAGCCTGCAATCACATTGGCTTTTTGATTCAACAAAATATTCATAATTCCATTCAACTCCAATCGTAACGTCTCGAAGAATTACTCATTTTTTGTTATTTTAAAAATATATTGCAATATTTTTAATTCATGAGTTGCTTTCATTCAATTAGTTCACATTATTTTTATATATTTATATATATTTACTTTGATTTAAGTGATTCAACAATTTTTAACCAATTTAATTTTGTAATATTTATTGGAAGCCTAATATTATTTCTCATATTGTATACTACGAATAATGCAGACTTTTATAATATTTAATGACAAGAAATTTGCATCGTTGGAATGCAACGATTTTTTCCCCTTTACTTTGATTATTCATAAAAAATGTTTTTTTTTTTTTTGTAAATTGTGATCGTAAATCTCTAATAAGAATACGTAAAATTACTCCAGTGATTTTCATAGCCTGAATCGGCCGAATTTTTTTTGTCAACTACACAGAATGATTTTTCGCTGCGTTCGAGCAATGCATACTTCATCCTATTGAAGTTTGCATCGTTGGTACGCAGGGAAATATTTTCGTTTTCATAGTGACCAATTCTTTGGCACATTTGGGCTACGAATATCACTGAATTTTTTTTTTAAATCCTCATTAGGGATCCATAACCCAAACCTGCCAAAGAAGAGGTTAGATAATTGTCGGAATAAAGAAATGAAAAAATAAAGAAGGATTTTCATTGCGTTCCAACGATGCAAATTTCAACACCATCACACAGCTTCAAGATCGTAATATTTATGACAAATTTAATATCGTAATATTTGTTACCAATTTAATACCATAATATTTATTACAAATTTAATATTATAATATTTATTACAAATTTAATAGAACAATATTTATAACATTCCAAAAAATGTAAACTTTTGTAATATTCATTCTAAATTTATGGCGTTGACGTTTGCATCGTTGGAATGCAACGAGAATTCTTTTTTATATTTTAATTATTTTACAAAATCTTTACGTGGAGATTTAAATTCTAGATTTCTAGGTAAGCAACTTGAAAAATGATTGAGAATTTTTCCAAACGAAGATTGGTCAAAAGACATTTCAGTAATAGAAAAATAATAATTTTCGTAGCATTCCAACGATGCAAACATCAATCCCATCCAAATTTTGATTGTTGCAAATATTATAAATCGAAAGAATATAGCAACATTTTTGGTTTCGTCTTAATTGCAATAAATGATCGTTAAATATTTCGTTTCTGTGACTTCGTTGCAGTTGACACTTCGCGAATTGGAGGAGCACAAGGTGATTTCTCATCCTAACGTTTGGTGCTCTCATCTCGAGTTCACCGGTGATCAACGGGAGCTCTACAAGCACCTTTTTCTACCGGGACGCAGTGTCGCGACAAGCAAAGCGAAAAATGCTGTGCTAACGGAAAAAGTGTGCACAAAGTGTTCGAAAATTTGCGGCAGCCTTGCCGAGCTGCATCGTCATATATTGGAGTGCGGTGGTGATCAGGCTTGGCTTTTGGGACTATTCGGCAACGGAAAGAAAAAGTGCAAGTGGCGGCCGTTCGGTAGTCGCAGCAGGCGGCGAAGGCATCGCGGCATGAAGAGAAATATTCAAAATTCACAAACACCGAGGGCGAATCAACCGAGGGAGAAAAATCCAACGGCACCCCGAGTTCGACCCAGCGATCGTACGAAATATTTTACCAATTTCACCATTTTTTCACCAGATCGAAATTTGCATCGTTGGCATTCAATGAAAATTAATGTTTCCGAATTGTCTTAAATTTCTTTCGGCAGAATTTCCTGACGAAAATCCCTCAACTATTTTTCACCAGATCGAAATTTGCATCGTTGGCATTCAATGAAAATTAATGTTTCCGAATTGTCTTAAATTTCTTTCGGCAGAATTTTCTGACGAAAATCCCTCAACTATTTTTCACGATACTTATTTCAGAGATTTACAAAAAAAATCTGCAAAGAAAAAGATTTTCCCATAATAATAATAAGGAAACAAAAATATAAAACAAAAGTTCCGTTGAATTCCAACGATGCAAACTTCAACGCCATAACTTTTCTACCTCCACATACATTACCGGCGAAAAGTTTCCGGACAAAATGTCAAAAAAGTTCCGGAACGATTTTTTATTCCATTTCGCCGATAGTTGACATAAACGAATTTAATAAACGGCATTTTGAAGGGGAGGAATTCACCTTCATTCCGTTCTTTTTTAAAATTTTTTACTATTTTTTTTACCACTAGTACCCCTTTTTGAAAACGACCATTTTTCGCCTTTTATTGTTCTTTTTCTGGTGGACCCCGTTTACAGACAAACATTTTTTATGCATTTCTTTGACCGGAATCATAAAGGGGAAAGCTCAAGCTTCAATTCTGTTTTTTTAAAAGCTTCGTTCGATTTATTGTCTAAAGATATTTTAATTTTTTTAAAAGAGATTTTGAAAAATGACGTGTAACGCGAAAACGACAAGGATTCAAGGAAAACCTCAAGACAGTAAAAAGTTGAATCGGTTTTCGTTGAGTTCGCGAGAATATTTTCAGATTTTTTCCGCCTATTTTCGGTAAAAAAAATCAGATGATTTAAGGGGCTATACCAGTGTGAACGCTGAAAATTTGGGTGATTATCGGGAATTTTTTGGAAGAAAAGTACTCAATTAAATGTTTCGGAAAATTAAGAATATATTTGGCTATATTTGACCTATATTACATAATTTTTTCATAGAAAAATATTGAGATCCGCGACTTATGCGCTGCCTTCGGAGGCGCCGAAAAAAAAGTTCCTCCGCTGACATGATTCCGGCCGGTTGAGTAGCTGAAACCAAAAAAGGAAAAATGTCATTAAACTGGAAGGTATTTCCTGTACAATGACGTAGGATTTTCGAAAAATATCAAAATCTAACAAAATGGCGTAGTTATGAAAAAAAAATCTGTTTTCTTGCCAATAAAATGGTCGTTTTTTTTTTCAATGCCAAATCGTCAGTTTTCATCCACTCAAAAATATTCTACGTCATTGTAGAGTAAATATATTCAAGAGTACTTAGTTCAAATTTCAAATCATTCGGATAAATTCTCTTTGAATTACAATATCAGCAAATTTGAAAAATCTCATTGCAAGAAAAACGTGTTTAAAGATTTAACTATCGATTTTTGCAAGATAAAATGGTATTGACATAAATAATATAAATGATAATGACATTCTTGAAAGTATACTGTCGAAAAAGGCAAAAAAACGATTTTTTGAAAGTGTCACATTGGCATAGCCCTTTAATTACCGTAACTTGGGAACTAAGTTGTGGTAAAATTTCAGAGAGGAAAAAATTGTATTTTTCTATTTTCAACGTAATCGAATTATTTCCAATTTTTTTTTCCGATTGACGTGACTAAAAAACCACAAAATGTTAACGTGAAAAAAAATGTCAAAAAAAAACACCCAATATCACGAGTTCGGATCTTCAAGCCTCGAGCTTCCTCACGAATTTATTAAAAAATGTTCATATAGGCAAAACGACACTAGGTGAAAACAACTCTCGTCACACAAATCAAGTTTTTGTTCCTTTTGTTTGACATCAAACAGGCGAGAGTATCCAGAAGATGCTCGCGAATTTACCACCAAAGAGAGCGAGCAGGCGAGTGATGCAGGACACAACGGTGAGAACGCAGCGGCGACTGGGCAAGGTAATTGTCCGAGAGGAACAATCGATTTTCCAACCATGCCTCCAAGCACTCAGCTCCCGATGGAGAAATCGATTACAAAAATGGTCCTTCCATGAGTACTGATAATGGTGGCTCAGTTGTACCGTCGTCACTCCAAGACTCTCAACCTTCAACGACATGCAACTAATTACAATGACGTAACACATTACATCATATTAGATGTCACTACAAACACGACTGATTCTTAATTACCATAGTCCAACATGCAGGACACATATTTTCAAACAAAGCATACTCATAAATCTTTCTCTGAGGGCTTCGGAAAAATCGGCGAAAAAAGTTCGATCCCAGAATTGCGCCACGCGTAATAATTCGTAATTTTCGTCGCGCCAAATGGGGAAGCAGATAATTTTTGGAGAAAAACAAGTCCTTTGAAACTAGCGTGCTTGACCCCTCTTGTTTTTTGGAATCAGTCGCCGCTAGTACGCGTCTACACGGCGGCCGCTCGTCGTAGCTTGGGACTCTTTTGATTAAACTTGCATTATCGTGAACACGAGAAAGGCCTCTTTCATATGGCAACGATAGCAATGTGAGCTTGTGTCGGGGCGGGGACCGGTTGCGCGTGCGCGCGCACGTGAACATGTAAATGTAGGTACGTGTGGCTCGCAAAGACTCTTTGACTCGTAACGATGCGTTGCATGAGCACCGCTCAGCAGAAGCCTGCGTCGCTCACAGCCTGACCACTGCCTGACCCAAATACTATCCTGCTATGGCCAACAGCTCTATATATATATATATATATATATATATATATATATATATATATATATATGTATGTATGTATATATGTATATGTATATGTATATGTATGTATGTGTGCATATGTATATATATATATATCAAAAGTGTGCTATACATGTACCGAATATACATAGCACATTATATATCGGTCGTTCCTCGTTGCTCAGCCATATCGATCCGTTTCGCTTCCTCTGCGCCCTCCTCACAATTTCATTGCTCATCTTTCCATCTTCGCCTTTTTTCTCGATAAGAACCAGTATATGCACGCGACATTGCTTATTCCCAACGTTCTTTCCCTGTCGGTTCGGGTTCGTGTATGCCTCTAGAATGTCAAGCCGTCTTCAAATCATCTCCCATTCATTCTTCATTCGCACGATTTGTTATGAACGTCAACGCTCTCGAGTCCATTTTCAAAGATTTGCGACGAATATCCCTGGAAAACAAAATAACGAAAAATAAACACGACGAAGTTTGCATCGTTGGAATGCAACGAAAATTCTTGTTTTTGTCAAGGCCTTGGGCCACAGTAACGGGTATGAAATCATGTGCGAATTGAACAATTTTTTTTGTGTGAAACAGTGTATCGCTCATGAAATCAATTACACATTTATTTAGTATGAATATCAAGCTGTTAGAAAATATATGTATTTTTTTTTCGATGTACAAAATGGCGGGCTACTAATATTTTCTTTTGTTATATTTTTTTAGGCGCTCCGCGGCGTGACATTTAGCATTGACAATTTTTAACCTAGAACAAAGGATAAAAATTCTCGTCAATCTATGTTAGAATACCTAGAGAAGTACGTACGGAATTTAAAAAATATTGTTTTATTCAAAAGTTGTAGGTATTTGAACTTAAGAAATGAATTTTCAGGGAAAAATTTCGATTTAACTGCTCATAAAATGAAAAGTTTTCGATTAATCAGAAATTCCGTACGTACTTCTCTGCGAAATGCAATTAGAAACATAACATTTAAATTTGAAGTAAATCGAGTGAAAATTGTTGAAGTTATTTGTCACGCCAATTGGAAAAAAGCTGTTTCCCAAAGTTTCGAGTAGTCAGCCATTTTGTACACCGAAAAAAATGGACATATTTTCTAACAGCTTGATATTCATACTAAATAGATGTGTAGTTAATTTTATGAGGGAATCGCTTTTTCACACAAAAAAATTGTTAAATTCGCACATGATTTTATACCCGTTACTGTGGTCTTAATATACAAAGTTCATTGGGCAGATTTGGATAGTGCGTATCTGCATAAGCAATTTGAAAAGTGGTTGAAGTATTTTTGTAGACAAAATCCGCCGAGAGAAATTTGAGGAACATTTACTTTGCATTCCGACGATGCAGACTTTAATCTCGTGAAAAATAAGGAAGTTTGCCGTGAAAAAAGAGTTTGCGTTTGGGAGATAATTTGGGGTTGCTTGCAAATACTTGGGTGAATAGATATTAAGGGATAACACCACTCTAGCGGCAGAAAATAAGGCCTGACTTTGACAATTTATTTTGGGAGTATGAAAAAAGGAATAGGATTCCTTTTGAAAGGGTTTATTTAACAATTATTAAAGTACAAAAAAAAATTATTATAATTTTCATACAAAATGGCGGCGACAGAGCCCATCTTGAAAAACGTGTTTTTTTTACAAATAGCTTCAGGCGAGGACGGTTTTCTCGTAAAGTATAAGACCTGGAACAAAAACCAAACAAAAATATAATCTATATATTATTAGCTTTGGGACTACGTAGAGATTTTTTTAAATCAAATTTTGAAAAAATGGCGCACATTGAAAAAAATTAATCGATTTTTAAATAATCAAAAAAACGTCCACATTGAATCAAAAAACGGCTACGTACTCGCATAGAGAATGTAATTGTGAAGCTACTATTATAATTTTTTTCCAAAATCCTAGAGTGGTGTTATCCCTTAATGAAAATGTTACCAGACGTTATGGTATATTTTCCGAATATAGTCGCACAAGATGATATTAAAGTTTGCATCGTCGGAACGCAACGAGAATTTAGTAGATCGAACTTTTTTTGGCAAATTTAGGCTACAATAATCGTTCAACCGTTTTTTAGGATCCTCATGAAAAATGCACAGCCTAAGTTCGCAGGAAAATAACTCGGATGATGAAAAAACTGAAGAAATAAATCGAATAAAACAAATTCGTTGCATTCCAACGATGCAAACTTTAACATCGTCATGTACATGAAGTTTGCATCGTTGCTATCCAACGGTTTCATTTTTTTTTTCGATTTTGTTTGGTTGGTCCCGGTGGCCGTAAATATTTTTTATTCATTTTACCATATTTTTTTAGCAACTAGAGCCGAACTGACCAAGAAAAAATAGGAAATTACAAAATCGAAAAAAAAAAAATGAAACCGTTGGATAGCAACGATGCAAACTTCATGTACATAACATCGTCGCAAAAGGAGAAAGGTTTCCGCACTCGTTTATCAAATATTACATTTTAAAGTTTACGTCATTCTCCGCTTGATTGCATTGGTTCTATGGGACAACGTCGTTAGCATTTCAGTTTCTCGCGTATAGTTGTCGCATATGTGAAGAAAGTGATCAAAAAAACGAATATTGTGTGTGTGTGTGTGAAAGTGACCAAAAAACGAATATTGTGTGCAGGATAGTGCACAGATAGTGCACAATGCAGTGTTCCTGCATTGTTCCTGCACAATGCAGGAAGAATATTACCGAAAAAAAACGACAGGTTACCGATCTAATTAATGAGAATGTATGAAAAATATGTTACCACATCGAGAGAAAAGTCCATGGTGTTTACAACAAACGCCTATGGTAAAAGAGGCGATAGTATAATTGATTATAGTGTATTGACATCGTAATATGGTTAACACGATTATAAGCGAAAAGTATACCTAAATATGCGATTTGGGTGGCGTGTTTGGCTATCCATTATCCCCGAAATGATTATTCACTATTGTCAAAGGCTTGAAAATATAGAAATGGTTAATTCAGTGCTATAACAAAATCGGCGTGCAAATACTAATGTTGTTTGGGTTCAGTCAAACTTCTACTATCCTTTTCAAGTTTCTACAATTTATATGGTTAACATTAAAGCTTTTCGAGTATAATTTGTTAAAAGACCTTACGAAAAGTGACTATACGAAAAAAAAAAATTATAGTAAAGTTTACTCATAGCGAAGATGTAAATCATTTGCAGTTCGAGCAACCGCAGCTTAAGGCCTTAGGCCACAGTAACGGGTATAAAATCATGGGTGAATTTAACAATTTTTTTCGTATGAAAAAGTGATTCACTCTAAAAATTAAGTACACCTATTTAGTATGAATATCAAGCTGTTAGAATTTTTTTTTCGATGTACAAGCTTACAAGACTAATATGTACAAGACTACTAATATTTTCTTTTATTATCTTTTTTTTAGGCGCTCCGCGGTGTGATATTTAGCATCCGCAATTTTTTACCTAAAACAAAAAACAAAAATTTTCGTCATTCCACATTAGATTACCTAGAGAAATACGTACGGAATTAAAAATTTTTGTTTTATTCAAAAGTTGTAGGTATTTGAACTTAAGAAATGAATTTTCAGTGAAAAATTTCGTTATAACTGCTCATAAAGTGCTCATAAAATGAAAAGTTTTCGATTAATCAGAAATTCCGTACGTACTTCTCTGCGAAATGCAATTAGGAACATAACTTTTAAATTTCAAGTAAATCGAGGGAAAATTGTTGAAGTTATTTGTCACGCCAATTGGAAAAAAACTGTTTCGAGAAGTTTCGAGTAGTCGACCATTTAGTACATCGAAAAAAAAAAATTCTCACAGCTTGATATTCATACTAAATAGATGTGTAGTTAATTTTATGAGTGACATAAAATTATCTACACATGGATAATTTTATTTACAGATAATTATCTAATAATAGTAGTAATTATCTATGTGTAGATAAATTATCCACACATAGATAATTTTATTTATAGATCATCTTTAACGAAAAAAAATTGTTAAATTCGCACATGATTTTATACCCGTTACTGTGGCCTAAGGCCTTAAAAATACAGGCGAGTGTAAAATTTCGTCTACTGCGCATCATGCGAATGTATGGTTCGTCGAGTTTTTCGGTATTTTTCGCGTATAAATTGCGTTTTCGCGAAATTTTAATTAACCTGTTTGGCATTCATGGAATGTTGAAGCGGCCTCAATGAGAATTCGGAAAATTGGGGGTGCTGCCTTGTATTCAAATTGGCGAGCCTCGGCTCCTGAGAAATATCTTATGTACACACAGACGCGTGCGCGCACACATATGCGCGGTAACAAAAAACAGATAGCAGTTATGCGAAAAGGTCGAAACTCGATATTGATAAGGGAATGGCATTATGCGTCTCCGGTGCAGTAATATGTACATATTACTATGGATATACTATGGATATATGGATCTGGGCAAATTCTGCACCATCATAAGTAAAGTATTGATTCTGGAATACAGCCATACGCGCGAGCGCGCGCACACACACAGACACATCGAGAAAACATGCACGTGCATTTGACGTATTTAGCTGGCTCGTATCGAGGCGATACACATTATCCAATGATTTATGATTGATATTGCACTACTTTCGCCGTTCGTCTCGTTCAACATGATATATTTGCACTTGTTGACGAAATCGGGTGAAAAACAAACCAAGTTGGAAGATCGATATCCGGTCGTACTGATGGACCTATACTTAAACCGCCGTCAGTCGATAGTGCGGAATAACGGTTATCCGTGTGCCCGTTTTATTTTTTGTCAATTCTCAACGGGTATCTTTATGGGGAAATCCGACCGACGAGGACTTTATTCGAACGGACGATTCAATGAGACATAAAAGACAATGTTTGATGAAATTAAAAAATAGTTACATTAAGGGGCTACATCTACCTAGAGGCCCGAAAAAAAATGGAAACGGTTGGTGGAAAAGAAACACATTTATTCTTAACACAAAGGTATATAATTAACACAAAGGTAAACATATATTGTGAGCCTTCAAGGGGCTATACCAGTGTGAACGCTGAAAATTTGGGTGATTTTCGGGAATTTTTTGGAAGAAAAGTACTCAATTAAATGATTCGGAAAATTAAGAATATATTTGGCTATATTTGAACTATATTGCATAATTTTTTCATAGAAAAATATTGAGATCCAAGCGACTTATGCGCTGCCTTCGGAGGCGCCAAAAAAAAGTTCCTCCACTGCTGACATGGTTCCGGCCGATTGAGTAGCTGAAACCGAAAAAGGAAAAAATGTCGATAAACTGGAAGGTATTTCCTGTACAATGACGTAGGATTTTCGACAAATATCAAAATCTAACAAAATGGCGTAGTTATGAAAAAAAATCTGGTTTCGTGCCTATAAAATGGTCGTTTTTTTCAATGCCAAATCGTCAATTTTCATCCAATCGAAAACATCCTACGTCATTGTAGAGTAAATATATTCAAGAGTACTCAGTTGAAATGTCAAGTCAATCGGATAATTGCTCTTTGAGTTACAATGTCAGCAAATTTGAAAAATCTCATTTCGAGAAAAACGCGTTTAAAGATTCAACTATCGATTTTTGCAAGATAAAATGATATTTGAAATCAAATGAAATTTTTACAAGATATTCTTGAAAGTATAAACTGTCGAAAAAGGCAAAAAAAATCGATTTTTTGAAAGTGTCACACTGGTATAGCCCCTTAAAAAAATTACCAAAAATACAGAAAACAACAAAAGTATGGCCTCTGGCAGGCGATGAATTTTTTCGCGGCATTTGGCGGTGGACACTCTCCAGCTTAAACGATCCATCTGAAATCTAAAAACCAAACGAGTTATTCAAGTGTACAATAAATACGAGTCGTTGACGATCGTGGATATTTCAAATAATTTTTTTTTAACAACGTAGCGACTAATTGAAACTCGAGCATTCAATATTAATTAAAAAAGTCGGCATTTTCACGTAACTATTGAAAAATGAAGATCGATTTTGAAAAAAGTGTGATCGTCAACGACCTTTAAATGTTTCTCATCCTATCTCCTGTAAATTTGGAAACAATCCATCGAGTGGTTCTCGAGATATCATGTCCACCGACTTTGAAAAAAGTGTTTCGAGAAAAACGCGTTTAGAGTTTGGAGTATGATGCTGCTACCGCTCGCCCGGCCGACTGTTAGAAACTGTAGCTCATTCAATTTTAGGAACATTTCAATGAAATTCGCGCGGAATATAGCGAAAAGTTGATACTATCGAATAAAAATATCGGAAAACGCCATTTTTTTACCCACCTAGGTAGATGTAGCCCGTTAATTATAGTGTGAAGGAAAAAAGCGCTTGGATTGACGAAAAGAGAGAGCCAGAGGGAATATGGTTGGTTGATCGATTGGATTTAATATTTTTTGTGTACCATTCTCACAAAAAACGAATACATTCCACTAAAATGATAAGATCAAGCAATATTGAAGGTACGATTTATCGATTCAGACATTATAGCAGCGACAAAATACAATTTTGTGTAATACAAAAATACATGACGTTGAAATTTGCATCGTTGGAAAGCAGCAATTTTTTTCTTATTAATTTTTATTATTGTTCGAAACCTCTTTTTTGCAACTTGAGGTCGCAAATGTCCAATAGAAATACGCAAAAACGTTCGAATGATTCTCATAACCTAAAAGGTCCAAAGCAAGATTTTATTTTAAAAAAAGCATTAATTTTCGTTGTGTTCCAACGCTGCAAACTTCAAGGTCACAAAAATACGTCTCTACAAACAATGATTACAGGAAAAGTATGCTGCACGTGCATCCGTGTGCGTATGCAGAAAGAGAAAGAGATAGACCAATAGCGTCCATTTTCATTCGTAGATGCAGACGAGATCAAGGCCCCGTTTGGTGGATGCAACGAGCGCGAGTTCGAGACTGTCGCAAAAAGCAGTGCTGCGTAACAAATTGCTGAAGAACGCAAAGTCGTTTCAGCGCAAACGTTGCCGGGGCGACAACATAACGGCGGCGATTGAGAGGGTCGTGAAGAAGTTCGAGCACGCGGATGACGCGAGTGAGAACGCAGCGGTGGAAGATGACGAGGAGGAGGTTGAGGATGAGGACGAGGATGAGGAGGAGGACGAAGACGAGGAAGAAGCTGAGGAGGAGGAGGAGGAGGAAGAGGAAGATTACGAAGAGGACGAGATCGAGGACGACTCGGGTCTCTTCAAGGAATCCCGTAAATTCGAGAACCCAAAAGTACGCGGCGAAGCATCAAAAGTCCAAAAGAATCTCGAATCGAGCAATCGTTCGACGAAAATCGTGCGTGGCGTCCGAGTTGTCAGTAAAAAGCGAAACGTCAAATCCAACGCTTTGCACAAAGCTACGGTTGTCGCAAAATCTCGGCCAACGAGCAACACCAACAGACGAGCAACGTCCAATTATCGAAGCAAAAAGTACACGAGAAAAACGACGAAAAATCACGATAGAAACTTACCGTCGCGATCAACGACGACGGATCTTACTCAGGACGGTGGCTCGCTCGCCTCGAATTCCTCGTCGCCCAGCCACTCGGCCATACTGCGACGAAAGAAGCACGTGGATCCCGTGGTCTCGTTGCACGCTTCCCTCAAAGCTAGGTCACAGCTGAGAACGCACGACGGCAAATTTGCACGTAGGATCGACACCGACGTGGCGGTGAATTCACCGAGAAAAGAGCCCTCGGCAGCACGCGCGCCAACAGCCACGAGGCGAAACAATTCTCTCGTCGATCAGGACTCCAACGGAACGAGACAAAAGTCATCGAAAAAAAGCACCTCCGAGCCGGACAAAACGACGTTGCGCGATTCCGCGACTGACAAACGTCCCTCAACCGCCACGAGCAAGGAAACCTCGAGGAAAAATAGCGCCGAGGGCGATAAATCGATCGCGTCTTCCCAATCCTCGGCCACCCGAGACACGAACGACCCGGGCAAAAAATCCGCTACCAAGAGTGCCCCCGAGCGAGCTAAAGCTGCTGCGAGACTTCCGGATGAACCACGACGCGTCAAAACGAGAAAAGCGTCCGCGAGGAAGACCACCTCGGAGACGAGGGACGCTTCGAGCGACGGGCAGGAGGAGGAAGACGAGGAGGAGAAGGCTCTCGATGAACGAGACGCGAACGAGGCGCGATCGAACGGATCGGGAAAATCGAAAAAATCGTCGAGAGGAAACTCGACGGTACAACGCAGCGTGAACAGTTTGGACCTCGATCTAGACGAGGCTATCTCGAAAAACGTGATCGACGTAACGAGAATAAAAAATTCCGTCGCCCGTGAGATCGTGGCTGTTGAGGAGCGTCCGAGCCGCGGGCGCCGGAAGAAAAACGTCGACGAGGGCAGGGCCTCGAGAAGCGCCGAGAACCCGGCGAATACCCAGGACTCGAGGAACGATCCGGCAATGTCGAAATATTGCCGTACGAAGAACGACGCGTCGAGCAGCACGGCTGAGCAGGAATCTACGAAGCGCGTGCACAGGAGAGACTCGAAGAATCGCGAGATCGAAGAGAAGGGCGATTCACCGAAGGGAAACGAGACGAGAAGGGAGAGCCGAAAATCGAGCAACTCGAGACAAGCGAGACAAGAACGTCGCTCCGGTTCACTCGAAGATTTTTCCAAAATTCGCCAAGTACCGGACGAAGTGAGAAAACTCTTGGGCAGCGACGATTTGTTGACGCAGATCGGACTGAAGAGCCGCGATCGAGCGACCAGGGCGCTGACCAAGGTCGCGCAGCAACGCGTCAATGGCCCGAGAAACAGAGGAGGGAGGAAAAATTCCCTCGACTGCGAGGAGCAGCCGTCGGAGGAAACGGAGAAAACGACTCTGAGAGTATCGCCGAGGAAATTGGACAGGAAAGAGCCGAGGTCCGGTGACGAGAATAATCCTGATAAAGTAACGAGGAACAACGAAGACGCGAAAATCGACGCGTCTGTCGGTGATGTTGTTGCTGCGGGAGAGACGAGAAACTCGAGGAAGATCGAGAGCAACGCTGGCAAACGCAGAGGTCGAATCAAACCGCGATCCGATGGTGCAAATGCAGCCGCGACTTGCGACGGTGATGAAGAAAGCCGGAGAGTATCTACGGAGAAGGAAGAGGCGAAAAAAGTCATCGAGACGGTTGATACGGTCGACGATAGAAGCTCCGAGGAAACGATCGCGATTGTCATCGACGAGGATGCTCGAGAATCTATCGAAATATCCGTCAATGAGAATCGAGAAGAGGAAAAATCGATCGAAAAGATCGACGCCAAAGATCCCGAGGCACTCGTCATAACCGCTACCAAGAGTCCTGCGGAACCGATCGAAAAGATCGTCGAAGAGCCAACGGCCAAAATCGGTACGAAAAATCTCGAAGAATCGATCAGACAAATAATCAACAGGAAAGTCAATAAACCGATCGCTGGAAAAAATGTGGCCGAAGTCGTCGAGACGGGCGCATCGTCCAGAAGGAGAAATCGGCTCGAGAGGGACGAGAAGATTTGCGCGAACGAGAATGTTGAAAATGCGGACGTGAAAAATCGGCAGGAATCGGCAGAAGCGGGCGTTGTGAATCCTGGAGAATCGACCGAGAAGATCGTTCACGTCGACGCGTCGACGGAAACGATCGGTACGAAAAATCTCGAAGAATCGATCAAACGAATATTCAATAGAAAAGTTGATCAATCGATCGTTAGCAAGCATCTCGACGAATCAATCGAAATGGCGATCAAAAGACATCTCGAGGAACCGATCGAAACGATCGTCGAAGATGTGGACGAACCGGCACGAGCGACCGTGAATGAAAATCCCAAAGAATCCGCGAAGAAAATCGCCATCGAAAGTTCCGAAGATTCTTGCGAAAACGTTGATGAAAACGTCGAGGCGAGGCAGGATAAATCCGTGAAAAGCATCGATCAAAGTGTTGAAGAAAGGTCGGAGATGGCTGAGGATGATCGGAAGGAGAGAATCGCGTCCGAGATCGTCGAGGCAAGTGTGGAAGAGAGGATCCTCGGTGGATCGGCAAAAAGTGCCGACGACGACAAAAACGTGGCTCCGTTGAGTTTCGAGCATCTTCAGCAAGAATCGAACAATTCGAACATCGACAGCGGCAAAGAGAATTCCTCGGAGACCGCGGTGAACGCGTCGAAGCTTAAAATCGTACGTCCGAAGAAGTGTCGTGGCTCGCGGCGCGAGAGAATCGGCAAGCGTACTTTGAGCAGCGTTATCGGCATATTAACGGAGGGTGTGAACATACCGGTCGAGATACAGCAGAGCGTCGTACTTACCGTTCAAACGTCGATCGAGGCAACCGCGGAGACCGGAAGTCAGAGTAACGCCGGCCAAGCGAGCGGCAACAACGTCGCCGCGGGCGAAGCCTCGAACGTTCGCGCGAGCGTTAAACCGAACGAGAGCAGCGACACGGCGAGCAGCTCGAGCGCCACCGAGGAAGGGCAAAACTCTCGTGACGTCGAGAGGCTGGAAAGCACGAGAATCGAGAGTGTGGAGAGGAGGGAAAAGTGCGAGAGCGACAAGAACAAGAGTCGAGATAACTCGAAGGAAAATGCGGAAAATGATGAAAAACCGGAAGTGGAAGAATCCGAAGCAGCCAAAGTATCGCCAAACGCCGGGTCACTTTCAACGAAAACTGCGGAAACCGTAGAATCTACGAGCGTCGGACCACCGAACGACATAATATTGGATCTCTCGCGGCGGAAACCCCGAGGCAAAGGTTCCTTCCTCGAGAAGATAGTCTCGAAAATTGCCAAACAAAAGGACGTTTTGCTCGATCACGATGTCGGATGTTTGCTCGACAACGCCGCCGACGAACTGACGAATATACTGAACGAGGTAAACCCCACGGTCGCGAAAGAAAATGCAACAGCAACCAAGACGATCGGCCCGAGCAACGACAAAGTCAACGATCAAACGATTTCCCGCGACGAACGATCGAGCGAGCCGGAAATTCCTCTCCCACCCGATAATGTTCTTTCCGATGTCGCCGAGAACGAACCGATTTCCGCGCGTAACCTTGTCCCCGAGACGAACGATCTAAGCGAGAAACAGCTCGGGCCTGCGAATCCGCGGATTCCGGAGGCCGAATCGGATCGGCCGATCGTCGAGGAATTGCCCAATAGACCGGAAATTACGAGGCCCGCGATCGACGATCGTGACTCGGATAGGACAAAGTCGCGGAGATCGTCGAAGAAGCGCTCACTCGACGCGACAACGCCCAAGAAGAACAAACGGAAAACGCAAACCGACGAGAAAGTCCCGGACGAGGATTCCTCCGAGGAAGAAGTGTGCCTCGCCGATATCATGAAACTGATCAACTCCGCGAAACAGGATAGTCCGAGGACCGACGAAAAGTGCGCGGAAAAGACTCATTCGATGAAGAGAAAAATCGTCGAGGTGGACAACGAGGAGGACTCGCCCTGCCGCACGAGCCCGAGTCGATCCGTCGACGAGTCCGAGAACGTCACCAGGTCGAAGCGATCCGACGAGACCGAGATGAAAAAATCCAAAAGAAACAACACCCAAAAATCGCAAATTCGCGAAGATTCGAATATCGAGGAAGTCAGCGATCACGAGACAAGCGAGAGTTCCATGACGAGGCAGCCGGTGGACGATGTCGAGTCGGCGATACCCTCGGCTGCTACGGAATCTTCCACAGAGTCCGCGAACATTTCGAGCTCAGGGACCGAGCCGAAGATCGTCGAGGAGTCTACGCCAACGATCAACAATCTCGAGAGCCCGACTTTGGAGAAATCAAAATGGCGGCCCACCCGAAAATGTGCCGCCAAGAAGAAATCACTGGCCGACGAGCATTTGAATCTCTCGGACGATGAGGTCTGCGACGTCGCGACGCGAAGTGACATCGGCAACGTTACGATTCTGCGTATTCCCGTTCCGCCCAAGGATACAAGCGCGGCGAACCACGCGCCGGAAACGGCGAACTCGATGGAGAGTTTCAAAATTCCCGACGTCAACGACCTCGTGACGTCGAGAAAGAGAACGACCCGGAAACAGTGTCTCCGCGAGAATCTGCAAATGGCCGATAAGGCGACGCCATCGGAGGTCTCACTTCCGGTTGAGAGCCAAGTCGAAACGAATAATTCCGCTACTGAGCCGGCCGTCGCGCTTTTCGTCGGCGACGAGAAAACGAGCCTCGACGTCGAGGAAAAACCGTCCATCGACATCGCGACCGCGGATCAAGAGACGAAGCCTGCAGAGCCGTCCGAGTCCACGGAGCCGGACGAAATCGAGGCCAAGTCATCGTCGAGAAAGAGAAACCACGCGGGCAACGAGAGAGACGGAAACGAGGACGCGCGAACCGACGGTTCCGCGGACGAGGACGTCGAGAGTGACGAGGTCACGGAGAGACGCGCCAGCCTAACGAGACGCGCCAAGGAAACGACCACCACCCCGAACGACGAGAGTGCCCAATTCTCCGACGCCAAGCTCCAACGCAAGTTCGCCGTTGTTCACACCAAGTCCGGCAAAATGCTGATAGTCGAGAAGAAGAAGAAATTCACCAAGGAGGCGGCGAGATTTTTTTGCGAAATTTGCGCCGCTAGTTTCACGCGAAAGAGCTCGCTGAAGAAGCACAACTCGTCGCAGTCGCATCTGCTTCAAGTATCGAAATACAACGAGGAGACGGAGAAGGGTGAGGGGTTGAACGAGGTGGGCGACGACGAAACTATCGAGCACTCGGTGACGAACGATAAAACGCCGAGTGAGGTCGCGACCCCGAAAGATTCGACGAGCAGCCTCGGGTTGACCTCGAAGATTATCGATGAACCGGAAGTTCGCAAGGGGCGCGAGACGCCGGAAGTACGAGGATCCGTGGACGAGCTCGGGAACGACACGAATCTCGCGGAGGAACGCATCAACGAAGTTTCAACTAGGGAGATTGGCGAGAAGGATTCGAGCGAAAATCCGACGCCTCTACCCGCCGACGAACAACCCACGGACGATTGCAAAATCGTCGAGAAAAAATTGTGCGTCGATGATTTCGAGGACGAACTTTTGGACGAGGAGATTTGCAAGATAACGGAAAACATGACCCACGACGAGTACGTTCTTACCGATCACGTGAGCCCGATCGCGCCGGAAGCTTCCTCGACCCCGCTCGAAAGTAACGCCGCCCAACCGCCCGACACGCCGGAGTCCATTAAAAAAATCGACCTCGCCAAAAGTCTCGAGGCGATCGGCGATCGGGAGAAGAAAAACTTGGCCGACGAGCATTTGAGCCTCGATTCACCGACAACTCGTGAGATCCCGGTCGACACTGGAGTCTCGAGTCTCGCGGCTATCACGAAAGAGACACCTTCGACTCAAGCGGCCCCGAAAATCGCCAACGAAGCGCAAGTTTTACCGGTCGAATTGCCGATCGTCGAGGAAGTCGTCGAGGAAAGATCGGCATCGCCGAATCCTCCGCATCTCGTCGAAGTTCAACCGGACGCGGTCGTCGCGTCGAACGAAGATTTCGCGATCGAGTCGACTTCGAAATCGCGGCGGAAGAGCAAGAGAAACGACGTCAACGTAGAGCCTGTCGTTGAGGCGGACGACGTTTCCGTGCGAGTGTCGGAGGAAAAACGCGATTCGCCGTTGAGGAATTCCAACGAAACGGTGAAAAGCCCGATCGACGAATCCGGCCTCGAATCGGCAAAAACGTGGGACGAAAAGGCCCTCGGTGACGTAACAAATAACGATCTCGCGACGAAGGAAGACACGGAGCAAGTGGAAACTCGCTCGTCACCGATCCCTCTCGACTTTTCAAACATAACGGAAAAGTTGAAATCTCAGGCGAGAAACGCGACGAAAGACACTTCGCTCAACCTCGAATTCGACAGCGACGAGGACACCCTGGAGACCAACGTGTCGGACGACATAAGGAAAATCTTGGACGACCCGGAACTCGACACCGACAACCAGCAGATCGAAGCCAAGCGCCCGGAGAAGCCGCCGAAGAAATCGAACGCGA
The DNA here is from genome assembly GCA_944452715.1 of Ophion slaviceki. Lineage (NCBI taxonomy): Eukaryota > Metazoa > Arthropoda > Insecta > Hymenoptera > Ichneumonidae > Ophion > Ophion slaviceki. The sequence continues at coordinate 4,295,030 of OX101785.1, read as the reverse complement.
TCACAGCGACGACGGAACAATCGCCAATCGATACGAGCCTCGTTCCATCAAAGAGGACCAAGCCGAAAGCCAAATCCGACGAAAACACGAGGAGGGAAAAAGCAACGAAGAAATCCGCCGCTCGCAACAAAAATGTCGCGAAAGACGTCGCGAAAAAGTCAAGAGCATCGAAGTCCCGAAAAATCGGCAATTCCTCAAGGACGAAGATCGAGGAGACAAGCGAGAGCGAGTACGACGAGAATAAGGACGCCGTTGAATCGCAGAACAAGAGTAAAATCGTCAAATGCGTCTTCGGTCGAGTCTTCGGGGGTGAGAAAGTCGACAAGGTCAAAGAAGTGCTGGATGATTGGGTCTCGAGATCGGAGGGTGATTCGCACGACGAGGCGCAGGCGTGCGCCGATCTCGCGGCGTCCAAAGCCGAAAAAGTTGTCACGTCGTCTCAGGAGCCGAGAAAATGCCGCAAGGACGAGGACAAATCGTCGGCAGTCGAGTCGCAAAATTCGCCTCCGAAATTCTCGGGAAACGCCGACGGTGAACGGAGCAAAAAGAGCAAACGTACGAAAAACGGGGAGGCCGCAACGTCGGGCTCGGACAACGCGGAAAGAGCGCGTTCACAGGATGACGAAGCGAGATCGAGGAGCGGACGAAGGAAAAATTCCGATCGCTGTACGATCAACGATTCGTCGATGACGTCGCAGACTTCGAACGAGATTGAAAGCGGCTCGAGATGCAGGCAGAGCAAGAAGAGAGCCGAGGAGAGAATATCGCGAGCCTTCGAGGACGAGTCCTCGATCGTATTCGACGATGGTGACCTGTTGGTGAGCGGGGCTTCGGGCACGACGAAAAACCCACGGAAGCCACGAGAGACCCGGCAGGAGCCGGAAATCGTGGCTGAGAGGCAAGAGCAAAAAACGCCCATTGCCAAGAGCAAAAAGCACGTGGAGGAGGAGGAGGACGAGTCGAGAGCGGATGACTTGGAGGAGGAGAAGAACCGGAAATCGTCCTTGAACGAGGCTTCAAGATCGAAAAACGAACGCTCGATCTCGCCCGTGGTGAATTCGCCTCAAGTGGAATCCCTCGAGGACACTAACGAGATTTTTTCGAGCCTCGTAACAGCCACCGACAAGCCCGACAACGAGGACGAAGAGGACGATGATAACGAAATAGCTCGAGGACGAATTTCGCCACTTTACGTTTGCGACACACCCGAAAGTTCACTCGACAGCACCTCCAACAGCGAGGACGACGAACGAAATTGCCGGGATGGCGGCGAATGCTCGCCTAGCCAATTCAAGAACAAACTCCTACCACCAACGTCACCGATCTCGAACGCCTCGAATCGCGACGAAAGAACGGAACTCTCGACGATCGGCGTCAACGTAGCCATCGAGGAAAACGCCCTAGACGCGCCGCGTACCGATCACGCTAACTCACCCAGCCAAAAATCCCGACAGGGCAAAGTTCTCAACTTCGACGAGGAACTCTTCGTCGAGTGTTGCTCCAGGCTCAAAGCCACCACCGAGAACGAACTACGAGGCGCTAAAAAGATCAAGCTCGATCACAACGATGCCTATGCGAGGAACGAGGAGAGGGAGGAGACCTTCAGAGGCAACAGAGACCGATGGAGAGACGTCGAGAGTCAGAACAGCCTTGGAAGCCTTCTCGAATCCGTCAATCAGGTCAGTAGATATTTTTCATCGATCCTTCTTTTTTTTTCAATTATACCAGCCAGTTTTGAAAATGCAGTTCAGGAGACCCTGCACATGGCTGCTCCATTTTTTAAGATTGATAAATTAAAAAAACGTGTTACAGCCAAAAAAATGATAGAGAAATATTTCCTTTTCAAAATGAATTATGAAAATCAGCAAATGTTTTTCCTCTCCTAAACGTCTCTCTCCCCTTAAGGGATTAAGCAACTGTGACGACCCGAAAAAATTAATTTCGCAGGAATAAGCAAGATCGAAAAATCTTTGGATATTTATTTGTATGTACGCTAACAGAGTTGTGTACCAAATCGCATAAAAAAAAAACAATAATAGTTAAAGTATTTATAGACAATCTCGTGGAGGACCTTTGAACGTGAGAGGTACAACGGTGTACTTGATTTCGACTATCCGGTTGATCTGAAAAAAGCGATTTTTTTCTCCTCAAAATAGATAATGTTGACTAAGACTTGGCCGGGCTTTGTAATCATGCTTCAATCGCAAAAAAAAAATATTTTAATTTCCTTTCGATTTTTTGACCGAAAAAGGCATTATTTCGGCATATAAAGGCATTATTATTGTTGGTAACTAATAAAAGAAATTGTTAAGAAGAAAAACATCGGTCAGGGCTATCATTACACTAAAAAAGTAAACGTAATTTCAAGTCAATCCGTTCATCAAATATCGAGGAAACGTGTACACCGTTTTGAAAAACATAGTTTTGAGAAAAGTGGTTTTGAAGTTTGCATCGTTGGAATGCAACGAAAATTCTTTTTCATATTTTTATTTCCTCATTTTTATTATTTTACAAAAAAAAATTGTGTGTTTTTAAATTCTTGATTTCTAAATAAGCGATTGAAGGTTACTCGTGACGAAGATTTGCCAACAGAAATTTGAAAAACAATAATTTCCGTTGCATTCCAACGATGCAAACTTCGATCCTATCGAGAAAAACGCGTTTAAGGGGCTATACCAGTGTGAACGCTGAATATTTGGATGATTTTCGCGATTTTTTTGGAAGAAAAGTACTCAATTAAATGTTTCGGAAAATTAAGAATATATTTGGCTATATTTGGCCTATATTACATAATTTTTTCATAGAAAAATATTGAGATCCAAACGACTTATGCGCTGCCTTCGGAGGCGCCAAAAAAAAAGTTCCTCCACCGCTGACATGATTCCGGCCGATTGAGTAGCTGAAATCGAAAAAGGAAAAAATGTCGTTAAACTGGAAGGTATTTCCTGTACAATGACGTAGGATTTTCGAAAAATATCAAAATCTGACAAAATGGCGTAGTTATGAAAAAAAATTCTATTTTCATGCCAATAAAATGGTCGTTTTTTCAATGCCAAATCGTCAATTTTCATCCAATCAAAAATATCCTACGTCATTGTAGAATAAATATATTCAAGAGTACGCAGTTCAAACTTCAAGTCAATCGGATAATTGCTCTTTGAGTTACAATGTCAGCAAATTTGAAAAGTCGCATTTCGAGAAAAACGCGTTTAAAGATTTAAATATCGATTTTTGCAAGATAAAATGATATTGATATAAATGATTTATTGAAAGTGTGAACTGTCGAAAAAGGCAAAAAAATCGATTTTTTTAAAGTCTTACACTGGTATAGCCCCTTAAAGTTTTAGTAGCAGTTTTATCGTTGTAATCATACGTTTACCTTTAATCTGATATTCCTGCATGCGTTGGACCTTCCTCTTCAATTTGATTTGCCTCAAGCGTCGAACGAGTGTTCGTCATTTTCGCAGTAGCCCAGCCCCTTAATTATTATTCATATCGATTCCCGTTTGCTCCAAATCCTCATGATACGAGAGCGTAAAAAAGCCTTACGTAACATCATTTGTTCAGTTGAAACCGGATCAAACGTAATCGAAAAGAAATGTATCCAATAAAACATTCCAATCTGCTCGAACAAGTCATCATTTATCGCTGCGTGAGGTGATTTATTGCGACTACATTGGCTTGATTCAAGCGCAATGGCTCCCCAAACAACATCCGCCGGCTATCGGATTTTATCACGAGACTGAAAAAAAAAGGATGGCTCATCGCTGATCATTCGTTTGCAGATATTCGGTGGAATTGGAAAATAGTATCGCGATTACAATAATACGAGAGAAAAATAATGTTACGGTTTTCCTCACTTTAGCCTGGCACGTAATATATTGCTGCTAAGTGTATTTCCGTTGCGTACGTTTCCGTGCTGTTATCGAGGGTTGGGGAAGACGTTTGGACTACCGAACGCTCGGTAACGCGCGGATTGAAGCACTCTCACACATACACGTACACGCGTACGAGTAGTCTGGTGCAATCGATTTTGCGGTCTGTTGCGACATTAACCCTCCGTCCGAGCCGACCAAACACTCGACCGTGTTTTCACCGACTGAAACGATTTTGCACCCTGCCCTCGGCTCCCTTGTCCTTCCCTCCGATAGTCGCAAATGCAACGAGATGCAAGCCACCGAGATGATATTCCATTTGAGAATTCATTGCTCTCATTGATAATGCTCGAGGCTGGAGCCTGAATTGGAAGGTCCAGAAAAAGCGTTTTTTCGGGAAAAGTAAACTTTGAGGTATCTTTTCATGCATATTCGAAATGTATAAGAAAACATTTTCAACGTGAAACAATAAATGACTGCAGATTTATCAGCCTATTCCATGTGCGTCTTGCCACTGCAGTCCCCAATCGGCGGGAAAGATGCAGCTCGTAATTCTTGACTGAAACAAAAAAAAAAACAGTAAAATTTTCAATTGTCATATATTTTTCTTCTGGGTGAATTAAGAAAAAGCTGAAAAAATCGTGAAATTATAACTTTTCTCACGGTTGAAAAAAAAATGTGTTTAAAAAACACTTTAACGTCCTATAAAAATTACTTAAGGATGTATGGCAGCTACTGCAGAGTCGTTACAGAACTGATTATGCAATTTGCAAAAATCGCATTTAAAGACGAAATAAAATAATTGTAGTATTCATTGAAGCTAAAAAGGAGATTTACCACAGCTCAAAGTAAAACATGCGGTACAGAAAGAAGAATTTTCAATTTTTAACTGCAAATTTAGTTGCTGATTTGATGTACGTTTTCCCTGACGTTGTCGTGGTTACGACATACGAGCTAAAGAAATACGAAAACGGTCCCATTTAACTCGCAATATCTCGCAAAATATATGGGCATATGTCGATTTTTTTTTTAACGTATCATGCATATTACAGCGATACCGCACAAAAGTTTTTTTTACAAAAGAGTACTCCGGAAATACCTTTTTTGCCAATGTAAAGGGAATTTTGAATTCGTTTGAATCGTTGAATTCGTTGAATTCGACCCAACTTTGAATTCGTTTATCTCAGCATTCACGTGGGCAAATTTTGTTTTTTTAATCTCAAAAAGTTCTCGATATTTTCTTTTACAATATCAGTGAGTTTCAATTCGAACAGTAGTAAATAACTTAGTTGCCATACATCCTTAAAACGACTTTTTTAATTCACTTAGAAGAGATTTTCATACTGAAGAAAACAAACTTTCGTTTGATTCAATAAGTCGTTTAGTTTTTTTGCTATCACACCCGCCAATTTGGAAAAATCGCGAAAATGAAAACGGGAGAAAACGCGCTTCAAACTTTTCAATTGGCCAAATTAATTGGCCAAATATTCAAAAAATATTTACAATTGGCCTCTGTACCTTTGTAAATATATTCTTGGACAGTTTATCTACAGATTTAAGCAATTGAAAAAAAAGGATTTTTCGCACCTTCTAATAAAGGCTTCGGCCTTAAGGCCTTAGGCCACTCTAGAGGCCGAAAAAATAGGCTTTTTGGGGATTTTTTTTTCGAAAAACTACAAAATAAATCGAGATTACAAAAATGGTGTTTATCATACATATCAGTACATACAATAATTTTTTTTAAGCGATTAATTTCACAATGGCGGCTTATCTTTACAATTATCTAACGATTTTTTAGGCATATTTTTGGAACTATGCAATATAAAAAAAATCTTACGTACTTCCATAGACAATGTATTTTTCAAGATATATTCAACATTTCAAGTGAATCGGTTCAAAATTGTCTGAGTTATGTTCCCGGCCAACTTAAAAAATGCAGTTTGGAGGTAAACGCTGCACAGTCGCCATTTTGAAATTGATCGCTTCAAAAAAAAATTATCGTATACAGTCACTGATATGTATGGTAAACACCCTTTTTTGTAATCTCGATTTATTTTGTAGCTTTTCTGAGAAAAAAAATCCCCAAAAAGCCTATTTTGTCGACCTCTAGAGTGGCCTAACCCCTTAATGTACTTATCCACCCACGAGGGCGAGATGTGTGCCGAAAATTTCAATATCTCGTTCGTCCTTCTGCGATTGTGGTTTTTTTTTTTCGACAGCTTTTCAGATTCTTAACGAATCGTGGATTATTTTCGTTAATGAAATTTCCCATTTGATGGACAGTTGATGAAAACCTGAGGAATTTCGACCAATTATGCGTTCTTTTGTAGAAAATTTATTAATTCATTGCGCTGGCTGAATAAATTCTCCATCGCGTGGAGTGTCTCTCGCTCGTCGCGCTATTTTATTAATCGGTTCCATTGTTTTTTGTTTTCTCAGCTTCTGGGTGAGGAGATGTACAGTGGGAATCGTACGAACGATTATGCGAAGCGGGGCAAGAGCAACGGTAGCGAGAGATCGAGTCGCAGCGCGAGTCCGGATGTCGAATCGAATCGTCAAGAAAATCTCGGTTACGAGGACAGCTTGGACGTTGCGTTCGAGCACAATAACAAGCTTCGCGTCAAGATACAGCAGCGTATGAGAGAGAGCGAGAATCTGTTGGCGAGCGCTTTCGCGCAAAAAACTAGCCCCACGAGTCTGCCCCGTCACCATCATCACCACCATCATCACCATCATCATCATCATCGGGCCTCGAATCATCAGCGTCATCACGAGGGTTCCCACAGCCACAAGCGCGAGACTCGTCACGTCAATGAGAGCCTTCGTAACGACGAGAATTACGATGATCGAAGCGTGGACAAGACGATCGACCAGGACGACAAACACGTCGAGCTCGATTGCTCGGGCTTCAGAAGCAAAAATCCGACGCTCGGCGGTCTCATAGACAATTTGCTTCACAGCAATGGAAAACACGATCACAAGTGAGTCCCGTTCATTTCCGTCGCGGCGAGATCCTCCAACGAGAACAGAAATGATAGCTGTCTTTTTGTTATCGTCCAATCTATTGAAAATAATGCTAAAACGTAATTATTTTACCACGAACGAGACGAGATAATGGACGAGATAATACGAGTCCTACGTATCTACTCGACCTTCGAGAATTCAATGAATTTAATAACCGAAATGAAATGCGATAAAAAAAATGATTCGGACAGTTACGAGCAAGTCGTTTTCATATCCGTATGGTTACTTTCCCTCGGCTATAACGTTGGTCCGTATTGATCCCATCCCTTCGCAACCCACCCATTCACACGACAGCTCCTTCCCAGAACTCTGCTCCGTGCATCATACGAACCGCACGAGCCTCCAACGACCAACACCTAGCCGTCAATTTCATACTAATCTCGTTCCTTATTTACTCGATGAGACTATTATCGACAGTCGACCCGGAGCGATCAATTACTCGAGATTGAACATGCTCCGTTATGTACTTTGCTGATGAGAGAAAAGTAGACTGGCAACGCATCTTTGGCTTGTCTCTCTTCAAAATACATCGAGATACATCGCACGTGCATTAACGGGGACGTCTAGTGTGGAGGCTAGTTTTTTAATGCTTTTTTGGGGATTTTTTTTTGACAAACCATTAAAATAAAATGATTTATAAATTGTATATCATTTTTATTAACTTTTAAACAAACTTTGTGAATTTTTTGAAGTCATTGTGTAGAATATAGTCGGAGATACACCGCCCAACTGTTCTGCTTATCTGGAATAAAAAAACGACATGCAATTTTAATCGTGAGACTTGAGGCTCTACATGGAACTAAAATAAAGTTAGAATTCCAAAAACGTAATTTTTTTACGCTTTAGAAAAAAAAAATCATTTTTTTTCGTATTTTTTTTGGGGTCTATATAGCTGATAAAACGAAAACTAAAGAAGGAATCTTAATTATTTTAGTTCAACTTGTAGTTATATATGTACTAAAGATGCTGTATAAATTTGAGCAGAATCAATCGAATAGTTTTTGAGATATCATGGCAGCAGTTTGAAAAAATCGTGTTTTGAGAAAAACGCGTTTGAAAGTTGTTGTATTTAATTCATAATAAAAAAATGGTCTCACCATCAATCTGCTATGTCTGGACCATAGAGTACACCCTCCTCTTCTTCAAAGAAATCATGCAAGGCCGTTTTCTCTTCTTTTGATCTGACACACTAGACGACCCCCTTAAATCCGCTCCCAACGAGTAGTATCTTTTTGCTAAACTTCACAAATCGTCGATAATTCGTTCAATTATTATCATTGATAGTTTAGGCAGAAACTAACAGACGTTGACTACCTACAGAACCAATACTTACACTTTTTAGTCTAGATCGTTGCGTGAATAATTAAGGGGTTAGGCCACAGTAACAGGTATAAAATTATGTGCGAATTTAACAATTTTTTTCGTATGGAAAAGTGACTCACTCGTAAAATTAATTACACGTCTATTTGGTATGAATATCAAGCTGTTGGAAAATATATATATATATATTTTCGATGTACAGAATGGCCGACTACTGATACTTTCGTTTATCTTTTTTTAGGCGCTCCGCGGCGTGACATTTAGCATCCACAATTTTTTACCTAGAACAGAAACCAAAAATTCTCGTTAATCTACATTAGAATACCTAGAGAAGTACGTAAGGAATTTAAAAAATGTTGTTTTATTCAAAAGTTGTAGGTATTTGAATGAATTTTCAGTGAAAAATTTCGAATAAAACTGCTCATAAAATGAAAAGTTTTCGATTAATCAGAAATTCCGTACGTACTTCTCTGCGAAATGCAATTAGGAGCATAACTTTAAATTTGAAGTAAATCGAGTGAAAATTGTCGAAGTTATTTGTCACGCCAATTGGAAAAAAGCTGTTTCGAAAAAAACGCGTTTGAAATTTTAGGAACTCTATGGCCGTGCCAGAGGTGGGCTTACGTTATACGCTCAAAGTCGGTGAAAACAAAATTTTTCTCGCTATAAATCGAATAGTAACTTATTCTCAGATGACAAAGCACCGTTTTAGCGAGTGAAAAAATCGATTTTTTGAAAATTCTACTGTCGCCTTACCCCTTAAAGTACTCTTGAACGAAAAACCGAAAATGTTGTATACACTGTAGTAACGAAGATAGTGAAGATGCGTAGAAAAATGGTATTAATTATTCCGCGGCGATGTGTTCACAGTGGCTCGACGCCGATGAACGTGCTCGCGGAGCTTGCGTGTGCACGTGTTCCAACGTCGACCCAGCCGGACCCGAGCAACGCCTCGTCGCGAGAAAAATCCGTCAGACCGCCATCGCGAGGCGACTCGAGCTCGGAGGATCGTCGAGGTAGCGGCAAAGAAGTGACATCCAAGAAGCCGCGAAATCCCATAAGAGAACTGTTCGAGAGAAAGAAGGAGATAAACGAGAGGAGGCATCAGGAGAGACATCTCGACAGTGACGCCACGCTGAGAGAGCTCAACGTTCAGCGACAGAAGAAATCAAAGAAGCCGAAAAAACAACAGCAACAAGACTTTCCGCTGATAAGGAAGAGCCAGTTGGGAGGTATGGTTGAGAGGAAGAAGCGTCGCGAGGAGAAGAAGATATTCGCCTCGAACATCGTCGAGGAGCGAATCAAGGACGTTTACGATTTCGACGAGGACGAGAGCCAGCAGGAGCCCAGCATCGTTATGTCGTACCGAACCAAGAGCGATCGCAATAACCACGAGATCGTCGATACGACGAAGAGGCAGGGACTCGATATGACGGATCTCATGACACGTACGATCGGCGATACGCTCAAAAACGGAAAAACCAGCGACACACTGGGAACAAGATTGGAATCAATGATCGATCGAAAGTTCCAGGAGATCGAGACTTTCCCACCGAAAACGAAGGGGGCTCTGAAATCCTTTCAGATCGAGGAAAAGCATCAGCAGTCTCACAATCGAGAGACGGCGGCCGAGGATGAGCAAGCGATGCGGGACGACAGCAAAGACGAGAATCGAACGACCGGGCCGATGGACGATTTCGTCGAGCGCAAAAGAGCCTCGCGCAAATTGAACGAACAACCGTCCGTTAAGCACGGCAGGTCCAAGAGGAGGAGCAAAAACTCGAAGAAAAAATCGCGCAACGCATGGTACGAGAACGACAGCTCGGACGAGTTCGTGACGGCGGCGAGGGCCGAGGACGTTGGCCTCGGGACTACCAAAAGTCAACGAACTTGCTCCAAGGGCAAGCAAAATTTATTCGCCGAGTTGTCAACCTCGTCCGAGAGCGACTACGACAACGTCGATGGAGACTACGAGGCCAAGAGACGGAACTCGCGCAAGAGCAAGAACAAGGAGATCAATCGGGAGGAGGTGAAGATCGTTAAAGCTCGTAGTCCAGTTGCCGGGGAGGATTATCCCGAGGATCGTGGCAACGAGGAGCCCGTGATCGATTGGATCAACGTTGACTCCAAGGCAGCTGGAAAAAACGAACCGGAGCACAAAAAATCCGAGTCCGAAATGTCGGATCATCCGTTGATAATAGACGAGAGGAAAATTGAGACGGACGAGACGAGAAACAGCGACGACGACAACGACGCACGTTACGTTCCGGCCTTCGAGCTCGACGATCTTTATCGCGAGGACACGACCGACGAGACCGACGACGAAAGCCCCGAGGTCAACAACGCGAACGATCACGAGGAGCCGAAAAGCCAAACGGACCTCGAAGTTTTACGTGGCAACGATGAAAACGAGGCTCGCAACCAAGACACCGATGGCCTCATACCGCTCGAGGAAGCTCTCGATCTACTGGACAACAACGAGGATCTTGCGAGATTATCCGACAGCACGGGGCGCGCAAAACCAGCGGAGAAACTCGACGTGACTGAGGAAACAGCGACGCTGAACGAGGTCCAGGATGAACGAATTATCGAGGAGGACCCCGACAATTGCTCGGACGCCTCGAATAACGACGAGCCCGACGATTCGTCCGTATTGCCGGAGAAATTATCCAGCAACGTCAAACCCCAAAAAGAATCGGACAATTTGCCGCTTCACGTGTTCCTCAGTCGCAAAGTACAAGAGTCCAAGAAACGCAAGCAGCAGCAAGCGAAAAAATTGCGCGAAGCCCAAGAGCGCGCAATTATGGACTTTCAGCCGACGAGGAGGCAGAGAAAGTGCGCGATCGGCAAGCAAGGCCTGCTCGCGGAGATCAGCAGCTCAGACGACGAGTCCTACACGAGGGAGACCTCGTGCAGACGCTCCGCTGCGGCCTTGCCCAACGAGAGAACGGACACCGAGAGACACGCGAGAAAGCCGAGAAAAGAGTCCAAGGAGAAGCGCAAGGAACGTTACATGGAGAAGAAACACGAGCAGATCATAGCCAAGGAGCAGAAAGCCATCGAGGAGGAGATTTTGCGGGAACTCGAGAAAACGAAAAGCGGCAAAAGCGATTCCGAGTCGGCCAAAAGCGAAGCGAACGTTTTCAATGATGATCCCCCGAACGCGGACAAGTCCGAGGCAGAAGAGACTGCGCAAGCGGCGAGGAGCGTTGCCAAAAAGAAGCGTCAGCAAAAATCACGAAAAACCGCAAGTTCGGAAAACCCATCGAGAAACAACGCGGAACGAGAGACCTTCGAGAGGATCGACGAAGAGGAAGAGTCGAGCAAGTTCGCCGACGAGCCAATCTACAAGAGCGACGACAACAATGACGTCAGAGAACAAGACGCACCGTCAAAGTCGAAGAAACAATCGAAATCGGGCCAGAAGTCGAAAAAATCGACGAAAAGTCCCGAAGTCAAGTGTTCGAACGTTAATCGCAAGAATAAAATGACAAACGGTGATAGAACGAAATCAAAAAGTGCTACGGCGACGACGATTGCAACGACATCGACGACGACCTCGGCGACAAGCAAAGATTCCAAAGAGCGACGATTCTCGTGCAGCAAACGCGACGACCCCGACGACGACGAGGAACTGCCAACCACCAAATGCTGGAACAAAGTCGACGAGGGTGTCGGAGTCGCGATCGGTAGGAGAAAAAGAGCGGCCGCCAATCAGTTGTACTACTGGTCGAGCTCGAGCGACGACGACGAGCCCGTACCGACGCCTGCGCCGATCGTCGAGGAGGAGGACGACCGGCAGGAACAACACGGCTGGATCGTCGGCGATTCTCACAAACGCATGATCACGATGCTTGCTATGGAGAAGCAACTCAAGGAGAAACGACGTCGCAGCGAGGACGAGTTCGAGCCGGGAAAGACGAAGAACAAAAAGCACAGGAATAGCACCTCTTGATACGTGTTTCACGATTAGACGAGCGTTATTTATTTTTCTTTTTCATTTTTTTTTCATCCCGGAAAAACGTTGGAGCCTCTTCCGGGGGAGCCTTTTCACATCCCAAACGGAAGTGCTTAGAACAATTGAACCTCCTAGTGTCTGCGAATAAATTAGAATACATTTTCTTTGATTTTTTTTTCGGTGGAACGATTCTTTGTAGCAAATTGTGTTCCCATTTCGTTCCACGTGTTGAGATGGATTTGAAAGGAAAACGGAGAATAAGTGCGCAAATAACGCTGAATTTACCGCCGCGTGATCGTCGCTGTCGTTATCGTTGATCAAATTGTTAGGGCATCATTGAACGATAAGTGCGATCGCAATTCATTGCTCGACGTTTGAGCCTGAAAGAATATATTTGAGTTACCCTTTGGACCTATCGCAGGAAGCGCAAAGCGGCAGACTTCCGGAAGTACATAGCCGAGGCAAAGAAAAACAAGAAAAATGCACTCTTGGACAATACACAACATTTTGAACGTATTTCATTGGTAGACTTAAGGTGAGAGGAGGAGAGTAAAAAAAGTCGGGTGCTTTTGGAAAAGAGTTAACGAAGGCTGGGTCCAAATCAACTTTATGCGCTTTTCGTGATGCAGCTTTTCTCACAACATATCGCACGATCGGCCGGACAAATAGTTCAACTCGTACATCTATGACCCGAACGCATAATACTAAAGAGATAAAAACGAAAACGAGTTCAGCGCTTTTTGCGATTAAAGCGACAAGAAAAACAGAAGCGCCGGAAGCGAAACTCTGGTGCAAATCTTCGAAAGACTTTGAGCGTCGACGATTGCGTTCGAAATTTCGTTTCCGATCTCACAAAGAGACGGCCAAAGCGCCACGAATCGATGCTTAGTTATTTGTAACGGTAATGAGGTGTTGTTGAAAAAAAGAGTACATTGACGTTTGGTTTTTTTCTTTTATTTTCGCGAGCTCAGCCGGCCCCCGGTAGCTTAAGAATGCAGGTTTTCATATATTGAATATATAGAATAAGCGAAATTGAGTAAAAAAAATACATAAAGTTATACATGTATAGCATAAGACGGATGACGATAGACTCTATTGTAAAGGTACTGCCATAATCATATTATCATGCGAAAGCCTACAAGAATAGTCGATGAAATATTATTCCTGTAAAGTTATATAACGTTAGCACAAAGCAGTAAAGAATAAATAACAAAACAAAAAGTAACTAGGTACATCCTATGTAAATAGAGCATATTTTCAATGTGTCTGGAAAAGTATGTTTTGTAATATATGCATTGCAAATGAAGAATAAAAATCATGAAGTAACCCCGAGACTTTGTCGTTGAAATACCTTGCGACATTGAGCAACAGAGAAACTCAGCGTAAAATCAACAATTATACGGCTCGTCGTGGGAAAGCACCGTATATTAAAAAAATTATGTATGAAAGTGTAATTAGTATCAGATATATTATAATATGGAGGAAATAGAAAAAAAATGTTTATTCAACTGAAATAATCGCGATGACGTCCGCATACTCGTGACTTGGTTGATTTTGACGAATTTCTTTTATGCTATTTGTAAAATTATATACATATATATAACAATAAAATTATACAAATAACAATAAAATCATATATCAATGATTTTGGGTTTTTCCTCGTCAACGTTCGATGTGATCGATGCATCGCTAAACGTTCGGAACTATTGGCCCAAGCCGCCGGGCATGTTATGTTCGTCGACGTTATCCAGGTCGTTCGCATTCCCGAGAAAATTGTCTGAGGCGAACGCGCGTCTTTAAGGGGTTAGGTCACTAGAGGCCGAAAAAATAGGCTTGGGGATTTTTTTTCAGAAAAACTACAAAATCAATCGAGATTACAAAAAGGGTGTTTATCATACATACCAGTGACTGTGCAATAATATTTTTTAAGCGATTAATTTCAAAATGGGTGTGCAACGTTTATCTCGAAACTGCATTTTTTAAGTTTGCTGGAAACATAACTCAGATAATTTTCAACCGATATTAACTTGATATTATCAATTAACTGACGATTTTTTAGGCAAATTTTTCACTTTCCATAAATTTGCCTAACAAATCGTCAGATAATTGTTAATAACAAATGAACTATGCAATGTAAAAAAAAATCCTACGTACTTCCATAGACAATGTATTTTCCAAGATATATTCAGCATTTCAAGTGAATCGGTTGAAAATTGTCCGAGTTATGTTTCCAGCCAACTTAAAAAATGCAGTTTTGAGATAAACGCTGCACAGCCGCTATTTTGAAATTAATCGCTTCAAAAAAATTATTGTATACGGTCGCTGATAGGTATGATAAACACCTTTTTTTGTAATCTCGATTTTTTTTGTAGTTTTCCTGAAAAAAAATCCCCAAAAAGCCTATTTTTTCGGCCTCTAGAGTAGCCTAAGGCCTTAAGGTAATTTCGCAGGCTCGAGAATTCTGCACGTGTGACAGCTCGATCTGTACAACATTTTCGTCACGGACGACAAAAGTCGGGGCGCAAGGCTACACGTTTTTCGGAGAACTTTAGAGGTTATGTTTTCGGCGCAGGACGCTTTCACGTAGTACGCCAAAAATGTTCATCTATAGAATTATATGTGTATCAATCAACTTAATGATGATTAATGATGAATGCTAAAATTAATAATGATTAATGCTAATGATTATACAGGCTGCGAATAAAACTAGTTAAGGGAAGGGTATGGGTTTCAGCGTGAAAAAAATACTTTTTGCGATTTTTTTTCATCTATATGGATAGAGTAAATTTATTGAAACCTTTTGTACATTGTTAAGTATCATTTCAAGAACATTCCGTGAAATTTGTACGCGAAAATATCCACAAACAAGCCGGTGACAAAGCTTTTCCAAGAACGCCTTTGGAAAAACACGATTTGCGGCGGTGTTCACTGCATCTCAGCTAGAAATTATCTGAAATCAAGTACCATTAAAATTTAGTCAAAGCATCATCAAATCCTCCCCCCAACGGTCTTTGATAATTTTTTTTTTCATTTCTAATTTTTTGGTAGTCATGTAAAGTGAGAAGCGCTATTTTTCACGAAAAATTCCGCCATTTTGGGGCTGGAAAACCCCCTCAATGTAAAAAAAATCTCAAACTAACCGTTGAGGGGAGGTATTTTATGTGTAAAAAGTGTGTACTAAGTTTGAAATAAATCGGTCATGTAGTTTTCAAATGGCAGTGAACACAGACTTTGAAAAAGTGGTTTCGAGAAAAACGCGGCACCGGCTTGTTTGTGGATATTTTCGCGTACAAATTTCACGGAATGTTCTTGAAATGACAATTAACAATGTACAAAAAGTTTGAATAAATTTACTCTATCCATATAGATGAAAAAAAATCGCAAAAAACCGTTTGTTTTCACGCTGAAACCCCTACCCTCCCCTTAAAATTCCTGTGCTTCAGCTCCAAAACACGATTTAAAATTCTAGTTCCTGAAACTGACGTCGCGATGGCAGCACCGCGTAACTACATGGTGGCGGCGCGTAGTGGCTAAATTCTCAGTGTACCAATCGGGTACAACAACCGCTATAGCATAATACTCATTTGCTTCACCGATTTAGCGAAAGTCCAGTGAGACCGTAGTCCAGCCGATTGAGCGCCGGGAAAAGTCTTGTTTTTACCTCAATAAGTCATGAACGCTGTACAACATTTTGGCCCATCAAACATCGGAGTAGCGGATTCGATGTCTCCAGACTGGCTCTCTTCCGAGGCCAGCACCGGTGTAAGTTAATTGTTGAATTGGAAAAATCCTAGTCATCTTTGTAGGTTAGAATGACAGTGCAGTCCTTAGGTGCTTCGTTAATCGCAATAAGTAATATTTGTATTTCTCTGGCTTCGTAAAAAATCGACGCAGTCTGAAAAAAAACCTAGGCTCGAGGAATTCTAACAATTGGGGAATTAAAATCGTTTTTCGAAATTGTCGCATAATGCTTCGTGTTTACATGAAAAGTTTATCTCGATACGTCAACATGAAATTCACCGCTGCTGCATAAAACGATCGGGATTTTTTTTTTCAAACAACTTTGTACCTACCGTTGTGTCTCACGCTCGTTTGCAGACTTCGATCATGGCCTGCGAGTTCGAGGGTGGCGTAGTCATCGGAGCGGATTCACGTTCGACCACAGGGTAAGTTTTATCCGTTGATCGATATTTCCTAATGGTTATTGTATGCAACCTGATCCTAAAGAGAGAAAGGCTCTTGAAGTTTTTGCGGTTTCATGCTCGCTCTATGTAAAATGTATTCGATATTCCATAGCGCCTATGTGAGCAATCGAACCGCCGACAAGCTCACCAGGGTCACGGACAATATTTACTGCTGTCGTTCAGGCTCTGCTGCCGACACGCAAGCCATCACCGAAATAGTGACCTATCACCTGAATTTCCATCAGTAAGTAAATAAAAAAAGAGAAAATCTTCTCCGTTCGGTATTTCCAATTCACGAAAAAAAACTAGCTGGTTATTTAGTTTGTGTGTATGGTGGGAATGAATTTTGGGATTATATCGTATCAATGTTTGTCAATGTGTTACACCTAACTCGTGGCGGGAAAGAAGAGGAATTTTAGTGCATTTTTTATCGTCTTTGCGTTCTTAGAATGCAACGAAAATTCTTTTGTTGTATTTTTCTTATTAATTTAATTTCTTGATCTCTAAATAAGTGAATTAAAAAATTATCGACCGTTATTTGTAAACAAGATTTACCAAATAAAATTCGAGCAATTGAAAAATAATCATCTTTGTTGCATTTCGAGTATGCAAACTTCAATCTCATAGCTTTTTTCTGGGAAAACGTGTGCAGGTTTTTCAATTTTTTTTTCTACACTAGAGATCACTGCTGCTTGGAAAAAAATAATCCGAAACAGAACGATCAAACGCATTAAGTTTTTGTATGAAATGATCTAGTGCTTGCACGAAAGATTTAAGAAAATATTGATTTTTGAAAAAATGCTCGCTGTCCAACGTGAAAGTATGGTTTTTAGGTGGAAAAAAACGCTTTATTTCCGTTGATAAAAAAAACCACGCATCGAAAAAAAATTCCGTCTTTCCAGCGCTGCTTTTTGATATGTAAAAAAAGCTTGTCAAATTTGGAGTTGATCGGCACAGTGATTTTTGAGATATCGTGGTCTCCGATTTTGAAAAAGTCATTTCAAGAAAAACGCGTATAAAGTTCGCCAGTTCACGGAACCTACCTATAAACGCCCACAACTCCCTCAATTTTGAGCAGGTCGACTTGAAATGTTCGGAGAATATTTTTGAAATGTTATATTCTGAGAATGCTTAGAAAACTAAAAGTCGTTTCCTCAATGTTGAAGAAAAACCTGTTTTCTGTAACATTAAATACATATTGCTAATCAATAGAAAAATTGAGGCGGACAATGGTAAAAGTCATGATGTTGAAGTTTGCATCGTTGGAATGGAACGGAAATTAATTTTTTCTACTTCCCGAATTTCCTTTGATAGATCTAAGCTACGAAAATGACGTATACGTATCTACAACGTAAATCTGCGAATGATAATTTTTGATAAAATAAAAATAAGAAAAGAACGAGAATTTTAGTTGCATTCCAACGATGCAAAATTATTGAGTAAGAAAAAATGCATTGCATGACGTTGTCAACTTGAACGGCGTTTACAGAATGGAGCTGGGCACTCAGCCCCTCGTAGAGACAGCGGCGAATGTTTTTCGCGAGATATGCTACAACTATCGGGACTCCCTGATGGCGGGCATTCTCGTCGCCGGATGGGACGAGCGTAAGGGTGGCCAGGTTTACAGCATTCCTCTCGGTGGCATGTGCGTGCGTCAACCAATCGCCATCGGCGGTTCGGGATCGAGTTACGTGTACGGCTACGTCGATGCGAACTTCAAGCCGGGCATGACTAAGGATCAGAGCGTTGAACTCGTTTCTAACAGTAAGTTCGCGCCTCAAACGCCGTGAGCAGCTAACTATCGCGATACGAGTTGAAGTATTAAGGGGCTACATCAACCCAAACAAACCCAAACAAACAAATGGCCAAATTCCGAATTTTTTCTGGGAAATGTGTGGTGAAAAAGAAACGCATTCTTTTTGTATCACAAAGACCTTTAAAAAAATCACCGAAAAATACAAAGAAACAACAAAAACATGGCCGCCGGTAGATGATGACATTTTTTCGCTACGTTTGGCGGTGGACACTCTCCAGCTTAAACGGTCCATCCGAAATATAAAAACCTTACGGGTTATTCGAATTATCAGTAATTCCAGGTCGTTGACAATCGTCGATTTTTTAAATAATTTTTTACAACAACGTGGCGACGCGTTGAAACTCAAGCATACAAAATCTATTAAAAACGTCATTTTTACGTAACTATTAAAAAATGAAGATCGATTTTAAGAAAGTGAGATCGTCAACGACCTTTGAGTGTTTCTCATCGTATCTTCTGTAAATTCGGAATCGAACCATCATGTGATTCTCGAGATATCACGTCCACCGACTTTGAAAACAGTGTTTCGAGAAAAACGCGTTTAAAGTTTGAAGTATGGTGTTGCTACCGCTCGCCCGGTCGACCGTTACAAGCTGTAGTTCATTCAATTTTAGGAATATTTCTATGGAATTTTCAGGGAATATACAGTGGGTAAAAGAAGTATTTGTACACGACATCTTTTTCAAATTATCCTACGAAGCAAAATTAATGCTTTATCAAGTTACCGTGTTCTAAATATTGCTTATCCTAAATATACATCGTGCCTACAAAAAATAAACAAATAAAGCCAGATCAAGGCGGGATATACATTTAGGCAGAAAAAAGTGAGCAATATTGAGGGAGTTTTTAAACTAAGAAATAATTATTCTACAATTATCACACTTTAGCTATACTTTAATAGTATATTTAAGTATACAAAACAATTTTTTTAATTAATTCATCATCAAAATGACGGAGCTGTGGCAGAGTGTTACAGCAAGGTCGCCGCGGGAGTTGCGAATCGGTGTGCAGTCTAGCTTCCCATAGACTTTGATTTGCAAAAAAGTTCAAACATTTTTTCAATTAGAACATTTATAGTTTCTATGTGACGGTAATTAAAATGGAGATAATGCAAATTTAAAAAAATGGCACGCATTTACAAAAAAAATCAACATTTTACGCAACATTTCTGTAAAATGTGGATGAAAAAAGTCGTTTTTTTTCTTCAACTTTTCAAAAACAATTCTCGTCAAGTAGAAGGTACGAATATTATCAATATTTCTACCATGTTTCAACTCAATCGGCTTAATAGTTTTTTAGTAATCGTGCATGCCAATTTCGATAATGCAGTTTTGAGAAAAACGCGTTTGAAGTTCGAAACCCACCTAGGTAGATGAAGTCCGTTAACAGTCGCGTTGAACAACAATTTTTCCCAATCCGAATCGATATATCTATGCATTAACGTAAACTCTCGCTCCAAGGATTGTATCTTACTTCGATGAGGAAGTGTGAAGAAGCTGAAACGGGACAGGTCCTGAATGTAACGTTTATTTATTTATCGTCTTCCAGCCCTGGCTCTCGCGATGGCCCGAGACGGCAACAGCGGCGGGGTTATTCGTCTGGGCGTCATAACCGACAAGGGTATCGAACGAAAGGTCATCCTCGGCAACGAACTGCCCACGTTTTACGAGGATTAAAATGAAAGCTTTGGCGTGCGTACACTTAATCAACTACTTCGCGACAAGAAAAAATCAATATTATTACATTGAATAAAAGATGGCGATTTCACTATACGTCTCTCTTCGATATCGATTTAAAAACAACACAGCAATAATGTCTTTACATGATATTCGTAACAGCGATGAACGAAGATTTAGCGGAGTCTACGCAAACTTGAGTGAATTTGGTCGTTGATCGTTGTGCGCGGTGTCTCTAAGATCCGTGTGGACTTCCGGGATTCGAGAAAAAATACAATCGAAAGCAGGAGCAGGATTGAGGAAATTGAATTTAGCAATTAAAGAGGTGCGTGCTTCTGTTAATTTTCGTGACCGAGCGTCGACGAAGATGAGGCGGACATACATCGTTATGGCCATCGTCGCTCGACGAGTTCAAGGCTGCTCAGCCAATTGTCTCAAACGTGCCAACTCGCAAGTTCAAAACTCTGAAATCGCAATAGAATTTACCGTCGAATACACTCATACACGCAGAATGGTTTTTTTTCTCTGAGTATCACATAACGTACAAGTTTTTGACAATTCCTACGGATAGCTTCAGGGATAATTTCTCTTCTTTTCATCTCGCGTGCGTTGAGGATTCATGAGATAAACGCCAAACTTCGCTTATTTTTCATGTCCGCGTTCGCTCTAAATTTACCCCGCGCATTATTCACTTGAGGCGTTGGGCTTCGTTGAGTCGAGCCAGTAAGCGTATACGGAGCCGAGGTACTTACGCGCCCATTGTCCAATTTTAACGAGTAAATCGTTTCGTCGTGATACCGAGACCGATGCAGCGTGACAACGATCGCATGTGGCTCCATTTGTCATCGCGACTTCATCGAATTCGGTCTACGATCCTTTCTCCTCCGTCTTCTCAATTTCTCTCGTCGAATTATCTCGCGTGTAACGTTCGTGCTGTTTGCTTCTCGTTTGCGGATTTCTCGGTCGTGGAAAATTTAAACAAGTGTGACACTGAGAAATTTCTTCCGCAGAAAAAGGTGTCGACGTTTTTCTACAAACAGCCTCGAATGTTCTAATTGCGAGAACCATCTTTAACGATTTTTTTTTTTTTTCGTTTTATAGACTATTCGTCGAGCTGTGAGATAAAATGATAATCAAATGTCTTGTCTGAAGGGAGGATCTCCGAAATTTCGTGCACACTTTTCTTTTGGGGCAGTGAAAACGTCAGATTGACAGGGGCTTTCATTTTGACCGTGTGGCAAATTTGAAAATCGTCTTGAAGATAAAACGTTGGCAGAAATTCCATTCTGCAAGAAGATGACTTCCGAGGGGAGCTCGGATACGACACAGCGAAGGAATTGGGTCCAGGGTATGATGACCGTGGACGAGATGGGTCGAAGCCTGCAGACTTTCGGTATCGCCGATTATTCGGTATTCACCGTTATGCTCTTGTCGTGCGGGGCAATCGGCATTTACTTCGGTTTCTTCAAGAAAGCAAGCGGCGAAGACGAGTATCTCGTTGGTGGACGAAACATGAGCACGTTGCCGATTTGCTTGAGCTTAATCGCGAGTTTTATATCCGGTATTTCGTTGCTCGGTACACCGACCGAGATTTACGTCCATGGCACGAGTTATCTCTTCATCGGAGTTGGCGTTATTTTCGTTGGATTTGCAATGTCCGCTATCTATCTGCCGGTCTTTCACGAGCTTCGTCTTACGAGCACTTACGAGTATCTCGAGAGACGCTTCGATACCAAAGTCCGACTACTCGGATCAACGCTTTTTGGATTCGGAATCGTAAGACACTCGTTGCTTGACCTTATCTTTTTTTTTCAATATTTATTTCTGCTGGGAGTATTGGAATTTTGACACATAATTGATGCACGGTCTTGACAAGTTTGAGGCTTTTTAATTTTATTGGAAAATAATTGTTGGTACGTGGTGTCTTGTATATTCGCAGATGCTCTGGCTACCCATCGTGATATACGTGCCAGCTCTTGCTTTCAATCAAGGTATTGCATAGGAAGACGAAGCTCATTAATTATACCCCAATCAACTTAATTTATATACATCACTCCAAAAAGTTAAGGGGTCTTCTCACTTGAGAAGACCCCTTCTCATCGTCTGAAAAAAAATTCATGAAAAGGCTATTTTCATGAATTTTTTAAAAAGGTTTATATTATAGATATTGATGTAAAAGTTGTTACACTTCATAAATACACGTTCGGAATACATTTTTTTTTGAAATTATGTATTTATGTAACCCAAACAAACTTTAAACGCGTTTTTCTCGGAACAGCGTTTTTTGACGGCTTGCTAATAAAATCTTCGAACTACTGAACAGATCCTTATGAAATTTTAACCTCGTATTCTTTGCAACTATAGCTATAGCGCATATCAAGGATTTTTTTAAATTTTGGTACTTACTATTTTTTTTTTGCCAAAAACGGTGAAAAAAAAACACTTTTTTTGTTGTTTCAAAAAAAGTTCGCCATTTTGTTATTTTTGCATATATCAAAAATCGTACGATATGGGCTATAGCTATTAACATACTGAATCTAAAACCGTTTGATTTTTTAGTTCCGGATGATCCATCTCCAAGACTTCATCAACAGCGCAGACCTACAATTTTTTTAGGACATTTTTTTTAACTACCATTTTTGTGTATAAATAGTGACTTGATCAAATATTTTTTTTTTTTGTATTTCGAAAGTGTATTTATTAAGTGTAACAACTTTTATATCAATATCTATAATATAAACCTATCCAAAATATTCATGAAAATAGCCTTTTTCTAGCGTCTAAAGTGAGAAGACCCCTTAAAGCAACAGAACATTTCTTCAATTTTTTTATTGTTTTTTGAAGCGCTATATCTATGTGGAAATGATCGTATCGAGATGAAAAGCAAAGCATTTTGAAATTTCAAGTTTCTAGTTTCGAGATCTTTTGGCAAAGGAAAAAAGGGGGCTTCGGTTACCGTGCAATCATAAGAAATAGCAGGAAAAAAATGTTATCCAATTTTTTTTTGCTTTTTTTTTCACGGGCTCGGAAATTTTGTTTTTAGTTAAATCCATGTATAGGTCAGTTAGCTTGTTTATTTAGCATTATTTTTTTTCCCGTTCTTTCTTATGATTGCGCGATAACCGTAGCTCACGAAAAATGTTTGCCAACAGATCTCGAAACTAGAATCTTGAAATTTCAAAATTGTTTTTCTTTTTGTGTCGATGCGACCATTTTTCACATACATACAGCGCTTCAAAAAACACTTGATTCCTTTAATTTTTTAGAGTAGTGTTATACAGTGGGTTAAAAAGTATTTGCATATATCGCTTTTCCGAAATAACTGTTCGAAAAATATTATATTTTTGCAGATTTGTTTATTCCATAGGTTATTTGAAATATCAACACTGTTTGTTAAGGGAGGACACGACTGTGCCAGGCGAAAAGGGTCGTTTTTGGCGATTTTTTTTTGTCTACTAGATTATTTATTCTGAATTTGGAAAAAAGGTAGCTTATTAAGCGTACATTGAACTTGTTTGAGGTGAATATTTATTTTAAGAAATAAAAATGTAAATAGGTTATCAAGGTATGATGGAGCCGCTGTATAAAAAAATGTGGTCCGATAGTTAGTCTGATAAATAAAAATTAAACAGTTTTCAAATTGATATACGTACGTGCCGTTTTTTCGAAGAAAAAAAACGAAATGACGGGATTTTTAAAAAAAGGTTAAGTTTGGCGAATTTTTACTTAAAGTCGGGGGCTTGAAAAATACCAATTTTTAAGAAACCTACGTACAATGATAGCTACGGCGATTAAGGAAATTTTGGATTTTCACAATTGAAACCGGACAATTATAGCTAGAGTTATGATTCCGGCCAGGTCGAGAAAAACGCGATTGAAAGTTTTAGTATACGTAAATCCTCTGTAACTTGGTCCATTTTAAATATTTTAACTTGAACATTTTTCCATATATTCTTGAATATGTATACTTTGAGAAAATGCAAAAAACCGATTTCTTGACCCGTCACAGTGGTGTTCCGCCTAAGGCCGAAGCCTGAATTAAAAGGTCCAAAAAAAGCGTCTTTTCGTGAATTTTTCTGGAAGGGAAAAAGAAACAAGTGAGCCCAGTAAACATTGAGGTATCTTTTTATGTATACTTAAAATGTATAAAAAAAATGTTTCAACATGAAACAATAAATGAGTGCAGATTTATCAGCCTGTTCCATGTGCGTCTTGCCACTGCCGTCCCCAACCAGCGGGAAATATGCAGCTCGTAATTCTTTACTGAAAAAAAATAATCAATAAAACTTTCAATTGCGATATATTTTTCTTCTGGGTGAACTGACAAAAAGCTGAAAAAAATCGTGAAATTACAACTTTTCTTTATTTGAAAAATAAAGAATAAGAACAATTATTTCAAAAGACTTTTTAAACGACCCTTTTAGTTCACTTATAAGAGTTTTTTATACTGAAGAAAATAAACTTTGGTTTGATTCAATAGGTCGTTTAGTTTTTTTGCTATCACGCCCGCTAATGCAGTGGCAAGACGCACATGGAATAGGCTGATAAATCTGCAGTTATTTAGTGTTTCATGTTGAAATTTGTTTTAATACATTTCAAATATACATGAAAAGATTCCTCAAAGTTTACTAGGCCCGCTTGTTTTTTTCCCTTCTTAAAAAATTCCCTAAAAAACTTTTTTTTCAAACCTTATAATTAAGGCTCCGGCCTTAATGGCGAAGCCCGGAAAAAGATCGAGGTGTGCAAATACGTTTACCCACTCTATACACATGTGTATAGCTATATGAATAAATATTTTTATCTTTCCAGTAACCGGAATTAATATTCACATCGTAACGCCTTTCGTATGCGTCGTTTGTATATTCTACACTTGCGTGGTTCGTAAATTTTCCTTCAATAAGACAAACAAACCTTTTGATTATTACACCATCTATTGATCTTATAGAAGGTCAATGTGGAAACTAAAAAGTATATAGAATATTTATTAAGTAAAAAATTCAAAGATTTTCGATTATTGCTTTAATATTTCGTACATTTTTTAAATTTTTATACTAGTCAAAGTGGAAAATAAAAAAAAATATAAAATATCGAATTAAGAAATAATAAAGAATGTTTTGCTTCGATTCAAGGGAGGCTTGAAGGCAGTCGTCTGGACAGATTTCGTCCAGGCATTCGTAATGTTCGGTGCAATGTTACTCATTATTATAAAAGGTACTCTCGACGTCGGGGGTATCGACGTGGTTCTACAGAGGAATCGTGACTCGGGGAGACTCGATTTGCCATTGTCAGTAAATTGTTCGAATAATTATTTAGAAGCTTTTTTAGAAGATAATATTTTTGAGAGTGTATTCAAAATTGGGTATAAATTTGAGAAATGATAAATTCGAAAAAAAAATTGGATACAGAACCGATTGGCATTTATCGACGAGGCACACTTTATGGTCCCTCGTAATCGGGGGCTTCGTTCATTGGCTGTACATCGCCGCGATAAATCAGAACATGCTACAGCGTTACATGGCACTACCAACCCTAAAGGCAGCACGAAGGTACACTGCGTATTCTAATTGATTCGTTGTAATACCGACGGAGTCAAAAACAATGAATTTTATTTTTCCAAACATTCATTCTCTCGTGGTTTGATTTTCTCGGAAGTTTTCCTGTTGTTTTTTTCTCAATAAGTTCAATTTTTGCTCAAATATGAGACAATGTTTTGTTTAGGCAATTAATTCCAGGGCACTGTGGGGCTTTATCTTCGGGGCTCTGAGTCTCGTTGGGATATGCGGCTACTCGGGGATGCTCATATACGCCTGGTACCACACCTGTGACCCTCTCACTACAAAGGTACGGCTAATAAAAACCTTGATGAAGTCTTCTTCCCGCGGAAGAAAAATTGTTCGGAGTATGAATTCGCAAAATCCAGTGAATTTTCAACTTAAACAATGACACCACTGTCACGGGCCGAAAAAGGTCATTTTTCCGATTTTTTTTGTCTACTAGATTATTTACCATTTGGAAAAAAATGTATGTTATTAAGGCGGGATATACATTTACAACGATGAAAAAATCGATTTCTTTTTTTTTTCTCTTTAAACGATAGAACATTATATGTAGAATATTTTCCTAAAGTTTCAAAGCAAAATTCGAAAAACTTCAAACGTTACAGCCCGTCAACGCTGTGCCTCACCGCTCGGATTCGGAGCGGTCGTGAACTTCAAACGCGTTTTTCTCACTGCATTATCGAAATTGGCGTGCAGGATTACTCAAAAACTATTAATATATTGATAATATTGATAATATTGGTACCGTCTAGATGACGAGAATTGTTTTCGAAAAATTGAAAAAAAGAATGACTTTTTTAATTCACTTTTTACACACATGTTGCGTGAAATGTTGATTTTTTTTGTAAATGCGTGCCATTTTCTTAAATTTGCATTTCCTTCATTTTAATTACCGTCACATAGAAACTATACATGTTCTAACTGAAAAAATGTTTGAACTTTTTTGCAAATCAAAGTCTACGGGAAGCTAGACTTTGCTGTAACACTCTGCCCCAGCTCCGTCATTTTGGAATGAATTAATTAAAAAAAAATGTTTTGTATACTTAAATATACTATTAAAGTATACCTAAAGTTTGATAATTGTAGGATAATTATTTCTTAGTTTAAAAAATCCCTCAATATTGCTCATTTTTTTCCTGTCGAAATGTAAATCTCGCCTTAAGCATACATTGAGCTTATTTTGTGTAAATTTTGATTTCTAAAGATTAAAACTTAACGTTATTGAGGTGTAATGGAGAAGCTCTGTACAAAAAATGTGGTCCAACGGCCGGATCGATAGCTTGACAATGGTGGGGTTGAAAAATAAAAATGTTTTATATTCTATATAAATGTAGTTCTCGTTGTACGTAGCCGTTTTTCGAGAAAAACACCCAATCTCGGGTGTTAGAAAAAAAGAGCAATTTTGCCGAAAATTTTCCTTATATTCAGGGGCTTAACAAATACTAACTAAAATAACGGCTACGTACAACGATAGCCACGGCAGTCGCGAAAATGTTGGTGCTTGGAAATCGGACAATTATAGCTAGAGTTATTATTCCGGCCAGGTCGAGAGGCGTCTCGAGAAAAACGCGATTGAAAATTTCAGTCTACGCCAATCTTTGTGCTACCTGCTCTCACTGAATCGTCTGTAACTTGGTTAATTTTCAATATTTTAACTTGAATGTTTTTTCACATATTCTTGAATATGTATACTTTGAAAAACTGCAGAAAAAATCAATTTTTTTACCCGTCACAGTGGTGTCACGCCTTACATTTGTTACTATTTATTAATGATTTTTTTGCATCGTAAAGACAGTGAATTTATCGTAAAAGTAATTTTGACAGTACAAACTTGAAAAATATACTCCGATTTTTAGTCGCGTTAAATTTGAATGATAATTATTCTGATACCGTAAAACGGGGCTACTTTGACAGAGTAACTTTGTCAGTTTTCGGGTTTACTTTGACAGAGCGCCAAAATCCGTTTTAAATGTGTGCGCAGCGAGCCCGCTTGACCTTCTGCGGCGTTCTTCAACTGTTTTCTTTGGATTCTTTTTTAAAGTAATACAATACATGGTTAAAAGAGCTTTTATGTTTTATAAGGTATATATTAAAGTAAGTTAAAAAAAATCATTTGTCAAAAGTATATAAAATGGCGGCGCACGAGTTTTTCACTACTGCACTACTGTTTTTCCGCCAACCCTCTCCGTGGCACGCAGTAGAACTGTTGTAAATTTAATCCCGGAAGTAAGAGTGAAATATTTTCGTTAATCGTATTATTTTTAGCAGTCAAGAACGGGGGGAATTGAAAAAGAATTAAAAGAAAAATAGAGACGAGTTTGAAAAAAAGTTCGTTTTTTCAACCATAGTTTTCATCTCAAAAGTGATATATTTTTTTAAATTTTCGATTCATCGCAAAAAGCGCTCGTACTTGACTGTTAAAGCAATCTAAGAAGCTAAAGTTACAATTTAGAATCGATTGGACGAAAATTGTTCGAGTTCTGCTGCCTTAATAACGACCCGGGAAAAAAAGTTCATATCTGAATATATCTGAACCATATCTGTAGAATCAGATATGATCAGACAAGAAAAATGGCCATATCTGTTCATGTAGTG
The DNA here is from genome assembly GCA_944452715.1 of Ophion slaviceki. Classification (NCBI taxonomy): domain Eukaryota; kingdom Metazoa; phylum Arthropoda; class Insecta; order Hymenoptera; family Ichneumonidae; genus Ophion; species Ophion slaviceki. The sequence goes on along the minus strand of OX101785.1, from coordinate 4,267,024 downwards.
TCATGACAGATCATGTATGCTTATAGCTGAGCATGTATGATCATATCAGAGCCATTTTGATAATTTTGAGAGCAGACCCGTCCATATCGCAGCAGGTCTGACCAGATCCAATCCCCAGGCCAGATCTGATCATGTCAGGTAGATCTGATTTCATTGGGCCAGATCTAATCATGTCAGGCAAATCTAATCTTATTGGACCAGATCTGTCTGTCCGTATAAGAATAAAATACCGTGGTCCCAGTAGACCTGGACATCTATGAACAATAGACCTGCCCATATGATATAATCATACTTTATCTGAACTATCAGACCAGGTATGACTCCGACTATATCAGAGCAAATCTTACCCTGTTGAGACAGATCAAATTTTGTTAGTGCAGTCATGAAGATATTAAAATGTTTACTTATATAGAGCGGGGTTATTAACACGTCATCACTTGACGTGTTAATAATTAATAATATTATAGTAACTCACATGATCACATATAATACAGTCAGGTGAGGTGCCATATCTGATCGGATATCGTCTCATATCCTCATATATCGTTTCATATATTCAGATGTTTTCATCCCGGGAAAAAAATTTCATGTCTGAGTGGATATGTTCATATATGTTTCAGATATTGTCATATATGTATCAGATATATTCATATCTGACATTTTACACTATCATATAAGATTAGGTATGAGCATATTCCACATCATATATGCATATATAAGATCATATCTGATCAAATACGTTATCTGGCCTGACCATATATGAACTGATATCTGTTTATATATGACTAAGTACCAAGGAGAGTTGGTACCGTAAATTCGTATCTAAACATACATTATGTGATATCTGAACGTATCTGTTCGTATAAGATCATATCCGATCAAATACGGTACCAGATTCTGCTATATAGATCTCATATATGTTTTTATCTGGTCAAGTACCAAGGCGAGTTAGCAGCGCGAAACCATATCTGAACATATATGATGTGATATATGAGCAGGTACGTTCATATAAAATTCTATTCCATCAGATACGATACCAAACCTGGAAAATATACGAAGTCTTATACACCCATACCTTATCGTATATGCAGTTCAGTTGTTCACACATGAAAACGTCTAAATATATGAAACGATATCCCATCAGATACGGCATCTCACCTGACTGTATTATATGGGATCATGCGAGTTACTATAATATTGTTAATTATTAACACGTCGAGTGATGACGTGTAAACCCGCTCTATATTTGTGAACATTTTAATATCTTCAGGACTGCTCTAATAAGGTTTGATCTGTTTCAACAGGGTAAGATTTGCTCTGATACAGTCGGAGTCATACCTGGTCTGATAGTTCAGATAAACTATGATTCTATCATATGGGCAGGTCTATTGTTCATAGATGTCCAGGTCAACTGGGATCCACGGTATTTTATTCTTATATATTCAGATCTGGTCCGGTAGGATCAAATCTGTCTGACAAGATCAGATTTGGTCTAATAAGATTAGATCTGTCCGACATGATCAGATCTGGCCCAAAAAAATCAGATCTGGTCCAACAAGATCAGATCTTGTCTACGGATTGGATCTGGTCAGACCTGCTGCAATATGGACGGGTCTGCTCTCGAAATTATAAAAATGGCTCTGTTATGATCATACATGCTCAGATATAAGCATACATGATCTGTCATGACATTACATGATCAGACCTGGCCATTTTTCTTGTCTGATCATATCTGATTCTACAGATATGATTCAGATACATTCAGATATATTCAGATATGAACTTTTTTCCCCGGGATGTGTGAACAACTGAACTGCATATACGATAAGGTATGAGTGTATAAGACTTCGTATATTTTCCAGGTTTGGTATCGTATCTGATGGGATAACATTTTATATGTATGTGCCAGCTCATATACCACACCATATATGTACAGACATGGTTTCACGCTGCCAACTCGCCTTGGTACCTGACCAGATAAAAACATATATGAGATCTATATAGCGGAGTCTGGTACCGTATTTGATCGGATATGATCTTATACGAACAGATACGTTCACATATCACATCATGTATGTTCAGATACGAATTTACGGTACCAACTCGCCTTGGTACTTAGCCAGATATAAACAGATATGAGTTCATATATGGTCAGGCCAGATACTGTATTTGATCAGATATGATCTTCTATATGCATATGTGATGTGGAATATGATCAGACCTAATCATATATGACACTGTAAAATGTCAGATATAAATATATCTGATACATATATGACAATATCTGAAACATATATGAACATATCCACTCAGACGTGAACTTTTTTTCCCGGGGATGGCAATTTGGTTATAAAAAATTGTTGTTTTTCATTTAATTCCACGTATAATGCATAAAATATTACATTTTTTATCAAAATGATTCCAAAGTAACCCTTAATCAGTGACATCAGTTGCATTTCAATGCCCTGTCAAATAAGCCCCACACTCGGGGCTACTTTGACACTTAAAAAAATCTATATATCAAATTGTGAGGGGGTTGTGGAGCTTGACTTTCTTATACATTTGATAGCCAAAGGACACCCTGTTCTATTGGAGCAAGAAAAGTTGGTATCTAGGATGTTAAAGAAAAGTTACCTACAAAAAACTTCAAAAATCTGTTCAAAGTTTTACGTTTTACGATAATTATTGAAATATATCGTAATTTCAGTTGGCAGGAGCAAAGGACCAATTGTTGCCACTCCTGGTGATGGATATCCTCGGCAACTTTCCAGGACTGCCTGGACTCTTCGTCGCCGCAGTTTTCAGCGCTGCCCTTAGGTATGATTTTTTCCCCGGATGTGGTTAAAAAAGATTCCAATGTCGCGAATTAACGAATGCATTAAATGTCAGCTCACTGTCCACTGGGCTAAATTCTATGGCTGCCGTGGTGATGGAGGACTTCATAAAGCCTTTTCGAAAAACTCCCTTCAGCGCCAGAACGGTCGATATACTTATGAAGCTAACGGTCGTGATACTTGGCGCAATTTGCGTAGCACTCGTCTTTGTCGTCGAGAAGGCCGGATCTCACGTTCTCCAGGTCTTCATATACGATATTTCGTAACGCAAAATCAAATTTCCATTTTTTTCACTGTGAATTAAAAAAAAAACATTTATCTTCCCATGTGCAACTTTTTTTTTTCAATTAATATCGATTTTCTAAAAACGTATGGTGTTTTCATGAATATTGCATTTTTTTTATTTTTCAATTGTTCAATTGCAGTTATCCATAAGCTTGAGTGCGATACACAGTGGTCCGTCATTGGGAATTTTCACCATCGGAGTATTGCTACCATGGATAAACGCCACGGTATTGGCATCAAAATTTACCATTCTCTCCTGCCAATCTATGTTTCTCTTACTGAAAATTCTTTTCTTCAAAAAACTTCACTCGCAGAGCGCCTTGATCGGAGGACTCAGCGGTTTGGCATTCATGGGCTGGGTAACGGTATCAGCCCAGACAGGCATCGCCAGCGGCTCAATCAGGTCAACAATTTCACCAAAAGTGTTGTCGTTGAAAATACGAAGTTAAAAGTTGACACTAATAAGAAATCGCTGCTGCGTCGAATACTTCAATGTTTAGGTCTTTTGAATTCCGTCTCGGTTATTTTTTTAAACTTTACTCATTCGATAACGATCCTTGCAGGTTTGAGGAAAAATCTGTAACGACTGAAGGATGCACCTATTGGTTTCAGCAGGTCGAAAATATGTTGTTTTTCCTTCCGCCCGATGTGGCATCGAATGGCACTGAGTCGGGTCTCTCCAGGTAAACTTCGACGAGTTTTCCCAAGCACAAAAACCGCCCGTAGTTTTCAAAATGACACGGTGTGCACTCGAACGCTTAAAAATGATTGAAAAAATTGAAAATAATGAAATTATGCAATAATCGCAAATATCTGATATATACATACATACATACATACATACATACATACATACATACATACATACATACATACATACATACATACATACATACATACATACATACATACATACATACATACATACATACATACATACATACATACATACATACATACATACATACATATATATATATATATATATATATATATATATATATAGGGTGTCCTGTTATGAATGGATAATCCTGCAATTGTCGATATGTAAGAGCACGTTCTACTATATGGTGGAATTTCAGTTTAGTAAAAGTCGCGCGGTTTTCGACATTTTGGGCTTTGTTATGTTTTTAACGTAAACATCTTCTTTTGGTTATTTGCATGCCGCTCCTATAAATTATACGAATCGACAATAACGAAGCAATTTTTTAAATCATTGGCACGATATGCGAAGTACTTTTTTTCTTTACACTGCAAACTATCAGTCAGATGTTCGAATTTGTTTTCATGAAAAATCTGCATGAAATCTTTTTTCATAAAGTTTCCTTAACTTTTAAGGTTAAGAATAAGACTTCTCTAGATAAAACAAATAACCGCGAGTATTTTTTTTAACCGAGTCAAGAACGGCGATCATTTGTAGAAATGGCATGCAAAAACCCGAAAGCAGATGATTTTGATCCCGAAGACCGTGGGACTTTTGCTAAACTGAAATTCCAGCATATAGTAGGACATGATGTGACCTATCGACAGTTGCAGAATTATTCATAACAGGATACCCACTATATATAATAACTAATTTAAAATATATGTACACATAAATATACACATACATATATATAAAAATATATATACACATACATATACACATACATATATATAAAAATATATATACACATACATATACACATAAATATGTATATATTTTTTTGAATGCAGTGATTCCTGGGCCCTCTATCGTATGAGCTATCTCTGGTACACCGTGACAGGCGCGATGGTCACGATCAGCATCAGCCTCGTCGTAAGTGTATTCACACCGGCTAACGTAGAGAAATTGGATCCAATGCTTGTGGCACCGTTCGTACGGAAATATTTGAAGAGTCCCGAATCCACCGAGCTCTGTCGCGTCCAGGTAACAGTTTCATAAATATATAGATCGTTGACGTAGCCAGGACGGGGCACGGGTGTCCCCCCCCTACAGAAAAAATGGATCCTAAATAACTAAATTTGGTAATTATATGAAAACATTTGGGTGAAAACATCATAAATTTTTTTTACTTTAGTGACTTTTCCTAAATATGGCGCTAAAATTTATTATTTGCAATTTTTAACTATAAAACAACATAAATAATGGTGTTATGTCGGGGGAAAACAACCCGAAACAAATTTTTACAATTTTTTCAAACGTATATTTTTTTTCGTACAAAAATCTGGAACCTAAAAAACCGTCTCCCTCCAACATAACATCATTACTTACACCACAAAAAAGCGATAAATCGCGAAAAAAAGAGTCCATTTTCAGGAAAAGTCACTAAACTATATAATTACCTTAAATTCAAATTATCGATCAAGGCCTTAGGCCACTCTAGGGCCCGAAAAAATAGGCTTTGTCGTTTTTTTTCTTCAGAAAAACTACAAAATAAATCGAGATCACCAAAAAGGGTATTTATCATACATATCAGTGACTGTATACAATAATTTTTTTGAAGCGATTAATTTCAAAATGGCGGCGGTGCAGCGTTTATCCCAAAACTGCATTTTTTTAGTTGGCCGAAAACATAACTCAGACAATTTTCAACCGATTCACTTGAAATGTTGGATACATCTTGAAAAATACATTGTCTATAGAAGTACGTAGGATTTTTTTTTATATTGCATAGTTAATTTGTTTTTAACAATTATCTGACGATTTTTTAAGCAAATTTTTGGAAAGTGAAAAATTTGCCTAAAAAATCGTCAGATAATTGTCAACTTAGAGATAAACGCTGCACGCCACCATTATGAAGTTAATCGCCTCAAAAAAATTATTGTATACAGTCACTGATATGTATGATAAACACCTTTTTTGTAATCTCGATTTATTTTGTAGTTTTTCTGAAGAAAAAAAAACCCTAAAAAGCCTATTTTTTCGGCCTCTAGAGTGGCCTAACCCCTTAAGTTCCTTCGTTTTGACCAAGCAAGCTTAACCTTCGTTGACACACTTATTATTTTTGGCTGCGATTTTGACACACTGGGTCAATTTGACCTGGATAGTACTTCATCCACCTGCCATCAACAAACCTTCGGTAGGTTTTTATTGAAAAAAAATAAGGTTGCACTTTAAACATTACTTAATATGTTGGCATAATTAAAATTTGGAAAATATAAAATTTTATCTTTTAGAAAGAATATTGAATATTTTCAATTTTTGGATAAGTGATAATTTTGCAAAAAATTCATCCGGGTCTAAATGACCCAGTGTATCAACGGAGGGTTGAAGAAATCATGTAATAATACTTGAAGTATATTGATCGTGATTGCGCAACTTGTATACAAAGTAGCTATTTCATTACGTAAATTGAATTCGCGTGACGTCGATTCAGAGTTCAAAAAACGACCGGTGGCAGGCCATCTTACTGTATAAAGAGCACGTGGCGTGTTCGTCAGTCCGTCGGTGGCGTCAATCAGCGGCGGCGAATTTTTTTTATTTTTATTACTTTCCGTCGAGACACTATCGCTTCTCTTGATATATATTCAGATTTTACGATCAAGTTAACTGTGGACAAAAGAAATACATTACATTTTCCGGCCGATACATAGCCAGAAGAATACTGGAAGATCAACATTTACTATCAAGTAATAGATAATATCATTGTAAATCTAAAACGCCGTTTTGAAAATGAAAAACGGAGAGAATTTGATCAATAATTATTAAAATCGCTATAACTGAAACGTTAACCTTAAAAGCTGAAGCCATAGTCACAAAAACATACTTTAATTTTAAAATGATGAAACAAATGCTGGAAATTTAAGAAAGAGTATTAAAAAGATGTACTTCCCTAACTTATTTAAACTTTTCCAAGCAGCAATGGTTGCGCCGGCTGTGAATGGGATTTTTTTGCCACGAGGCTGATGAAAACGTGGCTTAGAAGCATAATGCTTCAGGAACGATTCTCTCATATGTCACCGCTGAGCATAGATGACATTGTTAAAGAAAAAACTCCAACTGAAAAAGTGTTGGCCCGATTTGCAGAACAAAATTTAAGGAGTTTCGGAACATTTGACTATATATTTGGTTCAAATTTATCCAGTAAATTCTTTGTCATATACTGAACGCACCCTCCAACTTTTGAATCGATCGACTACACCATTTCTATTATATTTCCAATTGGAGACGCATTTTTGAATGTTTGATTTTTGTTGATTGAAGAATGATGGAAAAGTAGTTGCTTTTTTTAAAGGTATTGCAAGGGTTTGATATTAATGTTCACACAAACGTGTGATTAATTCTTCATATTTGATTTGTGTTACGTGATTATCGATTATTATGTAAATTATATATTTTTTTAAAGATTGTAAACGGAAGGTGGCCACGTCAATGACATGGATACATTTTTTGGGTTTATCCAGGTATGATTTTCATCGCCCGTTTAATTTTTTTTGTCGAAGGTTCCAACGCAAGGGGCCAATGGAATTACGAGCGGATGGGTCGAGGACGCGAAGCCAGTTTGAACGAACTCGCAACTTGATTTTGCAAAGTCAAAAAGAAAGAATGGTATAGAAACATTGAGAGTACGGGTGATTAGTTGTTTTTTAAAATTTTATTTGTATTCGCCATAGTGAACACATTATTTATCTTTAATACTAAACGTATTCACGTGACATCCATGCAAACCGATAAACGTATACGAACAACAGGTGAAGGTCGGTGCGCAATGTTAATTCACGGCAACATTGAAAAATTAGATTTATAAAAATCGCCACGTATGCTCGCATCTAACATCGAAAGATCCATACTCGTATGTGAGACACGAGGAAACGAGAAAATTCACTTCGTCGTTCTCGAATAACTCTTCTGCAGAGCTAAAAATGCAAAACAATTTTACCGATCGTTGAATTCGACACGCGAGGCTGAGGTCACGAATCTTTTTCGTAGGGCGGAAAAATTCCTATATCAAACGTAAACCCTTTCGATTTGTCTCGGGACGCGAACAAAAAAAAAGTATCGCGTCCAATAGCGACGAACGCTCGCGTGTCTCACGAAAAATCGGTAATGTGTTCTGTTTCTTTCGTTAACATTTTCATTACGCGTATTCCGTTTTTCCATCGCGGGTCTTAAAAATTACGGTTTTGTTTTTCACGTTCGTCACATGCTCACACTCTGAATGGTGAGGAAGGGCCAGCCTTCCTCGCGTCGCCGAACTCTCCATATGAGATTTTGTTACAGTTAAAAGGCAATGCAGTCGCACCGTGCATTTTATTTTTCGAGCTTAAATTATCTTAAAAAATTATCCATGAATTTATAGATCGTGTGGATTAGAATGAATCGGTATCCGGCCAGCCGATTACAAACTCACTGTTCGCGTACAAACTATTTGTGTTTCTGTATAACAGATATAATGAAAAATATGCAACGCGAGTAGACCTGCGAAAAATCGCATCAGTCAACGAAGCAACGAGTAACAATAAAATTGTTGCTTAATCAAAGGAAAATCGATCGATGCATTATTTTTGTTCAATATTTGTTTTTTTCTTCTCGTAACGAAAATATTCGGATTACGGCTTATCGATTCACAGTAGGATCAAATGTCGACTACATTATGCACCTGCGATTATGATATACAGGGTGAGGCACTAACTGTTGCCACCTTGAGTATCTCTGTAATTATCGACGTCACAAAAAAATGTTTGAAACAAAAGTTGTACCGTACGAAAGGGGTCATCAAATGCGACCATTTTTTTTATCTCAGTGGAGGCGCTGTCGCACAGTAAAGGTCACCTCCACTTTTTCAAATGGGACAGTACATTTTTTTTAACTATCTTGTAGAGCATCGAAAAGTGCATAAAAAACATTTAGGGGTCAAAGTCGTTCAAGGTCATTTAAGATCAAAAAGTGACATGAACTTTATTTTTATGTGAAATTACCTTTATTCACAGTAGATGTTCAAAGTGATTGCCATTCATCGTTCACGAATCATGGAAATATTAACTTGCATAACATGCATTTGTGGTCAACTGAAAATCCACATTGGCTGCGGCAAGTTGCACACCAAAGACCGTGGTCGGTTAATGTATGGTGTGGGATTATTGGGGATAGAATCATAGGCCCTTATTTCGTTGAAGGGAATCTTAATGGTAGAAAGTACAGCACATTCCTTTAAGAAACATTAGGTCCGTTATTGGAAGAAATACCTTTGGAAACAAGAAACAGAATGTGGTATCAACACGATGGGTATCCGGCACATTTTTCGCTGATAGCTAGAAATGAATTGCAAAAGAGATTTCCAAATCGTTGGATTGGACGCGGAGGAGCTGTATCGTGGCCGGCTCGCTCGCCAGACTTGACGCCTCTGGACTTTTTCTTGCGGGGACACTTGAAAGATCTTGTTTATAAAGAACGTCCAACTACGCCGGATGATATGCGTGAGAGAATTCTTCGAGCCTGTGATTCGATAAGTGCCGTAGTGATAGGAAATTCTGCACAATCCGTGATAAGGAGATTGCAATACTGCATTGATTCCAATGGCAATCACTTTGAACATCTACTGTGAATGAAGGTAATTTTACATAAAAATAAAGTTCATGTCACTTTTTGATCTTAAATGACCTTGAACGACTTTGACCCCTAAATGTTTTTTATGCACTTTTCGATGCTCTACAAGATAGTTAAAAAAAATGTACTGTCCCATTTGAAAAAGTGGAGGTGACCTTTACTGTGCGACAGCGCCTCCACTGAGATAAAAAAAAATGGTCGCATTTGATGACCCCTTTCGTACGGTACAACTTTTGTTTCAAACATTTTTTTGTGACGTCGATAATTACAGAGATACTCAAGGTGGCAACAGTTAGTGCCTCACCCTGTATATATATTCCTATCACTAACAGCAAAATTCCTGTTAGTGGTGAAAAGAGACAGACCTGTGAACGCAATTTATGTCTGTAAGTATTGAATGTCATACATTGTTTTCCTTTTCCTTTGTAATAATATCAATGACACGATTATCATCATGACAGTCTGTGGTTGCGCCGTTTTTCCATTGATTCTTCCTATGATAAAGCTCAGAGCGCATAGAAACAACGATGCAAAAAAGGCGATTTGTTGGAATAAGTATGAAGGTCGAAAAAACTTTTGTATACATAGATATAAGATATCGGTGGACGAAAGAAAAAGCGACCGCGGAATGTACAAAGAATATTTATCGATAATAAATTGTTCTCGAAAGAAAATACCAAGCTAGACCATAACGTCAAAGCCTTGAAGATAAATCGGTGTATCAATACTTTGTAAATCGTAGCTATTTTATAATCGAGTTTGAATATGCAACGGTGAAGAAAAAAAAAGTTTATGATTTCCGGGCCCAGACGCAGCGGAAAACAGCAGTGTTGAAAAAAAAAGCGCAGGCACGATAGATTTATCAGTTTCGGGTCAAAGTTTGTACTTGGGTGAAATGGATGAATAACGAGGACGGTGAGCGGCGCGAGTTTCTCAAAGATGCGAAAGAAATGTACGAATCACAAAAATAAATGAAAATAAAACCGGTATAGACTAGAGAAAAAGAGGATCCTCGCAACATCGGCGTTTGCTTCGTTGGAATGCAACGGAAATTCTTTTTTGTTTCTCCATCTTTGTTGTCCTTGAAATTTCTTTTTACCCATCACTAATCGGACAATTGAAAAAATGAATTTTTATTTCATTCCTTGCAAACTTCAACAAAGTAGATCCTGCGGTTTTTGCTACACTGAATTCAAATCTTCAGCTTGAGAAAGGAAAAACAAACGGGTGACGACAGACAGAGTATCTACAATCCTCAGGATCCTATACGACCGGTTTCTATATATGATATAAAAATACATGATTCTCTGGGAAAAAAAGACGACGAAGGTTTGTACGTGTCTTTTCTGTATATGCAAATGCATTGAATATTCTGATCAGTTCGCAGGTAACGGGGTACGTTTTATCCTCGCCTCATGAGTTACGCGCAATGTTTACAGATTAACGATTCGTACAAAGTGGTCGTATAGTTATTAGTTTATCTGTTTTTCCTTTTTTTCTCTCAATATTTTCCATTTCCTCTAGAAATGTAAAAAATAATACAAAAGTAATTGTCGTAACGAGCATTTGTAAAACTGTATCTGTATAATGGTCCCAGCGTTATTATTCATTGCAAATGTCTATATGTGTATATGTGAGGCCTACGGTTACGGCGCTGCGCCAGTGCGTTCCACGCAGGGAAATCTCTCCATCGAATATATATCTTTGTACACCTATTTTAATGCCGTCCATAATTCATCGATATACGCACTTTAGCTTCGCTAAAAGATTACACCATCGTTTGACCTTCGCAATGAGATACTGATGGAAATATATAATCTCATCATTAGCATCGCCCTCTCCACGGCTCCCGAAAATCTTTCCAAAATGTCTTTACAAGCATTTGACGTGGAGACTGCAAAATAATAACGCACTTTTTTCTTTAGTTTTTCCTTGTTGCTACGCTTCTACGGCTTCTGTGGAACAGCTTTTTTATTGAAATTTCGAGTGTTCAATCTCTCAAGTCTTTGCGCCGCGAAAATAAAATATTGGCGATTGTAGATAACAGGATCAGTGAAAAAAAAAAAACACTTTTAAGGGACTACACCAGTGTGACACTTTCAAAAAATCGATTTTTTTGTTGCCTCTTTCGGCAGTTTATACTTTCAAGAATATCATTATCATTTATAGCATTTATATCAATATCATTTTATCTTGCAAAAATCGGTGGTTAAATCTTTAAACGCGTTTTTCTCGAAATGAGATTTTTCAAATTCGCTGACATTGTAACTCAAAGAGCAATTATCCGATTGACTTGAAATTTGAACTGAATACTCTTGAATATATTTACTCTGCAATGACGTAGGATATTCTTGATTGGATGAAAATTGACGATTTGGCATTGAAAAAAACGACCATTTTATTGGCAAGAAAACAGACTTTTTTTCATAACTACGCCATTTTGTTAGATTTTGATATTTTTCGAAAATCCTACGTCATTGTACAACATATACCGTCCAGTTTAACGACATTTTTCCTTTTTCGGTTTCAGGTACTCAATTGGCCGGAATCATGTCAGCAGTGGAGGAACTTTTTTTTGGCGCCTCCGAAGGCAGCGCATAAGTCACTTGGATCTTAATATTTTTCTATGAAAAAATGATGTAATATAGGTCAAATATAGCCAAATATATTTTTAATTTTCGGAAAAATTAACTGAGTACTTTTCTTCCAAAAAATTCCCGAAAATCACCCAAATTTTCAACGTGCACCATAGCCTCTTACGCCACTTACGACTGTTTTACTTTACATGTATGATATATAGTTGAAAATTTCGGCTACATTTGTTTGGTATGTTTGTATGTTTCCCATGCATCCTTAAGGGGTTAGGCTAATGTGAAAGATAAGAAACACTCGTTCGTTGCTCGAGGCAACTCAAATTGAAGAGGAAGGTCCAACGTATGGTGCAGGAATCGCAGACTGGATATAAACGTGTCATTACAACGATAGAACTACTCACTACACTTTAAACGCGTTTTTCTCGGAACTATGTTTTTCAAAACGGTGTACACGATTTCTCGACATCGAATAAACGGATTGACTTGGAATTTCGTACACTTATTCAGTGTAATAGTAGTTTAGTCTTGACCGACGTTTTTCTTCTTAACATTTTTATTTCATTAATAACAATAATGGTGTCATTTTTCCTCGGAGAATCGAAAAAAAAACAATTTAAACTTTTTTTTCTGAGTGACACACGATAACACAATAAGAGCTCGGTCAAGGCGTTTTTCTTTTGTTTCGGATCAACTTGGTGGCCAAAATCAAGTACACCGTTGAGCCCCTCACGTTCAAAGTCCCTTCACGAGGTTGTTCATAACTTCTTCAGTAATTAATATATTTTACAACGGAATTCAGTACACAACTTTGTTAATGTACATAGAAATAAATGTCCAAACGATTTATCAATCTTTTTACTCATTCGTTTGAAATAATTGTTTTAAATAACCCTTATTTCCGGGTCGTCACAGTAGCCTAACCCCTTAAAGGAACAAAATTCAGCGAAGAAATCTGGAATGAATAACTAGGACACTGAGAGCCATCGGCTGGCTGTCGATTATTCATGAAACGTCCGCTTGCTCTTTGATATAAACAAAACCCTCGATAAAACGAGAAAAAATGCTAACAATCCATTAGAGGTAATTTAAAGGTTGAGAAAATTCAAACGAGAAAAAATGCATTCGTATAAATGTGCCACGTCGAATTCTTACGCTTCCTTGTAATCGCAAAAAAAATCGGAAATTTTATTCGTGAATTTTGCACTGTTTTTTTTTTTCATGTCCTAAATTTGATGTATCTTGAAACGAACAAAAAGTAAACGAATCCTCGAAATTTCCAGGGACAAGCGAAAAATTCAGCAAAAACATCGAAATTCACTGCTCTTTATCTGACAATTGTTGACTCCACTAATCTCCTTTTTGTGCGAGTGCTACCTTAAAATTGAAGTTTCCGAAAACGACATTTAAATAAATTGTGATAAATTATAAAATTTCAGTCCATTCTCTTATAATAAACCGCAGTAGAAAAAACCTACTGTCGCATAAAATCACACCGTGAATTAATGAGAACCTGTAAAACCGATTTTTTCGAAAAAAAAAAATCAATTATTCCTGGTGTTACGTCATTGTTGATTTGCCATGCTCTAATGTAAAATAAAAAGCCTCGGAGCTTTTATTTCCGTGTGCTATTTCCACCAGTTGATCTACGTTGCAAAGACCAAGCAACGATTATTTTCGATGGAAACATTACTAATCGTACCGGAAGATGCCTACACTACGATATATCTAGATAATGGCTAAATCACGTTTTTTGCTTGTGCCTCGGAGGATACATGACTAATATATATCTATAACCACCCGTCAGCATGAAGTGTCTATCGCGTGTAATCTTCACGCTTAAACGTTCTTTTTCTTTTTCTTGAAGATGTCTCGATGAGATATTCATCGAGTTCACCAGTTCGTCGCGCACCAAGGAAGTATTTTAGTCGTCGACCACTAGCGCAAGTTTGTCCTTCCCGTATAGTTCTGTCGGCCACCACTCGTAGAGATGTATACGGTCCTTCCGGCGAACCCACTCGCTTTGGTCTCGTTCCGATGCATTTTTCATGAGCACATACACAATCATCATAAGTATCAAACGGTCTCGTTCGTTTCGTTATTTTCTGCAGTTCAAAGATGAAAGGCGAAGAAAAGTAGAATGTAAATGAAAGATACGAAGTTTAACACATTAATATACACCAGGACCTCAATTTAGAGAACTTGGATTTAAGAACGAGTGAGAAAAGTGGTGCGCCGACGGCAGCACCACCAGGTACGCGTTCATTCGCGCAGTGGTAGCGCCAACTCGATTTATTCAACTGCGAAGCGGTCTCGGTTTCGCCATTGTTCTTTAAATCGAGGTCGTAGTGCAAGGGATCGACCAGTTCCCGACGAGTCGATTAGCTGAAAGCGTTAAGAAAAGATTCTCAAAACATCTATGATATACATATATGTGTTTTGTGTGTGTATGCCTGTGTCTGGCTGTGTGTACGTAAATATTTAGTTGGAAGCTTCGTGAATCTCATGGTGCAACGGTAGGGGTGCGTTCTCTTCATAGACAATCGTCATCATGGTAAAGTTCATCTCGCTTCTTACGCTACTTTGCTGTAACCACAGGAACGAATGCCCTTTTGAGGTCGCATTTTCATTTTGCGTTTTGTGTCCCCTTTATTACGTAACACATGCTGACGAAAAATCGGATGTGCTCGCTTCAAACGGACGGTGCAATAAGCAGCCACATGACGCGTGAACTTGGTGCTATCGCGAATCCCGACTTTTTTTTCTCAAGTCTTTTCTTCGTGTCTTTTCATCGCGTATTTTAACCTCGTGGCATCCGAGGCCGGCATCGCATCCATTGTGGCTGCGACCTCGTCTTCGTCTACCGGAAATACAACACACTCATAATTAGTAATGGACGCTTTCTTTTCTTCTAGGGTCCGATGTGACGAGATGAAAAATGGCTAGCGTTGCGGCGCCCGAGTTTGCACGATTCAATAGAGCACGCGACCCTGGAAAGAAATAATACTCGAACTGTGGAAAAATCTTGCGGCAAAGCAATTAAGGGGTTAGGCCACTCTAAAGGCCGAAAAAATAGGCTTTATGAGGATTTTTTTTTCAGAAAAACTACAAAATAAATCGAGATTACAAAAAAGGGTGCTTATCATACATATCAGTGACTGTATACAATAATTTTTTTCAAGCGATTAATTTCAAAATGGCGGCTGTGCAGCGTTTATCTCAAAACTGAATTTTTTAAGTTGGCCGGAAACATAACTTATACAATTTCCAACCGATTCACTTGAAATGTTGAATATATCTTGAAAAATACATTGTCTATGAAAGTACGTAGGATTTTTTTTAATTGCATAGTTCATTTGTTATTAACAATTATCTGACGATTTTTCAGGCAAATTTTTCACTTTCCAAAAATTTGCCTAAAAAATTTTCAGATAATTGTTAATAACAAATGAACTATGCAATATAAGAAAAATCTACGTACTTCCATAGACAATGTATTTTTCAAGATATATTCAACATTTCAAGCGAATCGGTTGAAAATTGTCTGAGTTGTTTCCGGCAAACTTAAAAAATGCAGTTTTGAGATAAACGCTGCACAGCCGTCATTTTGAAATGAATCGCTTTAAAAAAATAATTGTATACAGTTACTGATATGTATGATGAACACCCTTTTTGTAATCTCGATTTATTTTGTAGTTTTTCTGAAAAAAAAAATCCCCAAAAAGCCTATTTTTTTCGGCCTCTAGAGTGGCCTAAGGCCTCAACCGAAGTAGAAATTGCAAGAGTGTTGATTTGGGAGTTGATCTTGGTTTATATTCGGTGGCGATTCGTTCTCAAAGTTACGACTCGCGCAGATATCATAATATTATATTATCTGCAGCGACCGATACAGTCGCAATCTGAGATAATTGTAACGGAAAGTCTGTCTCGCGAGTGATTACGAAAACGCACAAAGTCATCGAATTTCTTCAATTACGGATATTATTCGACATTTCCGTTCATTCGAAGTGTCACTAGGCATCTGAAGCTTTCAAATCTGGGGATTCCAACGACCGACGCGCAATACGAGAGCATTCGAATGAAGGGGCCTTGAATGATTTTTCAAACTCGAGAAACTCTAATGTAAAATGTAAAACGTAGAATAATTGAACAAATGGACCGTATGGGCGGATTAAAAAATATGATAGAACTGACAAGTGAAAAAACATGATCGAACAAAAGAGAATGGAGTTGGCGAATATTCCAACTAAATATAACGGTGATAATAACATGGCCGATATCAAACGAACAATTATTCAGGCAGGCTAATGAACGATCAAGTACAATGACGCCAGATCGGGCGCCAAGAAATAGAAGCGCGCTTCTGAACGAGCTTGCGTTTTTGAATTTGCTCACCTCGGCCATTACATTCCGCGCTTTGTCACTGCTGCTACAGCTCTCACTGTCCGTTGACGCTCCGCGTCGGCGATGTGCGAGTTTGGCGGCAAAGCCCGCCGCGTCGACCTGCATGTCCGAATACAATTGTGCCAATTGGTCGTTCACCATTTGCGGCTGATTGAAGGTCTTGAGCGCCTTCATGTCGGCCTCCAGCACCTCGCTCAGCGGCTTCGGTATCAATTGATACTGATATATCAGCTCCTCTGTCATTTTTACTCCCTCCTGCCATGGTGGTCCTTTTCGCAGCATGTCGAGCGGCTTTTTGTGGTTGTTCGTCGATGCGTCAGCCGTCGTTAGTTTGCACGGAGATTTCTGCAATTAGGCGTTTCGATGTTTCGATTAGTTAACGGACTACATATACCTGGGTGGGGTGAAAAATTACAGTCATTGGGTGTTACGGGGACCGATTTCGTATACTATTGATCGAGCACGCGGGTTGGCCTGGAGCAGATTTAAAAAAAAGCGTTAACCTGTCGAGGAAGCTCGGCAGTCGTCGTTTCGCGGTTGCAGCTGCTTACGTTGCTCGTGGTCACGAAACTGCCGTAGAAACTCGAGTCGCTCGAGTCCTCGAGGCTCGAATCGAACAGGCTGTTCGTGTCGGTCTCACGTTTCGTGTTCGGCACGAAGGTCGAGCAGCCACCGTCGACACTCACGCAGGACAAGAAATGTTCGCCCAACGAGAGTGGCTATTTAAAAAAAGTAATTTTGTAGTAAATTTAATTCAAGAAATAATTTAATCAAAAAAAAAATTATCATTGTTTTCATTATGCGGCGACGAAAGACGCATATGAGACTGTTCGAAGAGAACTGCTCACTTTTTTCGATGATTCGGACGGTGCCTTTGTGCTGCCGGGCTCGGCTTTGATGCTGGTCGCCTGAGACGCCGGGCGTTTGATGCCATCGGCCGAATTCTCCGGCTGGCCGGCGTTGGCGGAATTAGACAATTGTGAGGTTTCATGATGAATCGGCGCCGGTCCCGGCATAACGAATTGGCCGTACACTGTCTCCACCGGCGCCGGGGCGCATACGACAGGTGAGCAAACTACGCCTGTCAGAGGAGCTGCGCCAAATTGAAAAGTTTCATTGGATTGTTCGAAAGATAATCGAAAGTGCATTTTTGTGCGTAGTCTCAAGAAAATTACCAATAGTGTTCCGCTGTGGTTGGCTGGTGATTGACGGAATGACCGATGGCATAAAGTCGTTACGTATTTGCGACAACGGCACGTAATAAATCGGTACCATGGGCAAGAATCCTGCCGGGCATCTCGCCGGATCCTGCTGCATCAGGCTGGTGCTGTAAAAAGTGAAAGAAACAGATTAAAAATCGATTATCCAGTGTGCATACACGGGTCGTTTACATGGGCCAAGTTTTTATAGAAAATAATTATGTACCTTGTTGCAGCCATGCAAAGATGAGGATGAGTCGTTCGTGGCGGCAGGGTGTCCGTCAACGACGGCCAGATATTGGTATTTTTTGTAGGTGGCGCTTCATCGGGCAACAGCCCATCGTCGTCTACGTCGATCGGCGTGCTCGTCACCTCAGCCGGTACCGATGCCGCGCCACAGGTTCGCGCATTCTCGTCGTATTTGGAAACCTAGCGATTCAAACGAGTAACAAACGGGTGATCGTTTTAAATCGGCCTCTATGTTTTTCGATAATTTCAGCAATATCCTTTTACTAATATAAGGTTTTATAAAGTGTGAAAAAAGCGAGCTATGTTGTCCGATATCCGGGCACCGATCATTACGATTTTTCCGACCGATCGTCGCGATCGATTTTGAATCGATTATGAAGAACCAAAGGAAACAGAAGGAAGCCTACAGTGCTAAAGGAATTAAACGCTGTCTTTAGCGTTGCGGCACGGAGACACCGGAAGTACCTTCTAATTTCCAGCTTTTGCTTATTCAACGAGCTTGGAGCCAAGGTGTGTTTACAATTTTTTTCAGCACTATTACGAAACGCGTTTGACGTCACGATAGACTGCAACAAGTGGTTGTAGATGGCGACCATGAACGTCGTAAAAAGTACCGTCTCGAAATGGCCGACATGACGCACTTCCGACGCGGTGTGCCACCTTCTGTTTCTCTAACACCCGTATTGCCTTCCCAAATTCAAGGGAGTTCTTCAGGTTCCTAAAGGGTTAGGCCACTCTAGAGGCCGAAAAATAGGCTTTTTGGGGATTTTTTTTCTCAGAAAAACTACAAAATGAATCGAGATTACAAAAAAGGGTGTTTATCATACATATCAGTGATTGTATACAATATTTTTTTTTGAAGCTATTCATTTCAAAATGGCGGCTGTGGAACGTTCATCTCAAATCTGCATTTTTTGAGTTGGCCGGTAACATAACTTATTGTCAGACAATTTTCAACCGATTCTCATGAAATGATGAATATATCTTGAAAAATACATTGTCTATGGAAGTACGTAGGATTTTTTAAATATCGCATGGTACATTTGTTATTAACAATTATCTGACGATTTTTTAGGCAAATTTTTGCCTAATTTTGCAATGTATTTTTCAATATATATTCAACATTTCACGTCAATCGGTTAAAAATTGTCTGAGTTATGTTTCCGGCCAACTTAAAAAATGCAGTTTTGAGATAAACGCTGCACAGCCGCCATTTTAAAGTTAATCACTTAAAAAAAATGATTGTATACAGTCACTGATATGTATGAAAAACACCTTTTTTTGTGATCTCGATTTAGTTTGTAGTTTTTCTGAAAACTGTAGATTCATGTGAAACGGTAAATTCATGATTTGGCAATCTTCATCGAATTTTACAAAGAGCTCTCTTCGCAAACGGTACAGATTTAGTAAAAGTACTGCTATTGACATTCTATCTCTATTAGTTAAATCTCGTTTAACGAAATTTAACAAATGTAGTTTATCAATTTCTCCATTAATGCAGTTTTTGATTCTGAAATGGGATATGCTAAAAGCAGCTTTTCTCGTTCCGAATAAAGGATACCCGTTTGTTTTTTTCATTATTAACATACATCGAAAACTACGCAAACTCCGCCGCATGCGTTTACAAAACCGACGGTTTTAAAAAGCGTCTCTAAAACAATATGGCTGCACGCGAGATCCGCCTGAAATCAGTCTCTCGTGGTCTCGCCACGGCAGGTTATCTCGAAAAACTCCTAAAATGTGCCTTTGTTCTTGAAGGAAGGTTCAAGATCGGTCTACGAAACAAGAACGACTTTCAAGGTCGAAGGACACCTCCGATGGAGGCGTCTTATGGTCTATGAATACTACTCTTTCGTCTAGATATAATATCGATGGTAGTGCTATCGCGCGTTGCAAAAACACACCGCCAGATGTCGGATGTAAATATTTCACATCGTACATAGAACGTACCTTGCAGTGTTCCCCTTCGCGGCCATTGGCACTAGGTCTCTTAACTCCCCGATTCTTCGTCTGGTCTTTGTTCTGTTTGTTCGATTTGTCCTGTTCACCATTGAGCCTCGCGTCTTTGTTCTGTTTGATGCCGTTTTTGATGTTACATCGGCGCTCCTTGTGCTGTTGCACGAGCAACTTTTCCATATCCTGGTTGTGCTTGTGCAGTACCGATTCCGTGAGGGTAAGAATTTCCAAATTCTTGGCAGGCATTGTGTTGGCGCTACGGGCATTGTCGCTATCGTCCCGACTGTCGTAACTCATACGATTGTTCGAGCCACTACTAAGATTCTCAGCGCTAAGTGTCATTTCCTTTGTTCCTGCGACGATCACGAGTACATATGCGTGTGTGTGTTTCACATAATGAAAAAACAGAGGAAGAAAAAACAATGGGCCTGTGAAAATACGCTGTAGCTACACGAGACATACACAGGCGAGATAGGCGCGAGCGAAGCCCGCTGCTTTTCGGAAACTTATTTTCTGTGCCTGAAATCACGAATGGCGCGGCGATTAATCGAGCCAGTAGGGGAGAAGCATCATATATCGGATAGTTGCTTGATATCGGATAGCGGACATCTTTAGTGGACATCTTTAGATAGTTTTTGATTTTATGCACTAATAACTAGTCGCAAGATGTCGCTACTAGAAAACTTTTGTTTGCCTAGCAACAAAAATGGCACAGCACTTAAGTGATGTTACTTTTCGCCGGCGTGAAAAAATATTTTTCGTGTTAAAAAGTGTTGTTTTCATGAGGTAAGTCCAAATTACTTATGTTTATGTTTTTTTAATCAACTGTACCATTTATTCTACTTAATAAATATATGATAATCGCAAAAATAGCAATATGTCTAATAATATTACCGTTTATATTCGGCCATGTCTAATCTTAATTGCTTAATTAATATATATATATATATATATATATATATATATATAAATTGCTTAAAAAACTTTTGTTGGCCTAGCAACAAAAATGGCGCAACAGTTAAATGATGTTACTTTTGGCCTGCGTGAAAAATATTTTTCGTGTTAAAAAGTGTTGTTTTCATTGAGGTAAGTCCAAATTACTTATGTTTCTGTTATTTTTTATCAAATTTTTTATCTGTAGTTAATTTTATATCTGAAGTTAATTTTTATCTGTACCATTTATTTTACTTAATAAATATATAATATTCGCAAAAATAGCAATATGTCTAATAATATTACCGTTCATATTCGGCCATGTCTAATCTTAATATCGCATACTTAATCGACTCCAATATTGGAGAACCGTTTATGCCAAAACCGTTTTGTTTTATTTTATATAAAAATAGCTCCCTAATAGCAGACATAAGAAAAATGGGATCTGGGCCCGTATATCGGAGGTCCGATTAAAGGAAACCTTTTTGAAAAACATGATTTCTGTCATTTTTCGTAAAATATAATATAACTCAAAATATTCAAATGTAATGTGTAAAATAATTATCAGCATCTTGTTGTAAATGACATGTAGATAATAAAATCGTTAAATTTGAAGGTCTTAGCAATTGTTTACTTTTTAAAATTCTATTTCAAACAAAAGTATCCGAGATACGGTGCCATTCCTCTACCTATCCTCCGTCGTCAGGCGTGTTGACGTAAGCCCATCACACACACACCTTCCATCAGTAACCGTTTATAACTAGTAAAGGTTTTGATCAATAGCGTTGCTGTCATAAAAGAATTCGATTAACATGGTTCGTCGAAACGTTACGATTACGCGTACGTTACGTAAGGTGTATGTGCCTGGTTCAAGGTCATGTACAAGAACAACGTAACCCCATAAATTTATAGTTTTCTTATGGAAGGATAAGTTTTTCAGGGAAAAAAAACAAAGCATCACGCTCTGTGGACTGACCGAAAGCTTGACAGTGTTATTTTTTCCTGAATATTATTGATCTCTGAGAGATCAGAAGGTAGGACTAAGGCCTACGCGGTGTAGATTCCAATATGGCAGGAAAAAAATTGAATATAACAGAGGAGCGTACGTCTACTCTCATGACTGGAACTCTTTAACTTTTCTTACGCGTAATTATGCGTCAATCGGATTTTCACTGAAATACGGATGATCAGATCGTTAGTTCGTTTATTTGCCATTTGGCACTTTGTATGCTATCGCTGAATGATCTATCGCGTTGCACAGCATTGCCGAAAAAGACTGGTGCAAAAGACCCGTTATTTATCAGAAGTCGATGTACCAGTCTTGTTTTCACGGAGCGAATTTCGCGACGGATTATCAAGCGAGTTTAGGTATTTTTTGTCATTATACCGTATCATGTCAAACTTTTGATACCCCTCCCCCCCCCCCCCCCAATGTTTGGACGGCGCGAAATTAGAGCAAACACCTCCGTGTAACGATTCGACACATGCACTCTGCAAAAATTAGACTAGTATATTATAAAATAAGGACACGAAAAATTGAAAAAGTATTGTTTCGAATCGTCGAAGCGCCACATTTGGACCTTAAAAGCCTACCGGTTAAATTCGAGCTATTTTTTCCAGCGTCCTCGTTGCTGAGCATGCTCGAATTGATGTTATCTTCGTCGCTCCCGTAGGCGTTCGTAACGAGAAGCTTGCTATCGAAGAATCTTGTCAATTTCTCGTTGTAATTGAGCTGCTTGTAACTGGGCGGGGTTTCTGTGGATGATTTGCTGTCGTAATACTCGTGATGCGGTGATATTGCACCGAGTATCGCGCTGCCCTGCTCCTGCAACAAGGGATTTCGTGATCCCTTCACAAGTATATTGTAGCGACTTAGGCAATAAAGCTGTATACCCCTCCAAAGCGGGATAAAATTCGTATATATTTGGCTTTTCAGTTATTGCTCAGTCTTTTTTTTCTGATCGGTTAGAGAGCTCGGCATGGCCATTGGCCGTCCGCTGATCACCGGCAGATTAAATATAGGCGGTTAATTGTCATCGTCTTTTGCCCGGGTTAATCTGGACATCTTGTTCTCAAAATGACACGCAGGTTATCCTCTCTTTCTGCCTACTGTATTACATCTTCTTTCATCGTTTTCGCTCTGCGTTAGTCGCTGGCAAAGTGCGGGGGAGTATTCTCCAAGCAATTGCCACGGTCTTACGTACAGGTCTTGAAAAGAGGGTGATGGCAGGTAACGTGGTTTTCAAAATCAAGTCCAAAATTGGATTTCGGCTTGTGCCGAGGGAGGTGTCGCAACATTAGAAGCTCATGCATATGGCTACTAATTTCAGACATACTAAACGGAAAGGCAGCCTGTATGATGGCATCATCAATTTGGCGTGAGATGAGTGAAGGAATCAGGCAACGCGTTGTGCAGAACAATATGAACAACCAGGTACGCCTTGCTTGTCGGTTTTAGGTTTTTGCCGCCATTGATACCTTTTCCCAACACTAGCAACGTGTAGGGGCGATTCCGTGCACTACAAAATTGTGGTCGGTCTCCGTTTCGTAGGCCCGGTTTCACAACTCTCGATTAACCAGGTCAACCGAAGTTTAAGAGGCTATACCAGTGGGACATTTAAAAAAAATCGATTTTTTCTGCCTTTTTCGACAGTTTATACTTTCAAGAATATCATTATCATTTATATCATTTATATCAATGTAATTTTATCTTGGAAAAATCGATAGTTGAATCTTTAAACGCGTTTCTCTCGAAATTAGATTTTTCAAATTTGCTGACATTGTAACTCAAAGAGCAATTATCCGATTGACTTGAAATTTGAACTGAGCACTCTTGAATATATTTGCTCTACAATGACGTAGGATATTTTTGATTGAATGAAAATTGATGATTTGGCATTGAAAAAACGACCATTTTTCAGGCAAGAAAACAGACTTTTTTTCATAACTACGCCGTTTTGTTAGATTTTGATATTTTTCGAAAATCCTACGTCATTGTACAGGAAATACCTTCCAGTTTAACGACATTTTTTCCTTTTGCGGTTTCAGCTACTCAATCGGCCGGAATCATGTCAGCAGTGGAGGAACTTTCTTTTTGGCGCCTCCGAAGACAGCGCATAAGTCGCTTGGAACTCAATATTTTTCTATGAAAAAATTATGTAATTTACTTCAAATATAGCCAAATATATTCTTAATTTACCGAAACATTTGATTGAGTACTTTTCTTCAAAAAAAATCCGAAAATCACCTAAATTTTCAGCGTTCACACTGGTATAGCCCCTTAATGAACCAATCAGAACCGCGCTTAGCGTACTAAACTTAGATTAATCGAGAGCTGTGCAAACCTAGCAGTTGTCTAACTTATCCAAAGTGGTCAAACTAAGTAATGCCCCCCCTTCCCCTCGCAATGCCAGTTACCAGACCTATATGTAAGAACGTGCCCTGCAATTTTCACGTTCTCACTAGCCCCACCCTCGCTACTTTCAAAACCTTGTAAGTGATGACGTCCGTTTGACTTCGCTGACTGCAGTCCACTATTTAGCAAGCTACATCCAAATAGAGCTTCATTGAGCTGTAGCTAATTCATTTTAGTGAAAATACAGATTGCAGCTACAGCAAAATACATCTCTTTAGTTACACTTAGATATAGAACTATATCGTCACAATCAGTCAACTCTGTTAACTGTGAAAGAAAATGTGCTTGCATTATTTTAAACAATTCCTTCTACACCCTCTTCACTTTTGAAAAGTTATAGGGGAATATAAATTATGCTTTCTCTCTCTCTCTTTTACCGTGTATACGCCTTTCGCCGCACAGGATGGTTGCGAAAATCTCTTTTCTTTTTGTTCGCCGCTTTTACGTTGCCAAATAATGTAAGACGTACCATATAACTCTTGCCAATTTAATTAGATTTCCGAGCAACACGTATGATGTTGAAATTTGCGTCTTTTCAATTGATCAAACAAAATTTCGCCGATTTAGGCTATGAGAATCACTGGAATGCTTTTACATATTCTCGTTGCAGATTTACGATCACAATTTGCAACGAAAGAAAATCTTTTTGTTAATAATGAAAATTGAGGAATAAAAAGGAAACGTTGCAATCATGCAACAATGCAAATTTCAACATCGTGCAGAACATGAGGATCAGCTTCGAGCCAAATTTTGGTCACGAAGAAACTCTGTCTGCCTTTGCATCTCGAGAGATGTACAAGTATATTTATTATTTTTATAACTTTAATCAAAGGAAAGAAATAAAAATGTTGAACTTACCAATGAGCTTGCCTACAAGATTTTGAAATTACCTTTGTGTCCATAAGCGGTCCTAAATTATTCTTTTTTTTTTTATTTCCTCACTGTTCCGTGCAAGTCCATGATATACCCCCGTACGTATGTGCGCACTAGACCAGGAAGATTATTGCTCTCGCTATTGGACCTCATTGCGATTAATCACCAATAGACAGCACTTTTTTAATCGTCTCTCTCTCTCTCTCTCTCTCTCTCTCTCTCTCTCTCTCTCTCTCTCTCCCTCTCTCTCTCTCTCTCTCTCCCTCTCTCTCTCTCTCACTCTCACTCGCCTCTCCGTCGTTATCTTTCTCTGTTGCCCCGCCTTTTCTCTCTCTTGCTGAAAAAACTGCTCTTATAAGACATGTATGCAAGAACTCCCGCTATCTTACCCATTCATTAAGGCAGTAGTCTGCTTTACAGGCTTCAAAACATCGATTTTTCGTTTTTGTCTTAAATCTATTCCAAAACTATCCAAGAATATGTGTTCAAAATTTTAGAGGCCAATTCGACATATTTTCGAAGCTAGATCAGTTTTAGTGGCCGAGCGTCGAGCAGGTGCGAATGCTCGGGCAGACTTTAGAGCCCGTTTTCTCGAGTTTTCATTTTCACAAGTTTTAGAAAACGGTGCCGGCGATAGCAAAAACAATATATGTCCGATCGAAAAAAATCAAAGTGATCTAGCTTCAGTATTAAATTATCTTCTATTTGAATTAAAAAAGTTGGACAAAAGTACTATTTAAATTACTTGTTTTGCAACTTAAAGTGAATTTTTTTTTTCAAAAAAGTGATTTTTTTTTCAAACTTCGAAAAAATTTGGAATTTCATCATTTCTTCGGTATTTTTTTAGTTCCTATAGAAAAGGAACTTATAAAAACTAAAAAAAAAATTGGTTCGACTGTTTCAGATGCATCGCACGACCTGCATCACCGGCACCGATTTACAAGTGCAAACTCCAGGCGCCCCAGAAAAATCGTTACAACGTTGAAAAATTTCAATATTTTTTAATAATAAAAATTGTTTTTTAAAGCTTGAATATAATACACTATCGTCTCAAAATTTCGTTTAACGCAATCAATTCCTTCCCTTTAAAAAAAGTTGCTGAAAAAACGCTTTCTTTCGGCTTCTAAAGCAGACTACTGCCTTAACGGAAATCACAAAGCTGCAAAGGTGTACTTCGTTATTTTTGTTCGATTTGGCTCATTCTGCAAATTTCTTTCTCTTTACTCACCCGTTCACCCCCAAACTGTTTCTCATAATTGCTCTTTTCAAGCTCGCTAGAAATAATATTTACACGTAGAAAAGCGTCTTTTGCAAGCAGGAAAAAGCTTCGTCCTGTGAACATTCAATCTATCTATTTATAAATGCGAAAAAGTGCAAAAACCATGTACCATTCTTTTGGGATCGCTAAGTGGCCAGAATACCTGAATATGTGCACTTACAACCGTTCTCCCAAGATATACCAACAGGTGCATCACTTTTTCTCAATATTCATCCAACAGCCTGATGCCGTGCGTACAATTGAATCTTGAATTATTGCATATGAGTTTGTCTGTTAAATCGGTACTCAATTGTTCTCAAGCTGCTGCAGGACCAGCAAATGAAACAGCGCACTTTTTGAGGTTGCACAGTTGCAAAAGGATTTTGAAAACAACTGCCAACCGATTTGAATACTTTAAGAAGAAGCTTTCTTGAGAAAGAGTATATCAGGGGATTTCGGTGCTTCGTGAGAAGGTTGCAAATGCCAAGATTCCTTTATTGCCCCCTTTGCATTGATCCGACAATTGCGCTCTCTAAGCTACTGCAGCGATAACAGCAGACAGCGATCGTGTGGTTTTTTTTGTCATTTTTGCGTGGATACTAAAACGAAGCTAATAGTCACCACAAAGCTCCTGTCGTTAGTTCGGAAATGCTCCTTGGAGACCGTCGTTGGTGGCTCGACGTCTCGCAGCAGGTTCTCCACAAACATGTCGAGATCTTTAGACCTAGACGTTACCTCGCATTCATCGTTGTCTTCCGTTCTTTGGATTTTCTGCATCATCGTGGATGAATTTTAAACAAACAGAAGAAAGAAAGCACAGGCTCGTATGAAAAGAATTATTTGTTTGGTTTCGTTTTGTTGCACCTGCTTGAATGGATCGTATTAATATTTGTCTTCTTTTTACAATTATTCTCTACTGTTGTTTTTCTCTTATCATAGCGAACCCTAGAAGTACATACATCGCACGAAGATTTCTTTTGTGCAGACATAGTCTTGACCCCTTTTTGATTGGAAAAACAAAAAATGAAAATAAGTGTAGATTTAGGTGAACTACGGTCAAAAATTGGCTGGATCTCGCGAACCCAGTACACACGAGTGAGTAGCATAGACTATATGTAATTCTAGGGTCGTAAATGGTCGAGGATTTCACCAATAAATATTTAAAAAGTCCCTTTCAGTCTCGAATAGGTCCAATGAAAGTTCACCTTCCAAGTTTCGTCTAGTTCGCTGCATTGTCTTCAAGGGGAAAAATTGAAATCTAATGATGCTACAAACTTACAAAAGATCGAGAATTTTTTATAAAAATCATGAATGATTTAAAGACCGTTCTTGTTGTTAACGATGCAGCTGATCTTGAGGAAAAACCGAAGTACGAACTTTCACGCGACACGTCCAAAAAAGATCAGTATTCTTGAACACTTATCGGTGGGATGCTCGCGAGTCTTCTTGAAATTTTGTTTAAATCAAAGGAAGGGAAAAGGTTAAGGCTCGTCGCTGTTAATATATTACCTCATCGAGGAGAGCACGTATCTCGCTCTGTATTATCTTCGATTCCTTGAAGATTTCTTCACTGATGTTTACCAACAGGCTCCGTTGAGATTCGCCCGGGGCTTGAAACACGTTTGGGTTCGCGGGTCCTCGCAACACACGGTGATGACCTACGACAAATTCCAGTTTTTCCGTCCAGGGATTGAAAAACGAAGTCCATTCGGTCTCCAACAAAACGAAGTCACCATTCTGCGCTGCGAATCTGTACGGCTTCGAGCGAAATGGTGTTCCTTTCATTTTTACTACCTGTTTGTCATAAAAATAACATTGACGATTGAAAGGGAAGACAAAATCTTACGTGCCTCCCCGTATACGCGCATTTGCTATGAAATTTCGCACTGATATTTAATCGCCTGTTAGGTCGAACGTAACGGACAAGACTTCGAAGATGGGACAAATAAAATGTTTACGTGTTTTTGTCGGATAGCAAGCTTAAGGGGTGAACCACATTCCATTTTTGACGATTTTTAATACAAATTTAGAGATTCGGAGGAAATGAATCGCGAATTCTTATTTAGGGGGTGAAAATACATCTATATGGACTTGTGAAAAAATAAAAATGTATCCAAAATATATTCCGTTATCGTTTTTTTCTTTGAAATGCCGTTTGATTAATCTAGCTCCGATGATTTTTCGATTTTTAGCAGAATTGCGAAGTCGGTTTCAATTTTCCTGAATTTTTCATACTCTAAACATCAACTTGGAGTTAGTAGGAATATTTCAAATCAGTATACACATTTTAAATACAGAAAAAAAAACAACTGCGCTACGTTACTTCAAGTAAGGGGTGGTTTACCCCCCCCTTACACTAAGCTTGCTATCCGACAAAAATGACCCCTTTTAAACGTGGGGTACGGAAAAGAAAAATTCAGGGGTGCTTCATCCCTTAATTCTTGTTTTTTTCCTATGTACCCATGCGGTTTATTTTGCGTGGGAAGAATTTTCGTTTTTGTTTCGCGGAAATCGATGGACCGTTTGCGGGTGAAACTGAAAAACCAACCCTTGACGCTCTAAGGGGTGGATTCATCCCTCAAAACAGTTTTATGATAAAACAATTAAAAAAACGTATCTAATAGATTTTGGTGTTCTACCATACACACGAGTTTCAATCAAATAGAAGGTGAACACCAAAGTGATGTTTAAAGATGTGCCATGTCACGCGTTGGCCGTTGGATTTTTGATTCTATCATTACTACCTCTCGAAGGAAAATAAAAGAAGGATAAGCTAGAAAGGGTAGGCTCCCGTTTATGCTCACAGTCTCGTAAACATCTTTGAGAAATGGCAGATCCTCGGGATGATAGAAGTCGAATAGCGAACGACCTATCATGTCTTGAGGCGTGTAGCCAAAGTATTGTACCACGTTGACATCCACGTTGGTCAGTATGCAGCTCCGATCGTGGCGGGTGGAAAATATCGCGGATAAGATCATCTCCTCCGGCGCTATACGTTACACAACGCATATGTGAAAAAAAAAACAGAGGTTTAATAAAAAGAACGAAAAAATATGCACCGACGAATGTGGGGTATAGGGATGAACGTCCCTAATTTACACCAAACTGTCCTATTTCTTAAGGGGTGAGATGCAGTCAGAATTTTCAAAACATCGATTTTTTTAAAACATTTTCTTGAAGTATGATGTTTCGAAAATATTGCCTGGAAATTTCAAGCCAATCCGATAAATAGTTTCCGGGATATCCCACAATTAGTGAAGGGGCGTCGGGTCCCCATGGCAGGTAGCGGACAGCAAACGATAATATCCGGGAAGGCAGAATGCTTCGAAGACAACAAATTCCACATCGGCAGAAGCCCTATTGTATGGGCCAGGAATTGATGATTCGATGTAAGTAATTATTTCATTACTATTTCTATACATAAACCAAGTGTCAAAATTGGAAATCTCTTTCAGAAATTTTGAAAAATCGATTACTCAAAAACTGTGAACTTTAGCAACATTTTATAAAGAATACTTTCGTTTTAAAATTGCCCAAAATGTTTAAAAAATAATCATTCATACCGAAAAACTTTAATTTTTTGAAAAATTGTTTTAACAATTGGCTATAAACTCGACTCGAATGCTCGACTTTTCGACGAAAATTGTGATATTCGGATTCAGCGGATCAAAACACATTAAAAAAAGTTTAGCTTCATCCATCGAGCTCAAAATTTTACGAACATATAATACCGTATCCACATCGAAAAACTTTAAACGCGTTTTTTTCGAAACTATGTTTTTCGAGTCGGTGACCGCTGTAATTAAAAAACCACTCGATGGATTTTGATGAAATTTGGTGTGCTTATTGATAGCTTCAAAAACTAGTCCTGAATCGAAGGATTTTCATTTTTGTTGAAAATTTCTATTTTTTTCAACAATAAACGAGCAATTTTTTGGTCGAAAATCGAAAGTTATCCGTCGGAAGCCGCCATTTGGTTAATTTTTTTAAAAAAGCGTCGATTAAGGACTAGATTTATTGTTAAACTAATGATTTTTTTTTGGTCTTTTGATTTCAGATTATTCAGTAAAATTTTGATGGTCACCGCAAAGCACTACATGCCGAAGGGGATCCGACAAAGATGGCGATATTTTTGTAAATAATCAATATTTTTCTTTGAAAATTTGTACAAGTCAAGTTGAAATATAAGATAAAAAGTTTTGTAAAACATTAATTACTATAAAACCCAAACAAACCCAAACAAACCCAAACAAATGATTGAAAATGCTCGTTTTTTCACGCCTCTGACTGCATCTCACCCCTTAACGAAGAGAAAGATCCCGTTTGCGGTGAAAAAGCATCGTAATTATGTACTGCAGAAGTCTACCTTTGTAGACGGGAACAATCGGCTCGGCATTGACGATTAGAAACATCATTGGGGACTTTTCATGGCTCGTACGTTCGCGAAAAAACTTGATGCTTGTCGTCAAATGAAAAGGTACATAGAGATTGGCTATGGCTCTGGGGGAATTGCCGCCGTCGCTTGGACACTCCATCGTGGACAGTTCATCCCCGTTCTTTCGTAGACTGCAAAACATACTCGTTCGACGTCCACTAACACCTGAGGTTGAAGCGAAGAAGACAAATAACAATTTAGCATTCAAGTCGTTTCGATGATAAGTTTGATTGTTCGATCTTTTCGACCGGTAACGAAGTTCCTCTGTTCTTTTGAAAACCAGAGGAGGGGGCAGCAGTCATTTGCACGAAAATTATAAAATTCTTCCACAGAAGAATTCTTCTTTTGTTTCTCGATTAACACGACTATGCAAAATCCTTTTTTGCATACCCAAGTCCTGGATCTCTAATGAGGATTACTTCCATTACGTTCCAACGACGATAACTTTGATATCATATGACGAAGTTTTCGTTACCGACGAGGCAAAAACAGGGGATAGGTATCGAAAGTCGATCTCGAGGTTTCGTCTTCTCACCCTTGTCGTGATCCCCGTAGGGCAGTGAGATGTTCTTGGTGAGACAATCTGCAAAAGTCTGCTTGTCTTTTGGATGCACGAACTCGATGAAGGATCGATCGATCCACGATTCCCGAGAGTAACCAAGTGCCGTTTTCACGGAGGCTGTCACGTTGACGATGCAACCTTTCTTCATCGATATCACCGCGCAGAATTCCGCCTTTGTATAGAATCATCACACGAAACAATTGTCACAAACGTGCACAAACATTCGGAGCTCTCCGTTATTTTTTGCTTTTACGCTTTTCTTCCGACACACAAAAAGAAATGAGTCCTGAGCCAGTAAAATAAGTGAAGTACGGAAAATTTGTAAAAACAGACCTGGCAGCTGTGCAACAGTGCAATTACTCGGGAGCTCGGGATCAGTATCAACAGTCTGGTACTCCTTCGAATTACTATCATCATCATCGTCGGTATTATTGTTAATATTGTTACTATTGTTATTTTGAATGGTCAAGCATTAAATAAGATAAACTACGACGATGAAATTCGGCATTGGGACCGAATGAATAATGAATCTGCATTTGTTTTTTCAATCCGTTGAACTACCTCACCACATGCATGCTCCCACAGCCATGAGAATTTATAGTGAGGCACTCGGACCTCCTGATGATGGAGATCCACGAGTATATACAATTTTCTCGTTAGTATTTGTCAACGTACTTAGCCCCTTATGTTTTTTTTTCTTTTCTTTACATCCCATTTCTTTCTCTCTCAAGTCTCATTGGTTTTACGCCGTGTTTGTCTTTTTTTCGTTGCAGAAATTGCAAACGCACCGTCTCAGTACACAGTACATACATCGTGTGTACGTGATTTTTTTCGGTGCTTATTTTCGTTCTGTATTTGTTCTATGTGTGCAAGGAATACTAACATTGACGTTAGATGTTGTATCTTCAAGAGGGTTGGTAATCGTACCGATTCCTCCCTCGGGTTCGGTAAAGTTAGAGACGCCGCTGTGCTCTCCTAGTCCTGTGACGTCGACCAACCCTACGCCGGCTACTTCTTCGTTGGAAATTCCAACCAACAAAGGACACACGTTACGTCCAATTTCTTCCCTTACTATGACGTTGATGTTTGTCCCGTTGGAATGCAACGATAATTATTTTTTTTTCGTTTCCCGAATTTACTTGGGCAGATTCGAGCTGCGAAAATCACGCAAACATTTTTTTCGCATTCTCATTCAGCGATCTACAGCCTGAATCTGCAAAACGTGATTTTGGATGATAATGAAAATAAGAAATTGTAAAGAATTTTCGTTGCATTCCAACGACGCAAACTTCAATCCCGTCCTTTGTAGCTTAACATTTTATTTTGTTATTTCTTGGTTCGCGCGGATCTTTTTTCGTTTTTTTACATTATTTTCCCCACTTTTTACTCCACGCGCGTTTGGCCCACTGGATATAAGAGTACATTCAATCATAGGGACATTGCTCAATTTTATTCTAATAATATACTATAGTATAATAGTATATATGGTATATAGTATAATATAGTATGATAATACTATATTCTATTTAATAAATTTTGATCTTTAAGCTAATTGTAAATATAAATGCATAGAATATTTCATAAATAAAAAAATTAATAAATTACGCAACTGAGAATTCTACCTCGATGATTTTTTATTATAATTCGCCATTCGCTGACCTGTAATGATTTATTTCGAAGAAAATATTTCGCCCAGATCGGAATCGAACCTAGAACCTAACTGCCTTCTGCCTATCCTACGCACGCTGCGACTACGCTTACCGAGTACTTTCGACATCTTGAGCACAGATATGGCATGAGAGACAAAAGTAATTCCGGCTGTACATCCGAATGGCTGTTAGCTGCGATTTAGGTGAAACTTTGTACAGATCTTTTGTTTTACAATATAAGTCACTGTTTGAATGGAATTTTTGGCGCTTCGCAATAGTTTTGTACGATATAATAGTGATTTATACCGTATTATATGACACGGTTCCAATAAACTATAACGAATTTTACTATCCCCCCTTTTACCATGGGCGTTTTTTGTAAATATCATGGACTTTTGTGGTGAAGTTCCCCCCAGTGTGAAGTTCTAATTATTAAATCATTATAATATCAACGAAAAATTCTTCCCAGCCAACCGACACAACTTTTCATTCCACTCTTGGCTTTTTTTACATAAGCTCTCAGGAAAATCGCGAATTTATACCGAAATATATTTATAACGTTGCGAACACGACGAACATATAATGCCGTGATAGAGAAACCCTATGAGGGATATCGTCCCGCGGAGTCTTTCCAAAGAGGGAGGAGCACCGAACTATTATTGGCGCCCTGGACAAATCCGTCATCTGGCGAGGGGTGCAACGTTGTTGCGAAACCAACTGCGGTAAAGATACGCGATGGCAGATACGTTCGTAATAGTCCTTGAGGGAGATTACACAGGCATGTCGGCTGTCTATAATTGGACCGTTATAGTCCCACCAGCATAAAAGAAGCGCGTTACGCGCGGCTGTCATTGATAAGGCAAATTGGAAAAAATGTTTTCATAAGTCACGGATCAATTTGGCCAAACTATTTGCGATATCCTTCCAGCTATTTTTATCGTCCCTGTTAAGGGGAGATATACACCTGGATGGTCGAAAAAATCGATTTAGAAGCTATGAACATTCCGTCGACCGTAGAAGACCTACACTATGGGCCTGGTATCGATGATTCCATGTAAGTTGACAAATTTCATGATTTATTCATTCCCACATTTTCAAACGCGTTTTTCTCAAAACCACGTTTTTCAAATCGGTACCCAAAATTTCCGATCGGTACCCAAAATGAACCGATTGCCTTGAGGTTTTTTGTGGTTATTCTATACACCATTATCTAGTACTTGTTATAGGATTTTTTTTCCGTTACTTAGTTTTTGTTTTATAGGCAAAATAAAAACTGATTTTTGGCCCAAAAATCACTATTTATGTTCAAACGTCCGCCATTTTGTCATAAATCGATATTTTCAAAATCGGCTATGACAAGTACTAGATTATAGTATCTAATATAATAATCTTTTTGGTTTTTTTTTTCAGATGATTTTTGAAGAAACGCCAGTGGGTACCGTATACGCAGATTTTTTTACGACGCTCCAAGGATCATACAATAACCTTGTATATTTTTGATATTTTTAAATAAAGAAAGTTAAACATATTTTTGAATGTATATACTTTTAGATAATTAAAACCCAATCCGAAATTCCAAATAGTTTTCTTTGAAAAAATTCACAAAAATGACCTTTTTTCCGACTCCTAGGTGTATATCTCCCCTCAAGTTCTCAATAAGTATTATGTACATATTAAACAGAGACGTCAAACGTTACATTTTTCCACTGTCAATTCTGTCATGTGTTATTCAAGACTACGTGAAAATGAGTATTGCCGTAATCGCGCGATCGCTAAATCTTCGAAGAAAGATTCTGCCAGCGATCGTGAAGCTTACATTTCTATTGATTAGGTTGCATAAGCGGCGAATTCGGGATCGAGGAATGAAGGGGTTACCCCCACTTGCGATTTTGAAAAAAAATCGATTTTTTTTTATTGCATTTTTTTGAAGTGCAATTTGAAGTGCAGTTTTTTTTTATGCCCGTAATAGATGACTCTATGTAAGTTTACAAAAAAAATATTTTCTTCGTGTAAACTGAAATTGAAACTTCAAACGCGTTTTTCTCAAAATGGCATTTCTGATGTCGGTGACCAAGATTACTCGAACACTAATGAACCGATCTTCTTGAAATTTTGCAGGCTTATTTAATACATAAAAATGTAGTCTTTAATCGTTCGATTTTTTTTTCGAAAAAAAATGGCCGTTTTATAGCCAAAAAACGGCCGTTTTTTTTCGTTAAAATCGAACCATTAACTTTGACTGTCCGCCATTTTGTGAAAAATGAATATTTTTTAAAATCCTTCGATTAAAGACTAGTTTATACTTATATTTGACTAAATCCATCCGCATTTTTTTTTCAGATGATCCACTTCGCCGCAATGTTGGTCACCGCAAACCGTGTATATAAAAACATTATTTCATTGACGGCCATTTGCCACTAAACAATGTAATAATTCTCAATAAAAAAATTACTGAAAGTTCTTCAAGATGTGTTCTTTAAGATGGTATATTGATCGATTAAAAAAGTTTTGTAGTTTTCTTTAAAAAAATTCATGAAAAAGGCCTTTTTTGCGCTACAAGTAGGGGTAACGCCTTAAGTAAAACATTGTAAACAAAAATTATAACTACGTTTCTGGTATTTTCATAGCTCGCGTTAGCATAATTGGAATGCAACAAAAGTTTTTTGTTTCTATCTTAATCTCCTTATTTGTAATATTATACGAAATATTTTTTTGCAGATCAATATTGCAGATCGCTAAATAGCTTTAAAAATTGTTGAGGCTTTTTTCGAGGCAAAATGTACCGGGAGAAATTAAAAAAATTCTGGAATATTGATTATGATTGCACTCCAAGGATGCAAATTTTAAGCTCGTGATGGATAGACACAGGCACCATACGATGGTCTTTAAGTTTTCATCGTTTAAATCCAGAGAATTTTAATTTGATTTGTCTAATTTTATTGTTGTACAAATGTGACAAAAACATCAGGCGATATAAACAAATGTATGTTCATTGCGTTCCAAAGATAGAAGCTGTTATATCGTTAAGGGGCTATACGAGATTGACGCTTTCAAAAAATCGATTTTTTTTTGCCTTTTTCGACAGTTTGTACTTTTAAGAATATCATTATCATTTATATCGATATAATTTTATCTTGCCAAAATCGATAGTTAAATCTTCGAACGCGTTTTTCTCGAAATGAGATTTTTCAAATTTGCTGACATTGTAACTCAAAGAGCAATTATCCGATTGACTTGAAATTTGAATTGAGTACTCTTGAATATATTTGCTCTACAATGACGTAGGAAATTTTTTATTGGATGAAAATTGACGATTTGGCATTGAAAAAACGACCATTTTATAGGCAAGAAAACAGACTTTTTTTCATAATTACGCCATTTTGTTAGATTTAGATATTTTTCGAAAATCCTACGTCATTGTACAGCAAATACCGTCCAGTTTAACGACATTTTTCCTTTTTCGGTTTCAGCTACTCAATCGGCCGGAATTGTGTCAGCAGTGGAGGAATTTTTTTTTTTGGCGCCTCCGAAGGCAGCTCATAAGTCGCTTGGATCTCAATATTTTTCTATGAAAAAATTATGTAATATAGGTAAAATATAGCCAAATATATTCTTAATTTTCCGAAACATTTAATTGAGTAGTTTTCTTCCAAAAAATTGCCGAAAATCACCGAAATTTTCACCGTTCACACTGGTATAGCCCCTTAAGGAGGATTGGTGTTTGTTTGGGTTAAAATAATTTCAGTGATATTTGTAGCCTAAATGTGCGGAAAAAAAGTTCAACGGCAACCCAAACTCTTCGATCGAATCATTTCAGGACCCTGACCAGTGCAATGCCGACGAACCCCTTTTCTCATTGCAACAACCTTCGGAATTATTTTTCTCCTCCACAATAGCGTATTAATTCGCATTTCCGTCAATGCCATCAATTGACCTTTGTTTTTATTAAGCAAGCTGTTAATTCATATTTTTAGAAATTTTAGACGCAAGGAAAAGTCCTCTATCATTGTCATACTCTTTGTCACAGCAGTGCCGCCCGCTTGTTCGGCCGCGAGGACGAGGGGAAAAGTTTGTAGGGCATGTTTATCCCTCAAACGTTCGAGAATTCTTGACCAACCTGTTTTTTTGCAATTGCTCGTAAGATCGGAAGAGCTCTCGTTCGAGTGGTACGTTCTGACCTCGTTCTGCTGTCTAAAGTTGTTCTGCGATCCGAATTTGGTCTCGATTTTGCCGAGGCTCGTCGCTGTCGCCGCTTTCGATTTCTTCTTCTTATGCTCCTGGTGCTTGCTGATCGGTTTCGGTAAGGCGTAATTGCTGAAATTCCACGCAACGTTGTACATGACATCGTCGTTGATACGTGTGATATATTTTTTTCAATGGGAAGTATTGTCCAGAAGTTTATCGTTGGAATGCAACGCAATTTCTTATTTAGCCTCGCTCGAATTTTTTAACTCTAATTTTGACTGGGAACTCGTACGTTTTTTTGCAATTGCTTCGGAGTTCGTGTAACAATGTAGATGAGGGGAAAAATACTAAAAAAGAATTTTCGTTGCATTTCAACGACGCGAACTTTAACGTCACATTCGTTTAACACATATCGATACTTGTTGCAGT
This sequence comes from Ophion slaviceki, assembly GCA_944452715.1. Classification (NCBI taxonomy): domain Eukaryota; kingdom Metazoa; phylum Arthropoda; class Insecta; order Hymenoptera; family Ichneumonidae; genus Ophion; species Ophion slaviceki. The sequence continues at coordinate 4,229,238 of OX101785.1, read as the reverse complement.
TCACCTTGCGACTAATTTTTTTTTTAAGTTAATTTAAGGGGTTACCCCCACTTGCGATTTTGAAAAAATCGATTTTTTTTATTGCATTTTTTTGAAGTATAAGTATCCGGGCCCACTTCTGTATGGGCCCGGAATAGATGACTCTATGTAAGTTAACAAAAAAAAATATTTTCTTCGTGTAAACTGAAATTGAAACTTTAAACGCGTTTTTCTCAAAATGGCATTTCTGAAGTCGGTGACCAAGATTACTCGAACACTAATGAACCGATCTTCTTGAAATTTTGTAGGCTTATTTAATACATAAAAATGTAGTCTTTAATCGTTCGATTTTTTTTTTCGACAAAAAATGGCCGTTTTATAGCCAAAAAACGGCCGTTTTTTGTCGTTAAAATCGAACCATTAACTTTGACTGTCCGCCATTTTGTGAAAAAGGAATATTTTTTAAAATCCTTCGATTAAAGACTAGTTTATACTTATATTTGACTAAATCCATCCGCATTTTTTTTTCAGATGATCCACTTCGCCGCAATGTTGGTCACCGCAAACCGTGTATATAAAAACATTATTTCATTGACGGCCATTTGCCACTAAACAATGTAATATTTTTCAATAAAAAAATTACTGAAAGTTCTTCAAGATGTGTTCTTTAAGATAGTATATTGATCGATTAAAAAAGTTTTGTAGTTTTCTTTAAAAAAATTCATGAAAAAGGCCTTTTTGCGCTACAAGTGGGGGTAACGCCTTAAATTGTTTTTCTCTGCGATCGGTTATAATTTTGAACATGTTATGATTTTGAACATTCTGGGGCCGGGTTGAAATTCCGAACTTTGAATGATCAGAAGGCTCAAAAGTCCGAAATAATTTTACACGAAATACCAAAACTTCGAAAATCTGAACACCGTCAAAATAATTCGGCTATAGAAGTTTTAAAAGTTTCAAAATTTTCAATCAATCGACGAATGATTTCGAGAATTTTTTTTATTAAGAAGTGATTTTATGTCAATGTTGAAATTTGTCTACACAATGTGCAGACTTTCGTTGGCATGATCTTGATGACCCTGTAATTTCGGAATATTAAAATTAGGAATTTTAAACCTTTCGGCGCATTCAAAGTGAGGAATTTCAACCCGGCCCCGTGTCAAGATCATGCCAGCAAAAGTCTACACAGTTGACTGTAAATGATGTAGAACGTATAACATTGTCTAGACAAATTTCAAAATTGACGCAAAATCACTTTTTAATAATAAAAAAAATCTTGAAATAATTAGTCGATTTATTGAAAATTTTGAAACTTTCAAAACTTCCATAGCCGAATTATTTTGACGGTGTACAGATTTGCGGAGTTTTGGTCTTTCGGGGTAGTATTCTTTCGGAGTTTTGAGCGTTCTGATCATTCAAAGTTCGAAATTTCAACTCGGCCCCATCTTGAATTTCGGAATATCAAAACTGGAATTTTAAACCGTCGGGGCATTCAAAGTTTGAAATTTCAACTCGGCCCCGAAATTCTATTTCCATCCACACTGTCGACCCTAACTAGGACTGTTATGTCATGACGATATTTCCAGTCGGGATGGATTCTATTCGGACAGCTGCGTCAGAAATCCGCGCGTGCATAGTTTTCCAGATACGTTACGAATGGCAACTCTCACGTTTATACAAACGCGAGCCGTCACGGTAGACACCCCGGTTCCGGATGTCAATGAAAAAAAAAAAAACGATTTTTATGATGTTGGAAAATCATTTTTTATTTTTTTGTCTTCCCTTGTGTTACTCTCTAAACTCTTCTTTTGAAAATTTAGGTTACGGAGTCCTAAGAAAGACCTTCAAAAGTATTTCGGTGATTTTTGTATTGCGCATGTGCCCAAAAAATGTACAATACGAAAAAAGTTTGGTTGCATTCCAACTTCAATGCCATCAATAATTACGAAATCATTATCAGTGCGATACTAGGGTGGCAGAATTTTGAGCTCCTTTTTTCTTCCTCTTTCTCACCATCTAATTATCTTCTTGGCAGAAAAAAAACATTGTCGCGAAAGCTGCAAGCCGTCAAAAAATGCTCAAAGCTCGCACAAGCCTCCCAAAAATTCAAATTTTCATTAAAAAATCGATTTTTTTTCGTCCATTTCTCATCCATGAATTTTACGCTTTATAATTTTTTAATTAACCTCGCGAAATCTCTAGCCGGCCAGTGATTATTTAGTGGTCGATCAAGAAATTCGAAATTTCCAATTTTCACAAATATTTTTTTCCTCTTCTCGCACATAAATTTGACGCTTTGTAAAATTTTCAAAAAATTTAATCCTTTTTTCTTTAGAAACAGATTTTTCAAATTTACCTCACACTTAAAACCCAAGAATTATAATCTTTGTTCTCATAAAATAATTCTTTAAAGCTCTTGTCCGTAAATAAAATTATAGGTCGTTTTATTCGTAAAACTGAAATTGCAGCTGTACTCTGTGACGAGCGACGCCATAATACATAATAACACATATCGTCTAATTGGTGTTTGTTGCAAATTATTATAATAAATTATTCAGAAAATGTAACACTTCGCTGTTTATTTTATTTTTATGCTACAAGGAATTATAGTGCATGCGAAATTTATTTTTTGGCGGTAATTCCAAATTTCGCAAACCTTGAGCGACCACTAAATATTCATTGGCCGGCTAGAGCTGTTGCAAGGTTAATTTAAAAATTCTAAAGCGTAATATTCATTTGTGACAAGTGGACAAACAAAAACTGATTTTTTAATGAAAATTTGGATTTTCGAGAGGCTTGAGCAACCTCTAAATATTGTTTGACCGCTCGCAGCATCCGCGGCAATTTTTTGTTTCTTTAAAGAAAATAATTATATGGTGAGAAAAAGGGGGAACAAATAGAGCTCAAAATTGTGCGACCCTAGTGTGGCACATTAGAACTTCCATAGCCGAATTATTTTGACGGTGTTCAGATTTGCGGAGTTTTGGTCTTTAACCCTGTTAATTTAACCCTGCGAATCCAAAAATCTCATTTCGGGTTTCAATATTCTTCCTACCGATACTTTCGAAAATAAGCTACCAAAAAAAAACAACCAACAATTTGGGGTCTGCAGAGACATATTTGTTTCGTTTGCGATTTATACGCTTCGAGATTCGCTTGGGACTTTGATCGAACGACTCATTCTTTTTTTTTTTTATTATTTTCCCGCCGCGTGACTAGCCATGTGCCCAGCGCCGATGGGACAGGATGTATACGAATGACTATACATGAGTGGGGGCATTGTTGCATCGTGTTGCACTTGGCACACACATCGTGGTATTATCAATCGACGTGGGAAATAGTCGACGATTGATCTTTGAGACAGCGAAGCAAATATTCTTTTTCTCTGTCTTTCTCTTTTTCTTTTTTCTCTCCCTCTCTCCCCCCCCTCTCTCTCTCTCTCTATTCGTTTCCCACGCCACGTCACTGAAAAAACTTCCACGATTAATGTAAATCAAGGAGGTAAACGCGAAATTAAGGCAAGATTCTACTTTGAAACTTTGAAAAAAAATTTTTTTTTTTTTTACATTTTTCGAAAGTAAATATGTTCAAGAATGTTCGGTCAAAATTTTATAAAGTTCCAAGCAGTCTAACTATCCTTTTTCGCCTTTCGAACGCACCTACCTGAGCACCTACATACCTATCACTCACCAAAACTTTAAACGCGTTTTTCTCGAAACGACATTTTCAAGTACCGTGGTCGTGATAACTCAAAAAGTACTGAACCGATCCTTATGAAATTTGGAACACATATTCTATATGTGTGTACCAACCGACCTAACTACAATCAACTTAAAATTTTGATTAGAACTATTTTTTTATTGCAAAAAAAGACCCAAAAAAAACGCATTTTTTTTCGTATTTTAGCCGCCATTTTGTTAATTTTGCACGTATATAAAATATTCTAGTTAGGTCGGTTCCTGAAGACATACTAAACATGAAAGTATTTGATTTTTTTGTTTCAGACCATCCGTCGGGAAGATTTCACGACCACGGCAACGGTACCTGCTTTTCGAGGCGTTGGCTTTAAACATATTTTACGTGTACAAAAAATGAATAAAATACATTAAATTTTTTTTTTTATGTACTTAAAGAGTGTATTTATTGAACAGTTTAAACCCCATATCGATATCTTTAATAGTATTCTCAGAAAAAATTCACGAAAATAGCGTTTTTTTCATGGTTTCAAAGTAGAATCCTGCCTTAAAGTTGATATGATACGAGAAACAGGAGGAGCGAAATAGTTCCTCCTGTTTCTAGGAGGAACTATTTCCTTCATCAACCAAATCACGCGAAAGGACCATTTGATTTCTGGGCCCTTAAAAAAAGCAGATTGGCTCCAAAAAACCAAAAATTTGTTACCACAGAGCACAGTAAAAATTTGACGTGAAAGTTTGAATCGTTGGAACACAAAGAAAACAATTTATTTCGTATTGCAAACTTTTTTTGGTAGAGCAAAAGCTACGGCAAACTTTTTTTAATATCCCCATTGGAGACCCACAACCTAAGTCTATCAAACAAGACTCGATGGCAGAGAAAATGGATAAGAAGGCAAATAAATGAGTATTTCCATTGCATTCCAACTATGCAAACTTAAACAGCATGGAAACATCTCAAAAAGTCGAATAAAAGGATCTTGAATGCGTGCGAAAAAGGCTCCAATGATTTGAATCAGCATCGAGGAAAAAGAAAAGTTTTCCCAGAAGTACGAGGTATGTCCTCGGCGTTGCAAATGTCCTAACCGAGAAACCCAGGATGAACGATTATCCAATAGGGAAGAAAACGAACGATCAATATTTCTCCGAGGATAACCTCAGAGACTTCCCGCTTTCTCCGTGCGACCGCGTGACCGAAGAAATGCATTTGTAACCACGTAATCTCTGCAATGCACTTCCTTGTTGTTACATATTGAATGGCCAATTGTACACACACATAAAGTGCTCGATCGACTCACCTACGTTCAACGTTTACGGAGCTACGTTACGTATAAATTACCGAGAACAAAAACGCAATGAACATAGGACAAAATTCACATTCCCTCAATGAAAAACTGATCGTCTTGAAGTTGGCATCGTTGAAATGCAACGAAAATTCTTTTTTATATTTTTATTTCCTCATTTTTATTATTTTACAAACCTTTTTCAGCAAATTGACATTCTAGATCTCTAAATGAGCGACGTAAAAAATGATTGAGGGTTCTACATAACGAAGCTTTGCCATAAGAAATTCGAGCAATTGAAAAATAATCATTTTCGTTACGTTCCATCGATGCAAACTTCAATCTCATAAAAACTGGCCATGCATAAAGTAGGCTTCCGCATTTGTTTGTGCAATCATTTGAAGCATCAATGGTTGATTAATATCCATTTATTATTGGGTATGTTGTGCCACAATCATTCCCTGCCTAATATTGGTTTGATTCAATAATCTGCGCTCATAAAACTCCAATGGTAGCGCCATAGTGAAGATGGGATGTTCGTGAAAATTATTGTTTCTCTTACAGTTATGGGAAAACTTTTTTTTTTCACAGGATGTGGGACAGTAATTTTTTTTATTTATAATCGAGTATTTATCGCGGAATTTTAAAGCAATGCAGCAACCGAGTTGAATGCGAAATAGGCAGCTTCAAGGCTCATACCACCGATCGTAACAGCCGATGCGTTTTACGTATAAAAGTATGTGTAAATATGTACAAAGATAAAGAACCGAGAAGTCTTATATCGAAACGAGGTGGCACGCGGAGACGCACGTGCTTCTCGCCGACCGGGAATGCCTATAAGGCCATTCTACGGTTTGTCTCTATACACATACGTACATTACGGACCCGCAGATCCCACGATCACTATGACGTTCAAGTTTGCATCGTTGGAATGGTACAATATTTTTTCTTATTTTTTTTTTTCATTTTTTATTTCTCTTCTTTTTATTATTATCCGAAGCCTATTTCTGCCAACTGAGGTCGCAAATCTCTAATGAAAATAGGTAGAAACGTTCGAGGGATTTTCAAGGCCAAGGTCGGCGAAAAAAATGTGTGTAATTAAAGAATATGTCATTTTCATTGCATTCCAACGATGCAAACTTCAACGGCATCGACCATTGGTTTCCTCGTCTTTAAACTCGTCTCTTCCAACGACGTCCAGAAACTGTGCGTCGTTGATAAAATACTACAAATATGCTTATCAATCTTTGCAGTTATATTAGAATCATCAGTTCCGACGATTATTACGATTTTTCAAAACTTGAGCCGTAGTTGTCGATTTTGATTTTTATTCGGCTCTGATTACTGCAGGCATTTGGATTATTAAGAGTAAGGGTTTTGGAAAATGAAGCGGAAACTAAGTCTTTTCGAAATTTCGATTGGGAGAATTTTATTAAACGAATAGAACATTGCAAAGAGATCGTCTATCCTTCCTTGTGATTTTATTTCCTTGTGATTTTATTTGCCACAATGCGTGTGAGAATGCCACCATTGAAAAAACTGCTCGCTTGTAGGGGAAACTTTTAAATTATCTTATTTAATTCAAAGCCACTGGGAATTATTAAGGAAGTTGAATTCTCAGTTAGATTAAATTTTAAACAAGTTTACTTCTTAATTTAAATTTCGAAGAATTGAAAAAATTATGTTGAATTACTCAAAGTTAAATTAACTATTTAGGGTTATTAAGGAAATTAAAGTACAATAACCTGAAGATTGCAAACCTTGCGTGGCTTCCTTATGATTTTGTTTCGCTCAGAATGTGCGTGCAAATGCCGCGATTTAAAAAAACTGCTCGCTTATAGGGGAAACTTTTAAATTATGTATCTAATTGAATTTCATATAACTTTTTAAACTATTAAGGAAGTTAAATGATCAAGACTATCAAGAAATATCACTCAAGTGTCCGCCTTCAATTAGGTTGAAACTGATCTATGTGATTAAAACATTGAAAACTATTAGACACGGATCTTTTGTTTTATCGACGGAAAAACGGTTTTAAGGGGGGGAACCACCCCTCAAAGAAAAGCATGACGCGGCATGATTTTGCAGTTTCACCCACCAGCAGTCCAAATCTGCATAAAACGAAGAGCAAAATTCTTCTAATGTAAAGGGATGAAAATCCACTATAGAAGTATTGAAAAAAAATTATATTGTGGTGTGACACGCCTTTCTTTGAAGGATAGTTTCCCCCCTTAAAACCGTTTTTTCGTCGATAAAAAGAAATCCATGTCCAATGGTGCTCAATGCTTTATCACTTATAAGAGTTTCTGCAAAAAGGCCGACACTCAAGTGATGTTCCTTGTACGTTTCTCATAAGCTCGTGTTTTTATTTTGCAAAAAATTGATCGAAATCAATATACTAATTGATAATAGTAATAGCAATTTTTTTCTATGCGTTGAAGTTTCGGATTTAAGTTTTATCAGATTGTCCATGTTATATTTGTTTTTCGGATAGATCAGATAAGTCACATTATATTCTACATTGCGATTATGAACTCTTTTCATGTCCTGCATATAACGTTCATCCTCCCCAAGCCCTAGCTCGTTATATATACTCACACACACACCGGTATACATTTATCCGCCTTCCAATTAAACATAAACATCCCCGTTGAGTTCCCATTTTAACAAGCGTGGTGCTACAAATATAAATGTGCCAATATTTTCCAGAATTACTAGTATCGCATGGCATCACTTATAAAGACGTCTAATTTTATAGCGCATATATGTATTTCGGTACGGTTATACAACGCTGACGAAATGAGCGGTCTCCTGCGAATCGGTTTCCCCGATTTAGCTCCTTGAAATTTATTCCACGCAGTCCATTTGTTACCAATTGGCTTCTTCGTGTAACCAAATTACAACATCGCATCGAAATTATTTCTGGATCGATTATCCCAAAATTAAAACAAACTCGTTCGTAGCCTCACGACGCAATATGCAAGCGTCCGCAGACCACAACGATTTTTTGCCGATTTATGAAATATCGCCGAGTTGAATTGTTCGCGACGTTATGTGCTCGATTCGCGCTCCAAAATTGCCATTGAAGAAAACTTTCGGACAATAATCGAACGGACGATTTTTATAAATAATTTAACCTCTCCATTGGGAGTGTATATTAGTGCATATCAAATATTTTTCATTTACAATTGAATTATTGAATTATTGCCACTGGTATATTCTGTCATTTGACGAAATGTTGTTTTTCGATCAAAGTTGATCATATTTAACAAGTAACATCATTTTGGCGTCCTCCTCCGATTTTTATGAAACTTTTTTATGTGAAAGAGTATCAAAAACTAAGAGACACGTATTTTTTTTCGGCGGAAAAACGGTTTTAAGGGTGAAACGCACCCTCGGAAATAGAGGTGTTTTTCGTTTTTCGTCGATAACGTTATTGTTCTCATCTCCAATGTATAGTACACAAAAAAATAAATATTGTTGCAATTTGTTTTTTTTTTAATATCTCGTACCGTTCAAACGTTATCGACGAAAAACATCCCCATTTTTTAGGGTGCGTTTCACCCGTTCAAACCGTTTTTCCGCCGATAAAAAAAAATACGTGGCTCTTAGTTTTCTTAGGAGTAGGACACCAAAGTGATGTTCCTTGTAAGTGCCAAACATCACGATTTTCATTCTAAATTAAATGTCATTTTTGTCTTTTCAATACTTTGGTTAATTAGAAAATATTCTTTTCAATATTTTGGTTAATTAGAAAAATGATGATTCCATACCTTGAGTCACCTGCCGAGGGGTTCCCACAGCCGTAACCGCTGCTCTCTGAACGATTGGTGTTTCTCGATAGCGAGCTGCCACTACTGTAAAAAAAAACGAACAAAAACAAAATTATCGTTACATCTCGATATTCTCCTCCTATCAGTACTGTCAAAGCAAAGCCCGCCTGAACAGAATACCATTATTCGCAATGACATCACAATGTACAATACAAACACTCATCTCTCGAGATGCGTCCGAAACTTTTTTGCACCATCTCGTGATCCAAGAAATCTCTTTCTTTCAATCTTCAAATTCTCCAAATACCCGCATCAAACTGGAATCGCTCATTGCGAAAATTTGCATCACAATTTGCCAATTCGATCAATTCGCACACGTGAACGCTCTAGTCCATTTACAGTCACATTTGCAAAAATGACAATCGATTAAGACGAAGTTGATTGAATAATTTTCGGTACCAAGAATGTTCAAATTAGAATTCTTCACGTCCAATTTCGATGAAAAATTTATCGCGCAAGTTCAATGGAGCGTGGAAAAAGCCTCCTGAGGCCCATTGACGGAACACGACTGACGGCGAAAAAGTCGAACGAGCCCGATACGGGCGAAAGTCATCTCCCTGCCCACAAATCCTTTTACTCTTGCTCCCAATCGCCATAGAGAAGCCTATGGTGCAGTTCGCAGAACAGAGGAAAGAAAAGGAACAGCGTTCGTCACATGTTTGTCAAACGTGACTTCACATAGAGGAAAAAAAGAGGGGATTAATTTAATTAATACTTTCACTGGATATTCGTAGGCTATATGAATTCTAAGGCAGTGTCGATCCCTGATGTTACGAACGTGCTGACGTCAAAGGCACTTTTGTGGTCCTCGGATATGTGAATACGAATGGAGATCAAGGAGAGCAAGCTCTAGTTTCCGAATCTTCACCCCGAGTGACAAAACCCTCAGTTCGACCTTTACCCTCATCCCCTGATAATTTCGTCTCCAACGAGCGTGCGAGAAAATCAGAAAATGTCATACCAAAGTCTGCCTTCTTCCTTGCGTGAATAGTAATCAAATACCCGTCGGGTACATCTTGAAAATTAATTTTAGAATTTCTATGCTGTCGAAGTTTGCCCCGTTGCAACGCAACGAAATTCTTTCTCCTTTCGTTTTGCCCAATTTTTTGGCACATTTAGGCTACGAACATCACTGAAGTATTTTTAACGATGTTGATTAGGAATTCATAATCTAAAACTTCCAAAGAGTTTCGATGGTAATCAAAATGAAGAGAGGAAAGAAAAGAAGGAAAAATGAAAGAAAGAGAAGAAAAAAAATTGGCCGAAAAGGGTTGTGAAGATAACTCAAACATTTTTACGTATTCTTGTTAGAGATTCACGACCTCAATTGGCAAAATAAAGGTTTTCGACAAAGAGAAGAATTAAAAAGAGGCAAATGAAGAAAGAGATTGCATTCCAACGATGCAAAGCCAACGGCATCAATATTCAGCCTCCGACAACGGGGAAAACTAATGCGATGCTTAAGGGGTCTTCTTACTTTGGACGCTAAAAAAGGCTATTTTCATGAATTTTTTTGATAGGTTTATATTATAGATATTGATATAAAACTTGTTACACTTAATGAATACAATTTCGAAATACATATAAAAAAAATTGTTGATGTATTTATGTAACCCAAACAAACTTTAAACGCGTTTTTCTCGAAACAACGTCTTTCGACGGCTTGTCGATAAAATCTTCGAAACTACTGAACCGATCCTTATGAAATTTTAACCACACATTCTTTACAAGTATAGCTATACCGGATATCAATGATTTTTTTAAATTTTGATATTAACTATTTTCTTTGGCAAAAAACGGTGAAAAAAACGTGTTTTTTTTTTTTTTTCGAAAAATGTCCGCCATTTTGTTATTTTTGCATATATCAAAAATCGTATGATATGCGCTATACCCATTAACATACTGAAACTAAAACCGTTTGATTTTTTTGTTTTGGATGATCGATCTCCGAAATTTCATCAACCGCGCAGACCTACAATTCTTTAGGGCGTTTTTTTAACTATCGTCTATAAATAGTGACTTAAATAAATGAATAAAAATTATTTTATGTATTTCGAAAGGGTATTTATTAAGTGTAACAACTTTTATATGAATATCTATAATTTAAACCTATCAAAAAAGTTCATGAAAATAGCCTTTTTTAGCGTCTGAAGGGGAGAAGACCCCTTAAGACTGCTTGGATATCACTAAATATCTAAGGGTCTTCAATGCTCAGCCACGAAAAATTACCATTTGAAGTTTGAGAATTGAATTCTTTCAATCTCTGCTATTAGAGGGTCATTTAAAAAGTTGCCTTGTCTAGAGGGAATCTGTGTTATTGCGATTTTAGACAGCAGGTATGTCACCTGCTGTTACCAATTGACGTTCTTTTTTTTTGGCAAATATCGTAAACGCAATATAATTCGTATTCAAGGCGAATAAATTGTTGAATAATCAAAAGTTATGCACGTTATCCGTCGTCCACGTATGGGAGCTGTTTGCTTGTGTGGAAGAACGATTGGGTAGGGAAAATAATTGCATAAGAAGTAAGCCTCTCGCAGCGATGCACGTTTGGAGCCCCGTGACTCGTGCTCACTTTATTTCATATATGGTTGGCTTTATAACGTGTCGACGCATAAACGGACGTCATACTCTCCAGTACTTTCTTACTAAAAAATATTTGAAAAAAAAGAAAACAATATTTTTGTCCCGCATGTTTAAAAATTGCACAGATAACAGCGAACCAATCTATACGTATCTTTGTCCTCAACTACATGGAATTGAAGTTGACATCGTTGGAATCCAATGAAAATGAATCTTTTTGGATTGCTTTAATTTCTTTCGGCAAATTTCGACTAGAAAAATTCCTCAAACATTGTTTAAGATACTTATTCCCAGATTTACAATATAAATATGCAAAAAATATTGTTAATTAATGGAAATAAGGCAATGAAAATATAAAATGAAGCCACTGGTCTTGTTGCAAAGTTGCAAACTTCAACACCGACCAACTGCAGGAATGCAGTTCACGGCTAACAAATAAAATTCAAATATCTTTTTCGAAAGAATTTCTCTCCCATAATAAGGCCGGATATACATTTAGACGGAAAAATAAGTTGAGCAATTTTGAGGGATTTTTGAAACTAAGAGATAATTATTCTACATTTGTCGAATTGTAGGGATTCTTTAATAGTATATTTAAATACACACAACCATTTTTTTTATTAATTTATCATCAAAATGGCGGAGCTGTGGCAGAGTGTTACAAAGTACAGTGCTACTTTAATCTGCAAAAAAATTCAACATTTTTTCACTTAGAGCATGTATAGTTTCTATTTGACAGCAATTGAAATGAAGAAAATGCAAATTTGAATGACAAATTCACGCAAAAGTTATAACAAATTTGGAATAAAAAAGTAGTTTTCCTTTAATTTTTCCAAAACAATTCTAGTCAAGTAGAAGGTAACAATATTATCAATATTGCCACCAAGTTTCAACTCAATCGGCTTAATAGTTTTTGAGTAATCTTGCACGCCAAATTCGAAAATGCTGTTTTGAGAAAAACGCGTTTGAAGTTTACACAGAATTTGAATTAAATTGCACTCGGTACTTGAGGTAACTAATTACTTAAATACACAGTTGCACAGTAATAAAATTATCAATTACAATAGTACCAAATTGTAGTTGTTATTTGTTAATTTTATTTATTTTTGCCCATCTTTGTCTGCCTCTCTGCGCACTCGCTTTTACAATTTATGTTTTTGAAATATGCAAAAAAAATTATTTGTAATAACTAAAATTTGCAATTTTACACACCCCATGTGTAAACTGTTTAAGGAATGTTCACATTTAATTAGAAAAATGAAAAAATAGTTATTCCAACGATTCACGCAGTATTTCTAGGTTTGATATTTGGCAACATTGGTTCTATCTCCGTCTCTTTTTACTCAACCAGGCGAGTTGAACGTCCATGCTTTTCAACGTCGATCTGTCAAAACAATGTCAGGTGCGGAAAATATAAAGCATTGTATTCGGGCCACGACTGGTAAAAAGCGTGAAAAATTTGTGTCGGCGAAATATGTCGGTTAAAAATGAAATATGTGTGAAAATTCGAACGAGCGAGATGAGGTTAGGACTACAGTCAGCTGTTGCCTTGTTGTCACCGTCTCTTCATCGTAGCAAGTGGTAATAAATCCACTACCGGAGGTTCAAATTAAACTTGATATTACATAAAAATTAGGTCAATAAGCGTAATTTTTTCTGAGAGCATTGGAGTATCACAAGATTTAAGTATGTAAATCTGATTATTTTTAAGAATCTGACAGATTCCCACTATTATATACACTTTTGTAGCGACCGGAAATTGGGTGTTTGTATGTCGTCTCGGAATTCCTTCACAAAAGAACGCAATTTTAATATTTGTTTTCTCTGTAATTAGGTCGATAACCGACCCTGAAATTTGACGTCGTTATATTTGTTATCTTCAAATTAGAATTAGAATAGAAATTATCATTTGCTATTATTATCTTTCGTTTCCTGCTGTACAGGTTACAATAGCATAGAATTAGATATTTTGGGAAGACAAGTACTTCATTCTATTGATAGAAAAACCATCTTTAGGAAGACTCGCGCATTATAGCCAGTACGAATTGTAATCGATTAGTCCAGACGGACGTCAAAACATTATAATAATAATTTGAGCTCGAAATTTGAGTCTCCCAGATGTGGTGAAAATTTTTTTCCCGTGTATTGAGGGGTTAGACTACTGTGAAAATTAAAAGACATTGCTAGTCGCTTCAGGCAACTCAAATTGAAGAGGAAGGTCCAACATATGGTGCAGAATCGCAGATTGAAGGCAAACTTATGATGACGTTGAAGTTTGCATCGTTGAAACGCAACCCAAATAATTGTCTTTTTATTTCGCAAATTTCTTCGGGCAGATTTGAGCTATGAAAATCCCGCAAACATTTTTTAGGAATCTTATTTAGCGATCTACAAAAATATGGCCAAAAATTATTTTGGATAAAAATGGAAATAAGGAATTGAAAAGAATTTCCGTTGCATTCCAACGATGCAAACTTCAACCCCATTACGTATGATTACAACGATAGAACTGCTACTAAAACTTGAAACGCGTTTTTTCGAAGCTATGTTTTTTAGAACGGTGTACACGATTTCTCAACATCTAATGAACGGATTGACTTGAATTTTATAATACTTATTCAGAGTAATAGTAGTTTAGTCGTGACCGACTTTTTTCTTTCTGACATTCTTTTTCCATCAGTTATTAACAATAATGATTTCATTCTTCCTCGAAAAATCGAAAAATAATCAAACCTCACGTTCAAAAGACCTTCACGAGATTGTTTATAACTTTTTAAATTATAAATATGTCTTTATAATATTTGGTACACAACTTTGTCAATGTACAAACAAATCAATGTCCGAACGATTTTTTAATCATGTTACTAATTCCATACATTTTTTTTTCTTTTTTAAGCTCTGATTTTAAGCTCTGATTTTCGGGACGTCAAAGTAGCTGAATTGACACCGCTAGATAGTTGGAGCAAGCATCCAATTATTCTGCAAAAATTTATAAGGACTCGATTTTTAATTTCGAAAACTACGATGTTGAAGTTTGCATCGTTGGAATGCAACGAAAATCAACTTTTTTTAATTCCTTTAATTTCTTTTGGTAAATTTTGCCGACAAAAATCCTTCAACCATTTTTTAAGATAGTTATTCAGCAATCTGCAATTTAAATCCATAGAGAAGAGATCTTCCGTACCAATAAAAATATGTGATGTAAAATGTAAAAAAGAACTTTCGTTGCGTTCCACCCATGCAAACTTTAACACCATAGAGAACTTTTTATCGATCTTTATCAAAATAATGTTCAGATCAGTTTAGATATCGGCCGTTCGTTCGCGAATACGTACATGTATACAGTTTATTTTTATAATTCGAACATGCTGTTATTTAATTCATCCCAGACGCTCGTCAGAGCCCATCCCATGCGGGCTATTTTGCATCACGCTATTGAGTCTGACACGAGAAACGTGACAAATGAGGGGTTATTATCGGCAAGCGTGATACTATTTACGTGCGTGATACTATTACGAGCGTACGGGATGTTGATGAGGGGTGGAAGACCGTAGCACGTGTTGCCAAAAAATTAAATGAGCGATCGTATATGCGGTGGACGTCCCTGAAAATACTCTCTTCTCAATACGGTAATTATCGTCGTAATATTAGATTCAGGGGATCGTTATTTCTATATTCGTACACGAAATCCCGACGGCAGTACCGTTAAACCTCATAAGGAAGGGTAGCAGTGGCAGATTTAAAAAATTACCAATTTCTCTTTTTTTTCTGTGGTTTTGAAGTTTGGCTTTGTTTGGGTTGTTGGAACGTGACCAAAATTCATATTTATATTTCAATTGTCATACCGAATATTGCCTTGCATATCTTAAATTCGGATCTCCATATAATTACGTTAAAAATCGTTGACGGAATTTGGTAGCTCAGACCAGCTTGAAAAAATTTGAGCAAGTCAACAAAAAAATTCTTTCCACGCCAACGATGCAATGTTCGATCTCATTTTTGTTCTACGCGTTCTCGAAGGATTTCCATTGAAAAAAAAATGTATTTCAACGTCAACATTGATCGGCAAAAATCCTATTTTTTCCGAAAAGTCATTCCACCAAAGCGATTTGTGTGAATATTTTTTATATAAAAATAATTGACGGAATATAAATATAACGCTCATCATTTCGTGCACAAATACATTTCAGTATTCGACAATAAATGTACACAAATCCAAGCCTAGCAGGGCTCAAGATTTTTCGAATTTTCCGCAGCTGCAATTTCTAGTATAGTATAGTCGTGCTCTCCGCCTCTGCGTTTAACCCTAGCAATAGTTATATTCTGTTGAGGAAGAGCGAGTTTGTTACATTGACCGGAGAAGTTTAACTTATATAGGTCAAACAACTGCTCCAGTTGAATTTGATCATTCACTTGGATACTCGTAAAAATTTAATTACAAAATTTTTCAACACGAAGAATATATGTTTTCTTCACTTTTAACCGGTTTTTTTTATGATGTCGAAGTTTGTATCGTTGGAGGGCAATAAAAATCAATTCTTTTTAATTTGTCGATTTTATTTTTTGCTGTAAATTCACTCAAACGTTCTTACGCATTCGTATCAGAAATTTACGAGTTCAGTTTGCAAAAAAGGCTTTGGATAGGCCTGAAAAAATAAATGAATTAAAAAAGACCAAAAAAATCTTTCTCATTCTATCATTTAACTCTGGACGACGTGGAAGTTTGCATCGTTGAAATGCAACGATTGTTTCTTCGTTATTTTTTATTTTTTCAAAATTATTATCCAAAGTCTTTTTTTGCAAATAGTAGTCGAAAATCTCTAATGAAAATATATAAAAAAAAAAGATTCGAGTGTTTTTCGCAGCCAAAATTGGAAAACAAAATTGTTAAGGTAGTACCTCCACAGAAGAGTTGAATTAAGAAATGGTTGAAATTTGACATATATGTTATTTAATACATTATCCAAACATCTGTGCAATTTAAATAAGTTTGACCACCCCAAACCTGAGATATTTACACTTAAAGTTGGCTTGGTTTACACGTAACAAATGCGTTATGATGGGCAAACAGAGCATCATTAATTTTACCGTGAAAACTAAAATTAAGAAATTGATAAAAAACGAGGATAAGCTAGAGTAAGATATCACGAATAATGTGAAAAAAAAATGAGAATGATTCACCATCTAGTTTCCAAGATATAACCATGAAAAGCCCGCACATTTTTGGTGCAAAGCCTGGCAAAGCCTGGAAAAAAAAAACAATTGGGGCAAAGCCTCGACAGTCCCGGCAAAAAGTTTACTGGCAATGGTAGATCAAAAACACAATATAAAATATATTTTACGGCAATAAATGATATCCATCGTATTATCTACTAGTACCGAGTCAATATTGCGTAGTTTTTAATTTTATTTATTACTAATTAAACTAATCATCAATCTTTTAAAGACAAACACGGTATGTAAACTTTTGGTTGAGATTTTCGCAGAGGAACTACCTTGAGAATTATTTTCCATTGCGTTTCAACGATGCAAACTTCAACATCATAACTTTGGGCTAGTAACAAAAACGAGGCTTACCTCCTTTGCGACTGGCTGACACACGTATTGGTGTAAGCGGAATCGGACACCTTGCCCATGTCGTTCGAGGAGCCCTTCATGATTCTGGCCAAAAATTCAATCGTTTCGATGTCACTGTTCAATGATTCGGTAGCCTCGATCACTTCACATCGACCTTGCACTTGACGTTTGACGTGTTCAATGTCACGCACATTTTCCCCACGACACGGTTGGAACACCGGGCCGATAGGATCGTTTAAGCCCGAATAAAAAATAACGATACCGAGATTATCGAAAAATTTACTCAAATATCAGTACTGCAAGAGTAAAGAATTTTTTTAATGGTTCAAAAGCTTCACGAAGCCGTGTAAATCTTGTTAAATGAAAAAAGATCGGGGCACTTGAGTTCGTTGAACTGTTGTACAATTATTTTGAAAATTACACGAAATTCGACTCTTCGGAGCGAAACGCGTCCAATCTCATCGAGATTCGTGTCTTCAATGATTCTCGTCCGTGGATCCTCGGATCCTCCTCGCCGCACTGTCGCGCAGTAAACTCGTGCACGTGGCTCGCGTACCCCCACTATGCACAATTCCGCATCAACGTTACCCCGCCCCGAGGGAAAACAACGTGCTCCCCCTCCACTTTTTCACTTACTGCATAACGATCGTCGCTATAAATGCGACGTCCTCCTTCCCCCTGCCTATTTTTATATCAACAAAGTGGGCTTTAAAAACCGTGCTATTTTCGTTATGTCTTCTTAGGCAATAACATTTCGTAGGGACACTTAATTTCTGAATGGAACTCGGAACTTTTGAAAGAGCGCAAAAAATGTTTCCGAAGGTCAATCTACTAGCACAATTTTAATACAAGGACACGTGAACAGAGATGGGAGGACCGAACTTTTTTCAAATACGATCTCAAAGATTGTGCAAGGGGGGAGGCTCGAGTTTGAAAGTTACACATCTTTTTATGAATACATTTTTTACTTCTTTCGTGTTTGTCAAATACACATTTTGCTTCGATGATATTTGAAGAATGGGTAGTTAAAAGAAAAATATAAAATTTCAAAAATGACCAAACCTACATGCTTTTAAAGCTTGTAACTATGGTAAAAAAATTAAGTAAAAAATGTTTAAACATTAAAAAAATAAAATTTAATCCTTTGAGGAAAAAATATTTGTAACCATTAAAAAGTTTTTTACTTAAATAGGTTAAAACCTTTTTTTAACTTAAAAAAGGTTACAACTTTTTTAACTTTTTAACTTAAGTAAAAAAGTTTTAACCTTTTTTTCAACGGAAAGCAAAACCAAAAATTTGCCTGTGAAAAAATATTTAAACCCTTACCATTTTTTAAACCTTTAAAAAGTAAAAAAAGTTTAATTGCGAAACTAATTGTTGAAACTATAAAAAAATTGAATCGTTAGATCTTAGAATTTTTAAAAATATAAAACCTTAAAATTGTTGACGCGTAACGTTGATAAAAACATACCTAACGGTGGTGAGGCTAAGAAAACATTCAACACGCACCACTGGCTCAGTCAATATACTCATGCATTCAATTGCTATATAACTGTTTTGTTTGAATATAAACAATAAAATACAAAAGGCCCAGACGATGGATTATTTTTTCTGAAAATCTTGAAAATGCTCTTCTCTTGCTGTTCTGGACCGAAACCTTCACTTGATTCACTTTCGTATCACAGTAAGGGGTTAGACTAGTGTGACGATCCGAAAATCAGGGTTATTTAAAAAAATGAAAGTTTGGTGTAGGGGTATATCAGTAGGGGTATATGCCACAGGCCCACCAGAATCGGCTGACAAGACGTCAAAATCTGTCGAACACACCAAAGTTCCACGTGTACTGGTAATTCATTTAAAATATGATTACGAAAAGAAAGAAAACGAAATTCCTCTATAATTCTGTTTTTTGTGTCGCAATGTGAATTATCAAGAACGTGTTGAGTAAATAAAAGGGAAAACGGCTATGAGGTCCAACGAACAGGTTAGGGCGTCACTTTGTCTTCGCAACCAAGTGGATTATTATATCCTGATAAAATGGAAACAAGAAAAAGTTGTCACTTCTGTCCAAATTTCTTGTCTGCAATAAATCAGACAAGAAAACTAGTAGTAGCAGTTAAGACCCCATTAAGGCCTTTCTCAGTTCTTCCCTTTATGTCCCTGGTAGTGCCTTCAGAAACTCCTCACAAATCTTCTTCTTCAGGGCCCTTTCCAGTTACTTTTTGAACGCCTCATAAAATTCTCGCTCTTCACTTTCCCATACCCTTGCTTCCGTTTCCATTTCCCTACTTTGCTTCTCCTCACAGTTCAGTAATTTTTCGAAATGTTCTTTCCATTCTTTTTTTCGTTATTTTACTATCTACTGTTCGCCTTCCTTTATTCCTGAATGTATTAATCGCTTTCCACCATTTTGGCATATCTTTCGCTTTTCCCACCGCTTCCCAAATTTTGCACCACCATTTTTCGTTTGCCTCCTTGTATGTTTTTTTAAATTTCCTCCTTTCTTGTATTAGCTCTTGCTTTTTTTCCATACTTCTTTGTTTCGTGAATGCTTTTAATTGATGCCATACTACCCCTTTTTGCTCTTTGCATTCCTCGTTGAACCGTCTTGGAAGCGTTGTCTCTTTGTTTTTTTTTTTTTGCATTTTTTCCTTCACCCCGCCCTCATTATTTTTTCTTTTACCCCCTCCCAATCTTTCCTTCCTTTTTCAATTTCTTTTTCTGTTCCTATTTCTACTGTGAACTTTTCGGACTTTATTCTTCATTCCAAATTAACCGTGTGCTTTCTTGTGCACCCTCTTCTTCTTCACCTTCTTCTCCTTCTGTTTCCTCTTCCCAAACTGCAAATATCCTTATTCTTATTGCTAATAGTCTTCTCGCCCTTTCTCCTCTACCTCCTTCCTGGTAAGCTTCTCAAACTGTCTCACTACCTCACACATTTCTTCAACTATTCTCTTCCCTCCTGGCGCCCTGATCCATCCTGTTGCTTCTTTCCTGTCCATCCCGTTGCTTCCGCCCTGATCCATCCCGTTGCTTCCGCCCTGATCCATCTCGTTGCGTCCTTCCTGTTGTTCCGACCATCATTTCAATTTATTTGCCGCATCGTCCTCAATTTGTGATTTTGCCTCCTCACATTCCTTCTCCTTCCCCACACTTCCACATTTCATCCTTGTCCATACTTCTCTGATTTCTTCCCTCTCAGTTCCTTTCTTCCAGTACTCCTCCATCCCTACTCCTTTCTTCCGGTCTTTATATTCAATGCAGTATCCTGACCTCTCAATTTTCTCCCAGTTCCTCTGTATTTCCGGCTCTGTCATGTTTTGCACTGCCATTTCTGTCTTCATCGCCCATTCCTCTTTGTTATTCGCCCTTAGTGTATCTCCTACCTCAGGCAAGAAAACTATTTACTGTTATAAATGCGAAAAACCCACGTGCGAATATCATAGAATAACATAGTACTGTGATTGCGCTAAGTTTTTTTCAACTACATT
Organism: Ophion slaviceki; assembly: GCA_944452715.1. Lineage (NCBI taxonomy): Eukaryota > Metazoa > Arthropoda > Insecta > Hymenoptera > Ichneumonidae > Ophion > Ophion slaviceki. The sequence goes on along the minus strand of OX101785.1, from coordinate 4,208,797 downwards.
GTATTTATTTATAATAAATAAATTTATAGATTTTTGGATTTGAACATGAAGTTTATTTCATTTATCGATCAATATTTTTAATTTATTCTCATTTTAATCTTCCATAAGCGTCCATACAAATAGCGACATTAAACCCTTAAAATAAATACCCTTTTTGAAGCCCCGAAGCCTACCATATTTTATTTCTGAACGTACGTAACCTCAAGTAAAAATACTTAAAAGGGTTTTTCAAAATGAGCATTTCTTAATATACTACCTTATTAATAATTTATAACTAGGCGTTCACCGTTCACACGCATGAAAACGCAAGGAAAACATAATTGCGTTATATCAGAGTACTTTTTAAATGCATCATTATATTTTTATGTATTTTTTGTGAAGATAATTTCGGGATGAATAAATATATGTTATTTATCCCGATAAAAGTTTGTCGCGGTGTCAGGTGAAAGTGACAGCTGTTCCACAGCGGTGTTCAATTCCCGTGAGCGTGACAAATGCAAACTCGCAAATTTTTAAAGCCTAGGCCCTAAAGACCCTTTTCAGTCCTGTTTACATGCACCAAAAAGCGAGGAAAACATGGTTGTGGTGTATAAAGAATTTTTGAATGTTTTTCGATTTTTCGAGGAAAAATGACGTTATTATTGTTAATAACTAATAGGAAAAAAAATGTTAAAATGAACTACGGTTAAGGTAGTCCTATCGCCATAGGGGTTGCATAATTTTTTTTGCGCTTCACTAAATATATTAATAATCGTCTCTGTCAAATTTCAGGGTTGGTTATCGACCTAATTACAGAGAAAACAAATATTAAAATTGCGTTCTTTTGTGAAGGAATTCCGAGACGACATACAAACACCCAATTTCCGGTCGCTACAAAAGTGTATATAATAGTGGGAATCCGTCAGATTCTTAAAAATAATCAGATTTACATACTTAAATCTTGTGATACTCCAATGCTCTCAGAAAAAATTACGCTTATTGATCTAATTTTTGTGTAATATCAAGTTTAATTTGTACTTCCGGTATTGGATTTATTACCACTTGCTACGATAAAGAGCCGTGACAGAAAGGCAACAGCTGACTGTAGTCCTAACCTCATCTCACTCATTCGAATTTCCACACATATTTCATTTTTAACCGACATCTTTCGCCGACACAAATTTTCCACACTTTTTACCAGTCGTAGCCCGAATACAATGCTTTATATTTCCCGCACCGGACATTGTTCTGACAGATCGACGTTGAAAAGCAAGAAGGTTAAACTCGCCTGGTTGAGTAAAAAACAATAGATAGCATCAATGTTGCCAAATATCAAACTTAGAAATATTGCGTGAATCGTTGGAATAACTATTTTTTCATTTTTCCAATTAAATGTGAACATTCATTAAACAGTTTAGACATGGAAAATGTCAATTACAATTTATTGTTTTTGCATATGTCAAGAATATAAATTGTACAAGTGTCAAGTATGAACAGTGGTATGACTAGTGTGAAGCGATAGGACTACCTTAAGACTAAACTACTATTACACTAAATGAGTGTACCAAATTTCAAGTCATTCCGTTCATTAGACTTCGAGAAATCGTGTACACCGTTTTGAAAAACGTAGTTTTGAAAAAAACGCGTTTAAAGTTTAGGGGGCCAGTCCACTTTGAAGCCACGAAAATAAGGCTATTTTTTCGATTTTTTTTGTTGAGGATTTTATAAAAGATATGAATATAAAAGTTGTTGGGCTTGATAAATAGTCTTGAAATAGACAAAAAAATATTAATTCATTTTTATTCATTTTTAAGCACAAAAATTATAGTTTAACGTAACGCCTCTATAATATCGCAGGATTCATAATTCTACTACGACGTGTAAGCCTCGTGCTTTATTTAAACGTGTGTACAGAAGCGCAGCTATTTAGCGAATGCCGTTACAGGCTTGATCCCTGACTAGGCGGGTTCAGCGCATGCGCACACACGCGGTTGTTTGCACGTTGCCAACCTTACATTTATAATGCTAATACGTCACAGCCTCAAAAATAGGTGGGTAGCTCCATCACAATTCGGCAACGGCTTGTCTGAAACAAAAAAATCAAAGTCCATTAGATTCAGTATGACACCAGTAGGCCTATTCTGTAACTCGTTATAACCCGGTAACGACAGTTTTCGTTATCGTTAGCTTGCGACAGCCAATCGCATGCACGTTCCAAGACGAAAGGGGGCCTCTTATTGGCTGTCGCTAGCTAACGATAACGAAAACTGTCGTTACCGAGATATAACGAGTTACAGAATAGGCCTACAGCTACAAAATGACCCTCGGATACAAAGGATGAAATACTCGGATTTTTCGCAAAAAAAAGTCTAAAAATCAAAATTTTAAAACCCTCGAGGGTCATCTTGTTGCGTATCATGTTTACAATATGTGGTTAAAATTTCAAGAGAATCGCTTTATTACTTTTAGAGATACGATGGAGCTAGATTTTGAAAACGTTGTTGCGAGAAAAACGCGTTTGAAGTTTATACTATGAAAAACTCTTACCTAAACTAAATCGGCGATTCCTGCACCGTACAAAATCCCTTCTGATTGCTCATCATCGTCGAATTCCTAAAGTCTTGCTTGCCTTCGATTTTTTGAAATTATCAAAGTGGACTGGCCCCTTAAATGGCCGTTTCATCATTGTATTCATAAGTTTACCTTCGATCTGCGATTCGTGCACCATACCTTGGACCTTCTTCTTCAATTCGAGTTGCCCCAAGCGACGAACGAATATTTTTCATTTCCACGGTAGCCGAACACCTTAAGGCAGAGAACTTTGTCGAAGCACACTCATCGTATACAATTCTTCCCCAAAGCCTCGTATACACATGGACTCTTGTCACAAAAATCCGGTGCATAATTCCCAAGCCTTATTCCAATTCCGAAGATTTTGCAAATTCTGCTTTATTTTCCAAGTATGGTTTTCGAGTGGATCGAGTGAAAAAAAAATCATCTTTCGTTTGATCTCGTATAAAAGTTTTACTTTTTTTTCTTTTTTTTAATAAATGCGTATATATACACATATACATACGTATGCGTCGCGTATATATAGAATATTCGTGTATGTATTATATTTATATTATATATATATATGTACAGTGCCAATTATCGAGAGAATCGATGTGGTGGAGGTGACCGGTCCGCTAAATTTAACGAAACCGTAATAGTATCACAGTCTTCAGGTACTTGGTTGAGTGTATGTTTATTTTCTTTTTGTTTCTACATCCCCGCTCATCCTGGAAATAAAAGAAAAAAAGAGACGAGTCAGATTTTTATGATCGTTCATACTGGCTTAGATGTAAATACCATTTTTTAGGAATATTGCACCGTTGAATGAATGCGTCATTGATGTATCAACCAATTATGGTAATTGTAACATATATATAAATGTGTGTATATGACAGTGAGTGAGAGTCAGTGATTTTTGCGTATAGCGTGTGTATTTGAATCATTCAGGCCACAGTCTGTTACAGTCACCTAGCAGAAATGCTGCGTTACAGTCACAAAGTAAAAGTCGAGCGCACACGTTAATAGGAGTACGATTACAGTAAGTTGTCCATACGAGAACGATATATATCTCCCTTGTTTGGCGGTCTTTTTCGTTTTTTAAATCTCCTGTTGGGACTCGTATGACAAAGGATTTTTGTAATTTATTTTCTGTGATGTTTGAACGTAGTTGTACGTTGCGTGTTTATGTTTGGTTATTCGTAATTTTTCCGTCTCATTGTAAGCCCCGTCGTGCAACAATTTGCGCGCGTGACGAGAATATACAACTTTCTCACTAGTGAATTTTTGCAGGAACTCGTAATCTAAATTCGATACATAACGTCGCAAGCTTTCTGCGCTTCAAAATCTATTTTGTATATACACTTATGCCCATACATATCCATGCATAAGCTAGAGCCATCTCGTGCATTTGCTTTGTTTCTTCAAGATTTTTCATTGGGCGAGAAAAAATAACTGAACGGTCTGGATGCATCTGCAAACACCTCGGGGGAGTCGCGATTCTATACAAACTATGAGATCTCGACTTTGCTCTTTTCTCCTGGTAAAAGAGATGTGACGTTAGTACTGTTCGTCCGATAATTCAACGTAACCTTTATTATTCTAATCGATTGTTTTTTTTTTAATGTTTAATCGTTATCAATTTATGACCCCTGTTCATGTATAATTCCACATTCGGCCTGCAAATTTTTCGCCATCTCTGGCTCACGTTAATTCGTAACAGCAACGTTCTAATTTAAACGAGCTAACGCGGCAACGCAAAAGAAAAAAGGATTTTATCCCGACGACTTCCGCCGGACGATCACTCTTTCGGTTTCAATGACAGTATGTACATCAATTTAAAACAAAAAATAATCTTCTTTCATAAAGAGAGCAATGGAAACTCTGAAACGAAACGATAAGAATATTCTCACTTGTCAAAAACAAAGTGCGATCACATCGCCCTGCGTGTGTGGCAAAAAAACTGAACGAAAAGACAGGGAAAAAAGCTAAAGAGTGTACAGTCAAGGTGGCGGAAATAGTGCAAGCTCTTCGTTCGTTTGTCGAGTGACACGCTGCAACAGCGTCCTTTCTATATTTGTATAAATCTTTAAGAATATAGAACCTTGGCTTACAAATTTTCGAATTTTCAATTGACTCGTTTATTCATCCTGTTTCCTTGGTTGTTCACAAATCAATGTAAGAAACGGACTCTCAGTATTCTTCGTTTTTCTTTTAATCAATGTAAATTTATGCTGCTGAAGATTGCATCATTGGAACGCAACGAAATTTCTTTTTCACATTTTATTTTCCCTGTTTTTATTGTTATAGATTTTTCTTATAGATTAACATTGCAGTACTAAATAAATATCTCAAAAAATGGTTGAGTGATTTTCGTAGGCAATACCTGCCTAAAGAAATAAAAGGAATTCAGAAATATTAATTTTGATTGCATTCCAACGATGCAAGCTTCAATCTCATGAAAGCTTATCCCCTCCCTTATCCCTCCCCGCATTGCTTGTAGTGATGTCTCCGAGATATAAATTATTATTGGTTGCTGTTTCGTATTCAAATTCATTGCTCGGTTTTCGATTTCGCGTGATTTGACCACCACAACACCTGAGTATATTCGTTTGCTTCTTGTCTTCGGTACGAAATAGCGATATTGATGATTAATCTACGTGTAACAATCGATTACCTTCAGAAAACCAAGGTACACTTTGGACTTGAAGAGGCCTGTGCGAACAGGACATACATATATACATATGTGTGGTGTATATATATATATATATATACATATTTCAACATTCGACAACGCTCATCAACACCTTTCGCTCAATCCGAATATACCGGAATCCCAGATGTAAAATTTAATTTGCCCTTTTTTTCTCGTAGAACGGTAATGCAGAGAGAAATTACGTTGAACTCGTTTGTGAGTCTCGCCGAAAACGAACGCACACAGCCTGTAGCATTCAGTACAAAAATATAGATTATTCGTACGCATCTCCGTAACATTTTTCATCTCTTTTTCGTTACCTTTCTTTTGTTTCGTTGCTTCTTTTCGAGATCACGTCGGCAAACGCGCGAAAAAAAAAATACTTTCACACCGAGCTTTTCTTTCCTTCTTTTTTGCCCGCGCGCACAGTCCGTTTCGTATCGTGTCTTTTAGTTGACTCCTATCGTATTGACGTTGTCGTTTATTCGATAAACAAGAAACCACATCGACGTTCGCACAGGCCTCTCTCAAATCAAAGACTGAACGAAAGTCCGTGAGTGGAAAAAGTGCCGATGTAAGTGTATCGATGATAAGTAAAAAATAAAGTAATGTAACGTTGAAGTATCAGTGAAGTTGAAGTTTGGCGAACGTAAACGATATAGGGTATGTTTTGTTTCGTTTTCGTTTTTTTTTTGTTTAAAGTAGATAGTTGGAGTAGTATCCTCGATTGCAGGCCAACGACGTGGTCAAGTGAGTCTTAAAATTCGTCTCAATTGTTGCGTGCGTCCAGCTTGTGTGTACCAGTCAGTCTCTGTGAAGACAAATAGAAAGATTACATTTTTTTCTCTCTCCTCGCCTGCAGCAAACTCGATGCGTACTTTGTGCTATCGTCAAGAATTTTTGTTTTCTATATTGTCCCGGTATGATTGAGCATTGTGTGCACTTCGTTTTCTCATTCCTTATTTCTTAAGGGGTAAGGCCACAGCAGAGTTTTCAAAAAATCGTTTCTTTTCGCTAAAACGGTGCTTTATCATCATAAGAATAAGTTACTATTCGGTTTATAGCAAGAATTTATTTTTTCACCGACTTTGAACGTATAACGTAAACCCACCTCTGGCACGACCATAGAGCACCTAAAACTTTAAACGCGTTTTTCCAATTGGCGTGACAAATAACTTCAACAATTTTCACTCGATTTAATTCAAATTTAAAAGTTACGTTGGTAATTGCATTTCGCAGAGAAGTACGTACGGAATTCCTCATTAATCGGAAACTTTTCATTTTATGAGCAGTTTTATACGAAATTTTTCACTGAAAATTCATTCAAATATCTACAACTTTTGAATAAAACAATATTTTTTAAAATCCGTACGTACTTCTCTAGGTATTCTAATGTAGATTGACGAGAATTTTTGTTTTTTGTTCTAGGTAAAAAATTGTTGATGCTAAATGTCACGTCGCGGAGCGCCTAAAAAAAAGATAACAAAAAATATTAGTAGTCGGCCATTTTGTACATCGGGAAAAAAATTCTAAGAGCTTGATATTCATACTAAATAGATGTTATTAATTTTATGAGTAAATCACTTTTTCATACGAAAAAGAATTGTTAAATTCGCACATGATTTTATACCCGTTACTGTGGCCTAACCCCTTAAGCAATCGTTCGTTCACAGTGGTGAATTGTTTTACTTACGTGATACACACTGGGACTAATTCTCGTCCTCGTCCATTCGCAAACGTTTTCGCCGATCGTCACCGACGTTTCTCTCCTCGGCCTCCAATACCTTCAGCCGTGAGCCGTAGATCTCCTGCCCGTGGAGTATCTGCGTGAAACACGGAACAACGATAGAATCGAATATGCAAAAGATGCGGATCGTTGAAATTCCAATGTGTGTCCTGCTTCTAACAATATCAGCAGCTGGAGCGTTTGAATTGGAAATTGATTAGAAAAAGGCCGTCAGCGGCATCGAATAGCCGAAAGGTTATTTCGCTTGCACGACAACTCTCGGTACGTTGCGCAGTGGCGGTGAAAAAGAAACGCTGAAGGAACTGGAATATAAGGTCCTTCCGCCGGGCGTACCGGAGCTTGCGCTCAAGTCATTATCACTCGGTCCGCATGATGCAACACGCCTTAGAAGATGCTCACTTTCGTAATTACGAGAAAGTCCGAAAATGAGTAGATGATAGCGTCGAAAGGCAAATGTGAGAAAGTGGTAACATTCGAGGGCAATTACTTTGATTCGTGTAATCCAATAAGTTTTTTGCAAAATAAATGTTGAAAAAACGGCGAGTTTCAATGCAACCACCTGACGTAAACGTACCTCGATCGCTTTGTTGGCGCTCTCGGCACTCGCGTATTTAGCGTAACCGCAATTCTTTCCAGGCAGCATGTAAACGTCGATGAGATTGCCGAATCTGCAGAAAGCATCTTTCATCGCGTAAATCGGCGGTACAGGCGGGCCGCAAACGATGAAACAGCGTTTCTCAACATCGGCGTCTATACTCGCCATCGGTTGAACCGGCGGCAACTTAACGGTCATTGTCTGCTCCAAACCTGAACAACCGGTTTTCCGAAAGATACAAAAAGTTAAATAGTCTTGTCGAACAAGTAAATAACATGTTTTTTTTGCTGCAGCTCTACTTTATACGAGTATGAGTAGCGAAAACGAACAATACTGATTTCCATCTGTTTTCCACGAGAAATCAGCTTTAAGCACTTAATAAATTTGCAAATTTTGGTAAAACAACGATTTCAGAATTTATTTTAAGGGGTAAGATGCAGTCAGAATTTTCAAAAAATTGATTTTTTAATATTTTCCTGAAGTATGATGTTTCGAAAATATTCCCTGAAAATTTCAAATCAATCCGATGAATAGTTTCCGGGATATCCCACAATTAGTGAAGGGGCGTCGGGTCCCCATAACAGGTAGCGGCTGACAAACGCGCAAACGATAATATCCGGGAAGGCAGAATGCTTCGAAGACAACAAATTGATATTTTGGAAGCTTCCACATCGGCAGAAGCCCTATTGTATAAGCCAGGAATTGATGATTCGATGTAAGTAATTTTTCAATTAGTATTTCTATACATCAAGTGTAAAATTGGAAATTTTTTTCAGAAATTTTCAAAAATGTATTACTCAAAAAATATGAACTTTACCAAAATTTTCTAAAGAATACTTTCGTTTTAAAATTGCCCTAAATGTTTTTAAAAATATAACGCATCCTGAAAAACTTTAATTTTTTGAAAAATTGTTTTAACAATTAAATGCTCGACTTTTCGGCAAACAGTTGTGATATTCAGATTCAGCGGATCAAAATACATTAAAAACGTTTAGCTTCATCCATCGAGCTCAAAATTTTACGAACGTATAATACCGTATCCACATCGAAAAACTTTAAACGCGTTTTTCTCGAAACTATGTTTTTATGAAACTATAATTCAAAAACCACTCGATGGATTTTGATGAAATTTGGTGTGCTTATTGATAGCATTAAAAACTAGTCCTTAATCGAAGGATTTTCATATTTGTCGAAAATTTATATTTTTTTAAAACAATAAACGAGCGATTTTTTTGTTGAAAAACGAAAGTTATCTGTCGGAAGCGGCGATTTCGTTAATTTTTGAAAAAAAAACTTCGATCAAGGACTAGATTTATTATTAAACAAATGATTATTTTTGGTTTTTTTATTTCAGATGATCCAGTAAAATTCTATGATGGTCACCGCAAAGCACTACATTCCGAAGGGGGTCCGACAAAGATGGCGAAATTTTTATAAATGATCAATATTTTTCTTTGAAAATTTGTACAAGTTGAAATTTAACATAAAAAGTCTGTGTAACCACTTTTGTAAAACAAACTTAATTACTATAAAAAAAATTATTGAAAATGCTCGTGTTTTTCACGCCTCTGACTGCAACTCACCCCTTAATCGTGTGGAAATTAAACTTTTTATATTTTATTAAATAAAAATCTTCATCTAGTTGCCAACGTTTTTATCGAAATAAAAAAAAAAGACATTCCACAGAAAAAAAGCGACGATGATGTATCGCCGCAAATCTTATTCCGGCGTGCAGAAACGGCAAAGCTTACTCACTTGGTGCCGTAAGTCCAGCGGCCTGAATCAAGGATGTAGCTTGAGCAATTGTTTCCGCCAAATGGGCCAAATCCGTTCTCGCACTGTTGATCCCAGAAACGCTGGTGTTGAACGGTTTGGCGGTTGTTTTTTGTGGCGTAGCTCCGGTCAAATCCGGTTTGACGATCATTCTGTGTCCCGGTGGATATTCGAAACCGTGAAATTTTTCACGCGCGTACGCGGCTGCATTGGCGTTGGCATAGACCACCGTTGCCTGTCCCCGCGGCATCATTCTGTATCTAACGTCGGTCTTCAAGTGACAATAATCCATACCGGGCACGATGTCGAACAATTTCCACAATTGATCCTGATTCAATGCCGGATGCGCGATCACTTGGAGACGCGTGTAGCCCTCGGAATTCGGATAATTCGTCGCTATCTCGAGACTTATGCTGCTCTTGCCGAAATTCGAATTGCCGAAATTGCTGCTGAGGTTCTCGTAGGGCATCGACAAACCGTTGCTGTACTTTGTCTCCGTGTGCTCGGGCTTGGGCTTTTTGGGCTCCGCGAATACAGCTTTGTACTTTCTGTCGCACTCTTCGAACGCCTTAGCCGCGCTCGACACCTTTCGAAACTTGACGTAACCGAAGCCCTTGGATTCGTTCGTGTTGCGATCCTTGACGACCGTCGCGTATTCTATTGCACCGAATTTCGAAAATTCCTGCTGCAACTCTCCGTCCGACATGGACTTTGGTAGCACGCAAAACAGGCGCACCCATCTCTCCTCCTCGTTCGTTTCTCTCACCGAACCCTGATCCCGACTGAAATCAACATTTGTTAATTCTCGATACCTCGAGTCTCTTCTTTCTACAACAGTCTCTCTTTCCTCTCCACTGCCATTTTTTTTAGCCATTACGAACATTGTTCTCGGAATAGTCCCGAAGCGGATCATTCGTTTACGAAACAAAGTGGTAATTTTTTGGATGAGATTGAAATTTGCAACGTTGGAGTACGATGAAAATTATTATTTTTTAACTTCTTCAACCGGAATTTCTTTTGGCAAATACGCATTACGAAAATCGCTTGATCATTCTTTAACTCGCTTATCGAGAGATTCAGAATTCGAAACGGAAAAAAAGATTTTGTAAGCTAATAAAAATGAAGAAATATAAATATGATGTAATAAATATAAAAAAGAACTTTCGTTGCATTCCAACGATGGAAACTTCAAGACCATTTTTTTGGACTTGGCATTATTGTACCTCGAGTTTAGCGCATATTTTAAGACGCACAACAACGAAAATATTTTATGCATCAAATGGAAAGGCCCTTGTGCAAACGACAGTATTTTTGACAGGCGAAGCACCTCCAGATGTGCCTTTGGCGGGCGGAAACAGTGAACCAGCATCGTACGATTCGCACTTTTGGAAACGTTCAATCGCAAAAACCGAGTTAATAATTAGAGGAAACGAAAGACAAAAGTCAGTCTTCGGGTGCTAACCGAAGAGGTCGGTTTCAAGCCAAATCAAACATCTTGTGAACCAAATCTTGCCTAGTTATAATAAAGTTAAATTCGTAAGTTCATAATTTTCGAGTTCGAGATTAACGCGCAATGGGCTAAGAGCCCGCTACCTGTCCTCGATTGTCTGTCATCTAACCATCTGAGAGCACAATTTAATGGCATGACTTGTTGGCGCAATTTCGGCGACACAACAGCATGTTTTAAAGACAGTATCAACGATGGCACCTTTTAAGACGGGACACTACTGTGAAGGGTTTTTAAAAAATTGATATTTATTTAACATTTTCTCAAAGTATTCATATTCGAAAATATGTGAAAAAATTTCGAGTTAGAAATTTGAAAATTGACCAAGTTACAGACGATTTAGTGAGAGCAGGTAGCTCAACAATTTACGTATACTCTAACTTTTAATCGCGTTTTTCTCGACCTGTCCGATAATTGTCCGATTTTTCATTTTCGAAAACCAAAATTTCTGCAATTGTAAAAGCTATTATTGTACGTATTCGTCTTTCTTTCATTCAGTATTTTTTAAGCTCCCGATTGTAAGTGAATTATTCACAAAAATACACTTTTTTTTGTTAACACCCACCACTTTGTGAATTTTTTTCTCCAAAAACCGGCCACGTACTATGAGAACTACATTTATATAAATTATGAGACTTGATTTTTATTTTTCAGACCAACCGTTGTCAATTTACCGATCCAACTGTTCGACCACATTTTTTATACAGAGGCTCTATTATACATTGACAACATTGTGAATCTTTCATTTTTTTTCAAAAAAAATGTACACACGAAATAAGTTTAACGGGAGATATACACCTAGCAGGTCGAGGTCGAGGATTTAGAAGCTATGAACATTCCGTTGACCGTAGAAGACCTACACTATGGGCCTGGTATCGATGATTCCATGTAAGTTGACAAATTTCATGATTTATTCATTCCCAAATTTTCAAACACGTTTTTCTCTAAACCACGTTTTTCAAATCGGTACCCAAAATTTCTCGAAAACCAATTAACCGATTGCCTTGAGGTTTTTTGTGGTTATTCTATGCACCATTATCTAGTACTTGTCATAGGATTTTTTCTTCCGTTACTTAGTTTTTGTTTTATAGGCAAAATAATAACTAATTTTTGGCCCAAAAGTCACTATTTATGTTCAAATGTCCGCCATTTTGTCATAAATCGATATTTTCAAAATCGGCTATGACAAGTACTAGATTATAGTATCTAATTTAATAATCTTTTTGGTTTTTTTTTCAGATGATTTTTGAAGGAACGCCGGTGGGTACCGTATACGCAGATTTTTTTACGACGCTCCAAGCATCATACAATATCCTTGTATATTGTTGATATTTTCAAATAAAGAAAATTAAACATATTTTTGAATGTATATACTTTTAGATAATTCAAACCCCAATCTGAAATTTCAAATAGTCTTCCTTTAAAAAATTCACAAAAATGACCTTTTTTCCAGTTCCTAGGTGTATATCTCCCCTTAATGTATGCTCAATAGCATACCTTTTTTCCAAATCCCAATTAAATAAACTAATAGACAAAAAATCCGGAAAAAACTGACTTTTTTAAACCGATCACAGTGGTATCCTCCGTTGAAAATAATAAAAGGATAATATCCAATGCAGAGAATGGGAATGGTACCCGAATAAACTTGTAGAAAAGCATGAAAACGCCAGGATTGGGTTTATAAACGATACCTACACATACTGCGGAATAAAAACTCACTTCGAGGCTATCATAACTTTTATCGGTCTGCCAACCGAGCCCAGCATCTTTCCGTTCATCTCTTCGAGCGCAAAAGCAGCTTCCGAAGTTTTGGAAAACTTGATGTACGTAACGCCTGAAAAGTGTTTGCCGTTATAAACGTTTGTCGCTATTTCTCGAAAAACCGAATAAAATTCTCAAATTAACATGAATACAAAGATCGCCTTGAAGAAATCGCTTAATTATCAATTAAAACAGGCCATTCGTTGGTAAACGATTATCACGACGATACGCGTAGAAAAATGGCGCTAAAATTTGTCGAGTACGACTATATCTTCATATAAGACGTTCCGCGAAAATTGCAAGTGATAAAGAGTGCAACTATCGGAACAGAAAGAAAGTGAAACGTGCTGTCGCCCACCGGCAGGGGGGAAAAATGGTCGAAGTACACATACAATCACGCGACTCAAATTTACGGCGCATTAATTTCTGTTCAGAAACCGCCGGTGGAGAAACGAGGCACGAAAAAATGGTGAAAGTGAGAGGCGATGCTGATATTTAAAAAAGTTGGGCGATCATGAGGATTCAGCGTGAGAGTAGCGAAGACATATAGGGAAGTAGAGAGAGAGTGAGAGCGAGAGAGCCAGGAAAATCCAGAGAGTGACAGAGACTTGCCTTTATTTTCACCCGTGTTACGATCCTTGACCACCCATATATCCTCGATTTTGCCAAATTTCTCAAAAGCCTTCCTGAGATCATCCTCGTCTAGGCTTTTGTGACAGATGACGAATAACCGTGAATTCGGTGGTTCGTCGTTCTTTGATCGTGGATCCGCCTGAGAAAAGTACGTGTCCCGTTCCCTGTGATCAGCCATTTTGCAAATGAATAGGGGGATCTGGCGAGCGAGAGGACACAGCGTAGCCGGTTCTCTGCTGGTACGAGAGACGTTTGTACGGTCCGACGTGCATATCAGGGCCGTACTCTTTGCACGATGTCGCCACTGTCCAGTGCGCGACACTTTAATCTTTCAACATAAATTTTATCGCCGGTCGTGCTATAAAAACAATAATCATGTGTGCGGGGCGGGTATCGCCGATCAGGTAGATCGATGCAAAATGTGACAAGCGAAATGCCGAGCAAAGCTTACTTCCTAACCTCCACAAAAGACGCAAGTTAATCTGGATCAATTGTGAGTCGTCGGGCGATCGGCTGAGCATCGAGGCTAGCGTCTCGCACTCAATTTCGGCCAAGTTGAGGGCGATATGGCAAAAATACATGGTGTCGGTACAGCAGGCTGGAACGGATCAGTGTTACTGCCGCTCGTCCATTTTTACCGGCCACCACAGCGAACCTACCGGTGGAAGACGGAACTGCGTAATACGCAGAGTCCTATAGGTGGCGAAGAGCTGTCTGCCCCTTAAATTTTCTGAATTTGAGAAAAAAAAAGTAAATTGACTTATCATAAGCCAATCTACATTTTTTTCTCAAATTCAGAAAATTTGAGGGGCAGACAGCTGTTCGTCTATCTATCGTCGAACGCGATGAGGTGTCATTCCGTCTTAAGGATGTATGGATGTAAAAAGGAGATTTACCACAGCTCAAAGTAAAACATGCGGTACAGAAAAAAGAATTTTCAATTTTTAACTGCAAATTTAGTTGTTGATTTGATGTATATTTTCCCTGACGTTGTCGTGGTTACGACATACGAGCTAAAGAAATACGAAAACGGTCCCATTTAACTCGCAATATCTCGCAAAATATATGGGCACATGTCGATTTTTTATTTTTACCGTATCATGCATATTACAGCGATACCGCACAAAAGTTTTTTTTTACAAAAGAGTACTCCGGAAATACCTTTTTTGCCAATGTAAAGGGAATTTTGGACGTACAGTCCTATGTTCCCCGTGTTAAATGACCCAACTTTGAATTCGTTTATTTCAGCATTCACGTGGGCAAATTTTGTTTTTTTAATCTCAAAAAGTTCTCGATATTTTCCTTTACAATATCAGTGAGTTTCAATTCGAACAGTAGTAAATGACTTAGTTGCCATACATCCTTAAGGACATGGCTAACATGTCCGGTCGGTAAAAATCCTACTGCCAAGTTCTCTCTCAGGCGGACCACATTTCGGGCAAACGAAGAGAAAGGAGTTGTTCGTCGTTCAACAGAGTGGAAGGTGTTTGTTTTCGTTTTTCCAAAAAAATCAACCATTTAGGAGAACAATGGGAATCAGTAAATCAGCTATCTCTCTCGCACTCATGGCCGCTCGGTCGGTGTGACACATGGCCTTAAGATAGAATCAATCTTTGATTTGTTGCAACAAAAAATTAATAAATTCGTAATAATAGTTTAGAATTCGACATGTTTATTCACTGGTGCTGTATTCAAACCTCCTTCCAGTGAATGGACATGTGGGCTCTATTCTGACAATTCTCGAAGTAGAGTGAAAAATTTCGCTCATTTGCTGACAATTGCAAAAGTAATTACTGTTAATCATTGACAATGTACATTTCATTAAATGTTGTTTCAAAATCATATAATTTGTTTTTCGAATTCTGACGAAGTTTGAAACAAACGTTGGACGTTTTTTAACAATGTCACGTTAAGGTGCAAAAAGACTTTCCGTTCTACGAAATCGTAATAACAAATATAATACTCATATGTATAAGAATATTATAATTTTGGTGCAACACAGTCATCTTCAAATCTAGCATTTAAGGCGGTCCTCTAGTTTCTCGGGTCGAAAAAATCGATTTTTTTTTCATAAATCACATCTACAACATGTGTAGAAAATGTGTGCCAAAGGATTTTTCGATATTCCAAGTGGTTCACAAGTTACGGCCCTGGAACGGAGCAGGTATACGGAGCGCGCGCCGGGCTGCTCCGAAAGCCGAGCGGCGCTGACCATTGTATTGATATCCCTAAATCTAACTGCTACCTGAACCTTTTGTGAATTAGGCCCGAGTAAAGGGGAGCCGAGACCGTTGACAGATGCTTTCGAATATTGACTAAGACGCCGTGAAGCGTCGGTTAGTTCAGTTTTGCTGTGGCAGTTGCCAAGCGTACTATATTTTCTCTTGCGAGTCGCACGTAGCTGATTTTTTGAAAATAATTTTCAAAATGTTAAAGAAAGGAAGGAGAGACGCCCCGGCTCGTTACGATCGACCTAAAAAGCGAAAATTCGCAGGCAACCGACACACTTTTGAACAAGACAAGTCGTTTACATCGGCGTCAGCGAAGAAACTTCGTCCAAATAAAATTTTTGAAGTGAACGTTGAACAGACTGTTTTGTATTGTATTTTGAATTTTGTGAGTGTATTTTCAACCATTTCTTCGGCTGTTATTTGTAAAGAGTGCAAAAGTACGGTGACTTTCCATCAACGTGATATACGAGGATTGGGCTTTAAAATTTCTATGGCGTGCAAGTGTGAGAAAGAAAAAGAAATAGATTCATGCCCAAAAATCGGTAAAACCTACGAAATAAATCGTCGCTTAGTTTTCGTGATGCGTTTGTTGGGGGTCGGTTATGAAGGCTGTAGAATTTTCTGTGGACTGGTGGATATGGGACGAGGTTTTGCTTTGAACACGTACTATTCCATATTAGAAAATATTCACTCAGCTTCTTCGGCCGTTTTTGATACAGTGTTGTCGATTGCGGTTAATCAAGAAAAGGAAGTCCTTCAAGAACAAGGAAAAGCAGAAAATGAATTCACCGTATCTGGAAATGGCACATGGAAAAAAAGAGGATTTTCATCTTTATTCGGAGTTCCAAATTTAATTACCAAGTACACCGGTAAAGTGGTTGATGCGTGTGTAATGAGTAGTTTTTGTGCTGGATGCAATTTGTGGAAAAATAAAAAAAATAGTGATCCAGTTGGATATGCAGGATGGCTCGCTGATCATGAAGAAAATTGTAATCGAAATCATACTGGAAGTTCTGGGAAGATGGAAATAGATGCAGTTGTGAAAATGTTTTCTCGTTCAGTAGATAAACATCAAGTTCGATATACGACATACATAGGAGATGGTGACAGCAAGACATTCAACGGTATTTTGAAGGCAGAACCATATGGAGAAGATGTTGTTGTTGTAAAAAAAGAGTGTGTTGGACACGTTGAAAAGAGGATGGGGACTCGGCTCCGAAATGCAAAAAAATCTGATAAAGGCATTGGTGGGAAAGGTGCAGGAAAACTCACTGATAAATTGATTGGTGAGATGACAACGTATTATGGATTAGCTATTCGGAGACATCCAGATTCTATCGAGGAAATGAGAAAGGAAATTTGGGCAACATTCTTTCACAAGATTTCCACAGACAGCAATCCACAGCATCAAAATTGTCCTGCAGGCGAATCTAGTTGGTGCAAATGGCGCAGAGCTGAGTTTCTTGGAGAGGCTGAGCAATTCAAACACAATAAACCGCCTCTGTCTGAAGCAGTTCAAAAAGTTATAAAGCCAATTTATGAGGATTTATCCAAAGAAGAATTGTTAAGCAGATGCCTGGAAGCGGAAACTCAAAATAATAACGAGTCGCTCAATTCGTTAATCTGGACTTTTGCTCCGAAGCACCTCCATTCTGGGCCAAAAGTGGTTGAAATTGCCATGTTTCTCGCTGTCATAATCTTCAACGAAGGATTCAAACCTATCCTGAAGACCTTGGAAACCATGGGAGTGAAAATCGGCCCACAAGCTAAAGGATATGTTCAACAGCGTGATAGCTCTCGGATCGACCGTTCAGAAAGGCGCACGAGTGATGTTGTAAAACAGGCCCGAATCGCGAAAAGGGAAGACGGAGCAGCTCTGCGTGACTTCCAAGAGGAAGAGGAAGGCCTATTGTATGGTCCAGGCATAGCAGATTGACGGTGAGATGAATTATTTAGTATAAATCACATGCGCGAACTTTCAAACGCGTTTTTCTTGAAACACCATTTTTCGAAACGGTGACCACGATATTTCAGAAAGTACTGCACCGATCTTGTTCAAATTTATACAGCATCTTTAATATGTTATAAGCCAGCGATTGAACTAGGATTATCATGATTGCTCCGATAGTTTTTTTTGTACGACCGAAAAACTTAAGAAAAAATGAGTAAAAAATAGAATGTAATTTTCAAAAGTGTATAAAAAAGTCAATTTTTGTAATTTAGAATTCACTCTAGTTCAATCGCTAGTCTTAAATATGAAGATTAAAATGCCGTTTGGTTTTTTTATTTCAGATAAGCAGAACAGCCGCAATCTTGGTCACCGTCAAGCACCTCTTTTACTTGATGTCTTCCTGTCGGCCACTATAACTTTTATTCTATTATATATTTTGACTTCAAAAAATTTGTAAAGCTTATTTAAATGTTAATAAAGATTATGCAAAAACAATAAGATTGATTATTTCGATGCTTTGCCCGTAAAAAATTATTGAAAAAGCCGTAAAAAAACAGCCGAGAGACTAGAGGACCGCCTTAATGAAAATAAATAATAAATTGTTATACTTTACAGAGTTCATTTACACTGCACGTCCATTTACTAGCGGTCGAGTGTCCATTTACTGGTAATTTTGTCCATTCATTGGCGATTTCGTCGTTTCGCTGCGTATCAATTTCTTCAATTTTATTTGCTGCTCTCCGAATACTTTTTCTACTATAAGAATAATATCTTTTTATAGCTTTGGCGATTGAAAATTTCGTTTTCATATTTTTATTTTACAGTCCATCTGAATCCTACGGTGTCGTTATTCGTCCATTCATTGGTCGGTTCACCCTATTCCTAAAACCTTTCCCAATGCCTTCAACGAATTTGTGTACATTTTCGGCACAATTCCATTTCGTCTTGCTTTTCTTTGCCCAAAATGCAACAATTTTGAGTCACTATAATGCCGCAGATTCACGCTCAGCTGAGTGATCAAAGGAACTAATTATACATTTTTTCGAACAGAATCTCCCTTGAACTGGAATTACCCATTCGGATCTCGTACAACAGTGTAACAAAAGGTGAAACGCATCAACCAGCTTTATACATCATCGTACTATATATTCGTTACAAAAATAATTTACAGTATACAAAAACCCTTGAAAAATACATTCTTATGTTCGATAACGTGAGATTTGCAGATTTGAGACTGCATGGGAAGGAAAAAAAATGCGAATATTTCACGCATAGAAATTTCGTTGGCCGTTACACAGATTAGAGTCGCGAAGTTATCTTCGCGTATTGCTTCATTTCAATTTGCACCAAATTCTCTGCGAAAGGAGACATTCGTTCGGAAAATAAGATTCGAATGCGCTCACATTGGCGAAATCATTGCCAGATATTTTACGCATCGTAGGTTGAAGCCGAGACGTTGCCGCCTCTTCCGGTCCAATTGGTGTGGACGAATTTTCCTTCCTGCCCGAGGAGTTCATAAGTATGAGCGCCGAAATAGTCTCGCTGCGCTTGCAGTAGATTCGCTGGTAAGCGGGCGGTACGAAAACCGTCGTAGAAAGCGAGCGCGGTAGACAACGCGGGCGTAGGAATTCCTATCGTTACCGCGGTCGCTACGACCGCTCTTGCACTCGCCTGACAATTCTTCATCGCATTGGCGAAAAAATCATCCAGCAGTAAGTTCGACAACTTGGGATTCTTGTCAAACGCTTGTTTGATGTTCCCAAGAAAAACGCTGAAACAGCCGACATAAAAGAACGTTAAAAATTGTCCCTGGCGAACTTCGGGATTCTTCTTCTTCGACACTTTTTTGTCTTATCGAAGCAACTTGTAAGCTTTTTATTACGCGCTCATTTAATTCGAGAAAAACGAGAAATTTCTTTTATGCGAAAAAAGGCATTTTCGGAAAAGTCAATAAAAATGATCAGAGAAAAATGTCCGTCTTGGATTTCAATTGTGAAACGTTCGGAAATTGCGCACCCGGGCACGGATCCTTTTTCCTTCTGAACAGATTGCAAATACTGCGGTACATACAACCGTGAGAAAAATATTCATATCAAAGCGTCTTGGAACAAACGCGGAAAAGGAGAATCGGTCGACCTAGTTAATCTTAGAAATAAATTGTACAGTCGAGACGAAGGCATATCGGGGCCATGGTCGCGCATGAACAGGCGTACAACGATCTTACTCAATTTTTTTGCACTCTCAACGGCGCTGCAAGGTGAGCCATTCGAGAAGACAGCTCGAGATAAATAACGCGTACATTTGACAAAAGTGCCTACCTTCTTATGATACATCCTCCTCGCCACATGAGAGCAATGCCGCCATAATTCAAGTTCCACTTGTGAATCTTGGCAGCCTCGCGCAGCAACATGAAGCCCTGAGCGTACGATATTATTTTCGAAGCGTACAGAGCTTTTCTCAGATGCTCGAGGAATTGTTTTTTGTCGCCTTTGTATGTTTCGTTGGGTCCGACGAGAACTTTGCTCGCCTCGATACGTTCGTGTTGGAGGGCTGAGAGACACCTCGCGAATACGGACTCACCGATGAGAGTTACCGGTACACCGTAATCGAGAGCCGATATCGCGGTCCATTTGCCGGTACCCTTTTGACCCGCAGTGTCGCGAATTCTCTCCAGCAGGTAATCCTTCGAGTCCTTGTACTTGAGAATATCGCGGGTTATCTCGATGAGAAAAGAATCGAGTTCTCCCTTGTTCCACTCGTCGAACACGTTGCTCATCTCGTCCGGGCTGAGACCCAGGCCGTCTCTCATTAAGTGATAAGCTTCGCAGGTCAATTGCATGTCGCCATACTCGATACCGTTGTGCACCATCTTGACGAAGTGACCGGCGCCCGTCTCGCCGACCCAATCGCAACAAGGCTCGCCGCCGACTTTCGCACATATCGCCTGAAATATCGGCTTTATGTGAGGCCACGCTTTTGGATTGCCACCGGGCATCAAAGATGGCCCGTACCGAGCGCCTTCCTCGCCGCCGCTCACACCGCTGCCCACGTACAGGAATCCCTTCCTAGCGAGATCCTTGCAGCGCCTCTCCGTGTCCTGATACTCAGAATTCCCACCGTCGATTATCACGTCCCCCGGCGACAGGAGGGGCTCCAACTTTTCTATGAAAGCGTCTACCGCCGAGCCGGCTGTGAAAGAAAATTCCAAAAATTTACACATGCTCTTTAAGGCAGGATCGATGAAAAATCTACGACGATCTTTTCTACATTTTCGATTACAGTTTTTGCATTGGAATTTAACTTCGACGTTTACTACCGAAACACGGCTTAAAAAAAATAACCATGTTTGTTCGAGTTTCACCTTTGACCAATAGCATGACCTTCCGCGGTAGTTTGAGTTTGCCGACCATCTCTTCTAGACTGTAAGCTCCGACGACCTTTGTGCCCTTGGCCTCGTTCTCCAAGAAAGATTTGACCTTGTCCGTGGTGCGATTGTAGGCGCAGACCACGAAGCCGTGGTCGTTCATGTTGAGGATCAAATTTTGGCCCATCACGGCCAAGCCGATGAGAGCTATGTCCGCGACTCTGGTTGCGAGTGAAAAATTAATTTATCGCGGAATCGTTACGAATTATCCATCTGCCGCTAACATTCGATAAAGTTGCCGAAATCATATTTTTTTCGATCCCGAATTCGGCAATTATTTAATTCAATACCAAAGGAATGAGAACGTGCTTTTCAAATTCTATTGGATGACTCGACGGATATGCAATATCGGAGGACGTTCGATCGAGTGTACTTTTCGATCGGTTAAATATTTCTGATGACTTACGGTTCGCTCATGATGTACAGTTCGCGACAAATAACTTGACAATTTTACGAAAGTGCTTGCCGAGAGTGAGCAACAAGTTGCAACGAGCGAACGTGCAAATTCGTCAGAGTACACGACGATAATGATCGATAGTAACGATCGCGACGTACGTACTCAGTCCGCGGCAATATCAGCCGACGGGCTCGTGACCAATCGCGTCGCACACATCAATGGTCATCGGCTCTTTTTCATTATCACAGACAACGCACGATCGTTGCGCGCACGGTCACGACTAACGTGAACGAAGAATTACGCCCCGTGGGGATTCTCATTTCAGACGAATTCTTCTTTCCACCGCAATGTCATTTGCCGATGCATCAAGGTAAAGGATTGAAACTTATTGAAATGGAGTGTTCGGAAATTCGAAGTTTGCTGGTTGGTCGTGAATGCGATAATGTCTCGCTATCTTTCCTACTCTCGTACTTTTCGCGTCCTTCTAGATACTCGAGTCTTTCCTCCCCTCTTATCACGCAGCCCCAAGGCGCTTTGGGCCCTCGTCTATTCCAGTTGCGAAAACGTTTGCGCGATATTGGTCGATCTAAAGTCCAATATAAAGTAAAAAACGATGGCTAAAGTTGGATCCAAGATCCCTTTCTAAATAAATAAAACGTTCTCTGATTGCATACAGTGCATCGTTGAGGCGACATTTTTTCTCCAGTTTCGCGGAAACTCGATTCGGAGAATGAACACATCGATGATTTTGAAAAATGAACTTAACCTCGAAGACTTTGTCACCTTAAGGGGGGAGATCTGTTTATAACGTAAACAAGAGTTTACGGCCAAAAATGAAATCCTCGAGGAAGCTGAGGGACAAGTTTATAGGCCTGAAATTGCAGATTAGTCTGTAGGTAATTTAGTAGCAACTTTTTTGAGTCTTGATACTTTAACGGGCTATATCGAGTACTTAGGTGGGTCAAAAAATGGCATTTTCCAAAAATATTTTTTTTCGATAATATTACCTTTTAGCTATAATCCCTGAAAATTTCATTGAAATGTTCCTAAAATTGAATAAGCTATAGCTTTTGACAGTCGGCAGGGCGACGCGTTTTTCTCGAAACACTGTTTTCGAAGTCGGTGGACATGATATCTCCAAAACCACTTGCTGGATTATTTTGAAATTCACAGGAGATACGATGAGAAACATTCCAAGGTCGTTGACGATCTCACTTTTTTTAAATCGATCTTCATTTTTTCAAGGTACGTAAAAATGACGACTTTTTTCATAGATTTGGTATGCTCGAGTTTCAATTAATCGCAATGTTGTTAAAAATAATTAATTGAAAAATCAACGAACGTCAACGACTTGGATTTATTGTTACCTTAAATAACCCGTTTGGGATTTCGAATTCGGATGGACCGTTTAAGCTGGAGAGCGTCCACGGCCAAACGTCGCAAAAAAATGTCATCATCTGCCGGCGGCTATGTTTTTTTGGTTTTCTGTATTTGTTTAAGGCTCTCAATATATGTACCTTTGGGTTAAAAAAAGCGTTTTTCTTTCACCAAGCGGTACCTAGAAAACAAATCGGAATTTGCCCATTTTTTCGGACCTCTAGGTAGATGTAGCCCCTTAAACGCGTTTTCCCGAAAGCGACTTTTTCGTGAACCTCGTACAAGATAACTCGAAAGCAATCCGATCGATCATTTCGAAATTTTGCACAATTTTAGATAACATATTTACCATCTATATGAACCTAAAGTACCTCGAAAGTTATTTTGTCAAAGTACTTTTTATTGACAAATGCTATAGTAAAAGTACTATTTTTCGAATTTCCACTTTTCATTGGAATCCTTAGGTTCACATAGAGCGTGTGGGCCTGACGAATATAAAAATTCTTAGCTCTGATGTTTCGGATCAATCCACCAGACGCTAGGTTGTACGCCGTGAAGCAACTCAGGCGCCAACCGTCACCGAGGCAAGTGTCGTTCAGGTGCCATTTTTAAATATAAAAAAAAATTGCCAAACTAAAAGATGTAATAATGCGTACGCAAAATTTTAATTATGTCGAATAAATAGTTTGGACACAAAAAATGTTGAACATTCTCTTATTTTCGGCTGCTTGGAGGGATCTCCCCCTTAAAATTCCATTGCGAAAGAACAAACATTCTCGGAGAGGTTAAGCTGCGCGCGCATGTGGAGCGGAGGGCGCGTGTGCTATTGGGGGAGGGGATTTCCCGACCAATCGGTGGTTCGAAATGTCCCCGTGACGTCAGTTCGGGCTATTGGGCAAGCCGTCGAGGAAACTCGGAATATCATAATGGAGCAAGTATGCAACATGTCGCGAATTCTCGCTTGATTAGATTATAGGGCAGGTCTGCGTATACTTTGCACTCTCGTTAAAATTATTCTCGGCGTCATTTCGCGTGAAAGAGCGGTCGTGGATTCTTCCAGCGGCCGCATCTCGTGCTTGCAATTTCGTGAAAAAAAAATAAAGAAAACGTCGCTCGGTCAAGAGGGGAAAGAAAAAAGAAACTTTCGTAATGTCACAACGAACATAACCCTTTCGCTATGACATGTCCCCGATTCGACGTACGATACTGCTGCATTTTTTTTTCATCGTTACGCGATCGTACGTGTGATAAGCTCGTGGAACAATAAAGTATCTCGGTGCTTCGCGATCAAGGTGCTGAACTTAATCGCTCAATAATGGGTCTTCTGTTTTCGAAATTGTGGAGTTTGTTCGGGAACGAGGGTAAGTCCATCGTAATTTTCTTTATCGCTCAGTTTCTGTCTTTCTCTCGACATTATTCGTCGTTGCGCGGGTGGTCTGTGAAATTATATATTCTCTGCACGTACGGTAAATCGAGACGATTCGGTCTCGCGCGCTCGAGTAGCTCGAAGTATGGCATTTTTTTTGTTTTCATCGAATACGCCGACCATATGTTCTAGCTCTCAGACTCGATTATTCTTATTATTATTATACGCATCGCGTTACATTATTGTACGCGCCTTCAGGCTATCGTTTGGATGTCACGCTTGTGTTCGCTTCCGTACAACGCGATAGGAATATTAATTTCTAGATTCAATTTGAAAAATCCTTGGGTTGGACAATAACGCACGTTCCCGAGGGCCTTTGATACTTTCACTCAAAGTGAAAGTTTCACAATGTAGAAACTGCTGGCATGAGTTTGGCTCCAGGGCAGAGACTAGAAGAATACGGTAAAATTTTCGAGCTTGAAACGACTCCAATCGGCTCGTTCTATTAGCCGTTTCCTGTAGTCTTCGTTACGTCAGACCCACGCACGTATCTACGCACCTCCGTCTTTGTGTCAACATTGAGAATTGCTTCGAGGCACGACACTTGTTTCAACAACGTGCGAGTCTTGTACTCCAGCGGCACGTGTTATCATTATGACGAAAAAAACTATTTGCAGAACACAAAATTGTCATGGTCGGATTGGACAATGCGGGCAAAACGACGATACTCTATCAGTTCCTGATGAACGAGGTGGTTCACACCTCACCGACCATTGGCTCCAACGTCGAGGAGGTCGTTTGGAAAAACATCCATTTTATCATGTGGGATCTAGGCGGCCAGCAGAGTCTCAGAGCCGCGTGGTCCACGTACTACACCAATACTGAATTTATCATCATGGTGATAGACAGCACGGATAGAGAAAGACTCAGCGTTATACGCGAAGAATTGTACTCTATGCTCAATCACGAAGAGCTCAGCAGAGCCAACGTTCTCGTTTATGCCAATAAACAAGACTTGAAGGGAAGCATGAGCGCGGCCGAAATATCCAGACAATTGGATCTTACCTCGATCAAGAAACATCAGTGGCACATACAGAGTTGCTGCGCCCTCACGGGAGAAGGGTAAGGACTACGAGCTTGAAGTTTGCTTCCTTGGAATGCAATAAACATTCGTGAATCGGAATTCGTTTGAAGTTTGGTAGATTCTGCCTCTGAGAATACTTCAACCATTTTTTAAGATACTTAGCGATCTACATGTCGTTGAAGTTTGCATAGTGAAATACAACGGTTTTTTCTGTTAATTTTTCATTTCTTTATTTTTATGCTTTTTAGAAGCCTTTTTTATTGCACTTAGAGCTCATAAATCTCCAATAAGTATACGTGAAAACGTTTGGATGATTTTCACAGCCAAAACAAATTGGAACAATTGAAAAGCATTGAATTTCGTTGCGTTCCAACTATGCAAATTTTAACTATAATCAAATCTACAGAAAATTATTTTTTAACGATAGTAATGAAGAAATTGAAATGTAAAAGAGAACTTTTGTCGCGTTCCAGCGATGCAAACTTTAGTAACATTGAGGAATGTTGTTGAAGTTTGCATCGTTGGAAATTCTTTTTTATTTGCTTTTGCTCCGTTTTTATTATGATGTTGAAACTTGCTAGCTTGAATGCAACGGAAATTCTTTTTCTCCATTTTTCTTATGACGGAGCTTGCAGAGTTGAAACGCAACGAAAATCTTTTTTTAATAATTGTGATTTTTTTTTACTTTGCAAATCACTCAAACGTTTTTACGTATTCTTATTAGAGATGTACGACCTCAATGTACAAAAAACGAGGGCTTTGAATAAGCATAAAAATAAAAAAATGATAAATGAACAAAAAAATCGCTGCATTCCAACGATGCAAAAGTCTGCAGAATTTTTAATTGTCATCCAAAATATTTTTCGATACACTTAGGTAGTCGGTCTCCAATGAGGATCTTCGAAAACGTTTGTTGCGGCTTCGATCTGCGAAACGAGAAAATTTCGTCGCATTCCAACGATGCGAACTTCAGTATCATATTGAGGACCGACCTCGACTGATTTTCGGAACGGCACAATTTTCGGGTTTTGGGTTAAAAAAATTGTCCAGTGCTCCTTAAGGGGAGGGTAGGGGTTTCAGCGTGAAAAAAACCACTTTTTTGCGATTTTTTTTCATCTATATGAATAGAGTAAATTTATTGAAACCTTTTGTACATTGTTAAGTGTCATTTCAAGAACATTCCGTGAAATTTGTACGCGAAAATATCCACAAACAGGCCGGTGACAAAGCTTTTCGAAGAACACATTTGGAAAAACACGATTTGCGGTGTTCACTGTATCTCAGCTAGAAATTATCTGAAATCAAGTACCGTTAAAATTAAGTCAAAGTATCATCAAATCCTCCCCCCAACGGTCTTTGAAATTTTTTTTTTTCATTTCTAATTTTTTGGTGGTCATGTAAAGCGGAAAGTTTCACGAAAAATTCCGCCATTTTGGGGGTGGAAAACCCACTCAATGTAAAAAAAATCTCAAACTAACCGTTGGGGGGAGATATTTTATATGTAGAAAGTGTGTACCAAGTTTGAAATAAATCGGTCATGCAGTTTTCAAATGGCAGTGAACACGGACTTTGAAAAAGTGGTTTCGAGAAAAACGCGGCACCGGCTTGTTTGTGGATGTTTTTGCGTACAAATTTCACGAAATGTTCTTGAAATGACACTCAACAATGTAAAAAAGGTTTCAATAAATTTACTCTATCGATATAGATGAAAAAAATCGCAAAAAAGTGTTTTTTTTTCACGCTGAAACCCCTACCCTTCCCTTAACATTTATCCTTATCGGCCGAAGCGTCAAGGGTCGATTGCGATCGAAAATTGCTCGTAAATTTTTTATTTATTTATCGAACGTCCTATCTCTGCTATCGTTATCAGCAACGGACTAACGAATTTTATTATCCAATACTTTCCAATAGTTCTTTACTCGAGTAATGTGTAATGCTTTTTTCTTCGTTCCGCAGGCTCTACCAAGGACTGGAATGGATCGTCGGCAGATTGAAAAAAACATGACGCACGCATTGAGGAAGAAAAATGAACATCACCCACGACATCACACAACGGAATATCAACGATGTAAATTAAGCTACGATTTTAGAAAACATGTCACTCCGACGATTGTGCTGTTCGAGCTCCGACGCCGAGTGAATGTCACAAACGTTATTTTTTCATTATTTTCCTTTGCGCTGAAATCTTCCGCGTTCGAAGTACGATCGTCGGAGTGTAATTTGCATATAGATAGTGTATTCGACAATTTTGGACGGCAATAGTGGGTGGACGGGATTCGCCTCAGCGCCGGAGATACGAAACGAGACAAATATGATTTTGCGAACGATATGCCTGTGATTGAAAATGGAACTAGCAGGCGCTCGTGTCGCACTTTAGATCCATGATGCGATAGTTCGGCCGACGTCTTTTCGTTCCCTTATCATAGTCAAACGAACCCGTCCACCTTGCGTAATCGAATTGGATGTTGATGAAAAAAAAAGAAAAGAAAAGACGGACGAGTGAGCGAGAAAGGGATGAGTGAAAAATGGTACGCTTTAATCTACGAACGTTCGGCTTGTTGCGCAACCGCGAACGTACTCCGTTGTATATAGTTTTTTATACTTGTCCAATAATAGTTATTCGCTGTACAAACAGCCGCGATTTCCTTGTCAATGAGAACAGTCAAGGGAATGAGACACGAAAGGAATGATATTAGAGCCAGAAAATTGTCGCCAGATTTAATATCGACCTGCTGAATGCGCTATCGCTCCGCCCGTCGTAAGAGCTTAAGCAGATTTATTAGCAAAAACTTCTTGTAAGACTTCACGCTACGAGGTTACCCAACAAGCCCAACTTGGAACACAAAAAACAAACGTCAAAAGAAAATGCAATGTGAATTCAAATTTAAGTACAGAGTACACTGTGATAAAACGTGGTTTCGACGATGTGGCAATTTGTAACCGGATAACCGAGAACCAAGTGCGAAGAGACGGGAGAACGTTAGAGGAGAGGAAGCGGCATACCGGCGATTGAAAGCGAACAAATCAAAAGTCGCAAAATAAGCCAAATTCTATATACGATATCGCGCTTGAGCTGATTAATATCATCAATTTGATTTTTTTAAACTCGTGCTTATCGTCGTTTCGCCTTATCAATTTTCTGCGTCACAGTTCACCGCAACGTAAAAAAGTTTTGAAAACAATCGAAATCGCAGAATGCGCAAAACGTTAGGGAGAAAGAGAGACAGATACAAATCCTCCCAAACTTCTTGCGGTACCATCGACAGTCCTCGTTATTGTATCACTGTCTCGATGCATTGTAAATCTTCATTGCCAATGTCCTTAGGATTAATAGTAATACTCGGATAGTTAATTTTTAAATAATAAAGCGAAAAGAGAAGTAAACGCTAACACCGGAAATTCAACACTGACTAATGTAAATGGAGACTAATTTTAACGGTTGTTAATTCTGACACGTATTTACGTGTGTATTTTCGAGCGGGGGGGGGGGGGGGGGACGAAAAATCTCTGCAATGTGCCAGAGTGCTAGAGACGTACGTAATGTGCGATTGAAGATTCATGCAGAAAATTGTTAGTTTTCTCATATTGAGAAGTATTCTCGACTCGAACGAACCTACGAATATCGTTTGTTGACATTTTTTTCTTTCCGTTTTGCGAACGTTACATTTGGTCGATACGAACGCGTCGGATTGTGCAATTGAAAATCTTTCAACCGATACATCCGTCGTATTCTCTGTTCAACGAGGCTCGCGTATAATTTTCGTCGACGAAAAAAATACCGTCAAAGAAGAAAGTAACACATTATCGTGCTGTATCTCGTTACACTTAGGATAATAGATCACTTTGGAGCAGAGATAAAAATCATTCGATTTAAAAGTCCGTCAGTATCCATTTCGTGGCTAATTAATCGTGAATAAACATCGTAAGAATCTAGAAATTCAAATGTTATGTTATCGAAGCATCATATTACGCGCCGGTATTATCATCAATTATTTCTCAACGTTCCGTTATTAACGTATTTTTTTTAATGGTTTTTCCATGCGAGCGATGTCCACATCCAGGATTCGAATGACTACGCGTGAACGACACCGATATTTCATCCTTATTAGGTGAAACGGATTTAGAAGCGAGACAGTTTTCTGTAAAAAAATTGTTAAAATATTTGAAACTTGATTTCCGAGATGTACATTAAAGTGTAATATCGAACATTCAGTAAATTTCGTACTTGCATTAAGATCCAGGATCACTCGATGTGGAGCCTTGAATTAACATTCAGTGTGCGGCTTCGGTGATCTTCCATGTTGAGCAGCTCTTACAAGGAACGTCACTTAAGGGGCCAGGCCAATTTGGAAATTTCAAAAAATCGAAAGCAAGCAAGACTTTAAGAAATCGACGATGATGAGCAATCAGAAGGGATTTTGTACGCTGCAGGAATTGCCGATTGAGTTTAGGTAAGAGTTTTTCATAGTATAAACTTCAAACGCGTTTTTCTCGAAACAACGTTTTCAAAATCTAGCTCCAACGTATCTCTAAAACTAATAAACCGATTCTCTTGAAATGTGAACTACATATTGTAAACATGATTCGCAACAAGATGACCCTCCATGGTTTAAAAATTTTGATTTTTACTCTTTTTTTTGCGAAAAACTGCGGAAAAAACGCGTTTTTTAACTTTTTCGTTTTTCATCCGCCATTTTTTAATTTTTTGATAAAACTATATATCCGAGGGTCATTTTGTAGCTGGTGTCATACTGAATCTAATGGACTTTGATTTTTTTGTTTCAGACAAGCCGTTGCCGAGTTTTGATGAAGCTACCTAGCCCACTTATTTTTTAGGCGTTACGTTAAACTATAGTTTTTGTACTTAAAAATTAATAAAAATTAATTAAATTTTTTTGTTGATATATTTTAAGACTTTATTTATCAAGCTCAACAACTTTTATATTCATATCTTTTATAAAATCCTGGAAAAAAATCGCGAAAATAGCCTTTTTTCGTGGCTCCAAAGTGGACTGGCTCCTTGAGCGTCCGCCTACGATTTTGTTGAAACTCGTATATGTGATGAAGCATTGAAAACTATTAGACACGTATGTCTTCTTTCGTCGGCGGAAAAAAGATTTTGAGGGGGGAAACCACCCCTCAAAGAAACGGGCGATTTTGCAGTTTCACCCACAACCGGTACACCGATCTGAAAGAAATAAAGACCAAAATTCATCTAATGTGAAGCGATTAACCCTTCGTTGGCCCACGTATATTTGGTCACGATTTTGACACACTGGGTCAATTTAACGCAGATAGTACTTCATCTACCTGCCATTAACCCTGCGGTCGATTTTTATTGAAAACAATTCAGGGGTTCCACTTAAAACATTTCTCAATATGTCTGCATATTTGAAATTCGGAAATTATAAAATTGAATTATTGTGGAAAACTATTGAAAACTAACAATTTTGGGAAAGTGAGCATTTTATTTCAAACTCGTCCGGGTGAAAATGACCCACGATTTTGACACACTGGGTCAATTTGACCCAGATAGTGCTTCATCCACCTGCTATTAACGCTTCGGTCGATTTCTATTGAAAAAATCAGATTTACACTTTAAACATTTCTTAATTGCATAATTCAACTTCGGAAATAATAAAATTTAATTATTGTGAAAAAATATTGAAAACTTTCAACTTTGGGAAAGTGAGCATTTTATTTCAAATTCATCCGGGTCAAAATAACCCGGTATGTCCAAAATTAAATTAAGGGGTGACGCGCCTTTCTTCGAGGGCTTGTTCCCTTAACCTTCCGTAGTCACGCTACCGGAGAATTTCACGGCAGTCACACTGGGCCGATTGTACCCGATCAGTTTCGAAAAAAGATCGTGAGAAAACTCTCCGTCCGATGTGGATGGAACAATAATTACCGAACATGCTTTGAACATTGTAGGTTACGCACGAAAAGTCGATTTATAAAGAAACAAATAGAAACATGTTTTAAAAAATCATAAAGGGGTCAATGCACAAGAACACTTTTTCACTCACTAAATCATAACCATGTGAATTTTGAAATATTTTAAACTAAAATTTGGAGGTGATACTCCTTACATGATACTTTTGAGGCAAAATTAGTAGCGTAGTGCGCGTTCCAAAAAGGTATTTATTGCATCATGTACAGAGGGTTGATTTTGGAGTAGAACAAAATGTGCATGAAAAAATATTGAATATATACAAATATTTATATGTAATTTTATGTTGGAAACAAAGGCACGATTGCGATATCTCTGGTGCCTTAATTTGATCGTGGATTATTTATATTTGGCCTAAAAGAATCACTTTTTTAAGAATAAAAAAATCGCGATTTTGGCTTCCTTTGGAAGATACAGGACATTTTACGAATTAATCGTTATTAAGCGATTTAACTGGTTTACGTTAATGTAGCTTTGTTCGGAATGCGCTATGTCGAGAAAAAAAAAACAAGAACAGAATATTTCAGTAACAAGTGAATCGAAAAAATAAATAGAAAGCTACGTTTTAGTTGGTTCTACTGTATGTATTAAACCTAAACAAACAAACAGCCCTTTTCAGGGCCAAAGAATACCAATGCAGACAACCTCCACGTGGTGTATTCTGGATAACGCCAATGATCTGCAGTCAACTTCGTTAAATCAACGACGGAACAATGTTAAACACGCGGAAAATTCAATTTACATCGAAAATCGGAAAAATACATTTTTTCTCTTCGAAGCGCTGTAAATCCATAACTAAGGCTCAAAACGAAAAAAGTTATTCTTGTTTTTCGTATTTATTTCGGCCATATTTCATAATCCAATGGTCAAATTGAGGCGCCAGAGATATCGTAATTTCCCCGGAACAAAGGTTATTATTGCGAGTACTTGATTTTCATCATTATGATTAGTTGGTCCATCCCACCGCATTCGACGCATAAATTCATCCGATGCCCATCAGCCGTAGGCCAATGCTGCACTGCCGCATGGAACGCCCTGCTGCGTTGTTTATATGCCATTTCACAGTAAATAACTAGGTTATTTATATATCATATTAAATTGCTTAAAAAAATTAGCATGCACAGGTATACTTACGATTTTAACACTTTTTCTGATCACGAAAAAAAATACGAATTTTTTCAATACAATTTACGTTTCAGTCTCACTTGGGTAGAATCGACATTTGGTCCCCAAAGTTGACGGCCAGATCCATTCTACTCTGTGTGACTACGAGCGGTTAAAACCATTTTTTCGGCGATGAAAAAAAAATACGTGTCATAGTTTTCAACGCTTTATCACATAAATAAGTTTCAACAAAATCGAAGGCGGACACTTCATTTCCTTGTTAGGAAAGAGATCGAGCATCTACGTCGGTCTCTAAGGAACTGTAAATAGCGCCTCCATCTCACGACACAATGACAGATTGCACGATTTTCGGGATTACTATTTATTGTAATTTTTTCTTCGTTTCTTTATTATAAATTAGATATCTCACACGCTCATTCATACTCATTACGATGGATCTACCATCGGTCACTCTCTTTTATAATTTTCGTTTAATTTACACAAATCATAATGACTTAACGTGATGTTCGACCGCAACGATCTATGCGTCTCGAGGATGAAGGTAGAACGGGGGCCTTCGGGATGGATCTACAAGTGCCGTGCACTCGAAGCACTTTTTTTCGTCTCAACATTTCATTAAGTATTTGCGTGTGTCCTGCGGAACGTGCCAACCACCCCGTTTCGATAAGAGTGAGGCTGGTGTGTCTCGAAAAAAAAAGAAAAAAATGGATACTACTTTGAAGGATCGCCTGCGATGATGACAACGTTATTTCTAAATTGACGATATCGAAAGTCTAGCATCGTCGCACCAGACTAGTTTAGCACCAAAATATATATTTGGCATTAGTGCGGTGGCGACCCTTTGACAACTTTTTTTTCTCTTCTACGATAGCGCGTTGGCATTATTATTGTTCGGTATATCACGCCCATTCGGGACACGCGGTTATTATCATTATTCTTTTTTTTTACAAATACCGTGCTTCTGTCTGAGCATTGAGCGAATCGTTCGGTCTCCGCGAGAAGACTCGGCCGTTCGATGAACACTATTATCTTTTTTTTTTATGTCTAAGCTTTTATTCTAACGTCTCGTTGGGTGACGTGTGTCTCGTGTACGATTTTTTGTCTAATTATTGTGTATCTTTTTTCCGTAATTTACGTCTGAACGACGATCTAATGTGAATTGCGGAAACGCCGAGGTCTCGTGTACACTCGACCAGCTTGTAATGCGCGAATTATGGGATAAGAACAAATTTTATATCTCCAATTGATTCGCGACAAACGACTGTAGCCCGATTGACCTTGTCCGTACTCTCGTCGCGTGTTTCCATGATTGTAGGCATTAACAAACGTTTCCGTATTCTTATTTTCCTCTCACGAACGATACCGCAAAATTGGTAGAAAAAACAAATAACGTGGCATTTGCGGCGAATATGTTCGCAGCTCTCGAGGGCCTTGCGTAATTGCTTGTCGAATTCAATGATTTTGTTTACGAAGCTGAGCAAATCGAGTCGTTCGATTGTCGAATTAGGCGATGGGTTTGCCGTTGTCACGCGATTTCATGATTTCGCACGCGTCTTGTTCGCGTTTTCAAATGTTGTTCTCCCTCCTGTGTTCCTTGCTGTATTCTCAGGTGGGATGAGAGGTAGGGATGAATTTAGGCAGCCTTGGTAGCTTTCATGAGGAGATCAGTGCTGAGGGATTTTGGCCTCTCGATCGGCAGACCGAGTGCCCGATCCCAGACGAGCGCGGAGAGCACACCCAGAGCTCGGGACACGCCGAACAGAACGGTGTAGTAATTCATCTCCTTCATGCCGTAGTACTGGAGGAGCACACCCGAGTGGGCGTCCACGTTCGGCCACGGGTTCTTCACTTTGCCCGTCTCCAGAAGTACAGGTGGCACGATTTTGTACACTTGGGACACGAGCTGCAAATACGAAAAGAAAAACGATTTACGTAATACCTTATCGTTACTTTGGAGAGAATAGTGCAAAAAGTTAATACTACGAAAGAACGACGAGCAATTAAAGTCTCATGCGTCACATTTGACAGTTTTGTGAGGCAAAAAGGCGCGCTGTTGAAGTTTTTATGGTTGGAATGCTGCGGAAATTCTTTTTTATTTCCTGTTCCTCCGATTTTAATATCGAAATTATTTTTCGATTGATTTAGGTTGTAACCCGTGAAAAAATGGACATATTTAATTATTTATACTCATATATAACATTATATACAATTGTATATGCCTTAACATGACATCATGAATAATCATATATGTTGATATATTACCATGTATAGTATTTATTTTTTCTACGTGTGGACCATATATGCCCATATATGATCATGTATGTTCAAAAGTTGGTACTTTGAATTCGTATATGAACTCATACATGATACAAAATGTACTATATATTATCATATATAATTGCATTTGCCCCCCAAAACCCATATATAAGCGTATATAATTGTATAAACATATATGCCCATGGATATTATTCTATATATAATACCACTACAGACTATTTTGATATCATACAGGATCATGTGTACTGCGTGTCATTTTTCATATAATACTGTCTATAAGCAGCAAAATCAGCATGTGATGCTGATAATATTTTATTGTTTTATTATAAACGTACTAAGATGGTGATTTAAATAATTGTTAATATATATACAAATTATAAATATTTGTTTTCAGTATTATTTATTTACCAGCATAATATCACAAATAGGTCAACACACCCGAGTAAAAATGAATATATATAAACATATATAATTGTTTATTAATTGATCATATACAAAAATTGGCCGGATAGAATTTTATATTTTTGTATATAAACGTATACAATTGTATATACTAATATACAGTTTATATACAAATATATAAAATTGTATCGAGCCAATTTTTGTATACAATTGCATATGATCAATTAATATACAATTATATATGTTTATATATATTCATTTTTACTTGGGTTTTGTTAGTAAAATATAAAGAAAAAACTAATATTAATCAACTGATGAGAATTGGAACTTATCTCTGTAAGAAACCCAATAATTGAAATCAAATTTGGTAAATATATTGCATCAATACATAATTTGTTAACTTTCAATAGCCATATAAAGATATATATAATTATATGTATTTCAAAAGAAAATAAAAGTACTCATATACAGTCATATACAATTTTATACAACACTATATTGAATTATATATAACTGTATATGATATTATATCTAATTATATAAACTCCCTATAAAAATAGTATCTCCATATATCATTATATACAGAACTATGTATAATTTTATCAAAACAAATTTGATGGAAGTACATTTATATCGGATTATATATACGAATGTATAGTTATATACAATTATATATAAACCTATATATAAATATATATAATTGTATATAATTTTTTATATAATTGTATCTAAGTATATATAATCATTTTTTCTCGGGCATATTGTACTTCTTCATACAATTATATTTTATACTTGTATTATAAAAAAATGGACATATATAAACATAAATAATCATGTATGATTACACGTGATCATATATGACTATATATTACTATATATGATTATATAGAGACAAATTTCGTTCATGATCATTTATGACAAGATCCTACGTCATTATTTATGTTTATATGTGTCCATTTTTTCCCGGGAAGTCTCTAATGAGGATGTTAAAAAAAAAATTGCCGTAGCTCTGATTCGCCACAAAAAAATTGTAACGAGGAAGAAAAGAAACGTTGCATTCTCACCTTGAAGAGAGGATCGTTGGGTAGATGTTTGAGAGCAAATTCACGCTGGCATGTGTAACGGGGATCAGTTTTTCTGAGCACGGCGTGTCCGTAGCCAGGCACGACTTGGCCGCTCTTGAGTGTTTTCCAGATGAAGTCCTTGAGTTTCTCGTCGCTCGGAGCGTCGCCGACCTGGGCGCGAAGTTTTTCCATCCAGACGAGAACTTCCTGGTTGGCGAGGCCGTGAAGGGGTCCGGCGAGGCCGTTCATACCGGCGGCCAACGAGAGATAGGGATCGGACAGGGCCGAGCCGACGAGATGGGTCGTGTGAGCTGATACGTTGCCACCCTCGTGATCCGAATGAATCGTCAGGTACAGCCTGAGGAGCTCGATGAACTCGGGATTGTCGTAGCCAAGCTGATTGGCGAAATTCCACGACCAATCTTTGCTATTGTCGCACGAGCCGAGGCCCTTGCCATTTTTATATGTGTTACGGTATATCGCCGAGGCGACCGCTGGCAATTTCGCGATCAGATTCATCGAATCCTCGTAGGTCGATTCCCAATATTTCGACTTGTGTACGCCCGAGGTGTAAGCCTTAACGAACACGCTCTCGCTGTTGAGGAGGGTTATGGCGGCGGAAAATTGGGTCATCGGGTGAAGCGTTTTCGGAAAATCGTTGAGTGCTTTGGTCACGTGACTCGGCAGGGCACTCCTCGCGGCCCATTCCGCGGATATCGCTTTGACTTGAGCCTCGCTGGGTACGTCACCGGTTATCAAGAGCCAAAAGAGACCCTCGGGCAACGGCTCCGAGCCACCTGGCGCTTTTGGCAACAATTTTTGACACTCGGGGATCGACTTGCCACGGAATCTTATACCCTCGTCCGCATCGAGGACCGAAGGCTCCCACACCAAACCCTTGATACCTCGCATTCCTCCGTACATCTGGCAATGGAACAAAAATACAGTTAGTTGTGTCGGCATAAGCTTTTTTGTTGTTCTGCTTGTAACACGAAGGAAAACGGCATTCTAGAAGCTTGTGTCGTTCGAATGCGACGAAAATTCGTTTCTCTTAAGGGGTCACTTTAAACGCTAAAAAAGGCTATTTTCATAATTTTTTGCAGATTGGTTTATATTATAGATATTGATGTAAAAGTTGTTACACTTAATAAATACACTTTCGAAATACATTTTTAAAAAAATTTATGTATTTAAGTCACTATTTGAAGACGAAAATGGCAGTTAAAAAAAAGTCCTTAAAAATTGTAGGTTTGCGCTGTTGATGAAATCTTGGAGATGGATCATCCGAAACAAAAAATCAAACGGTTTTAGATTCATTGTGTTAATGGCTATAGCGCATATCATACGATTGTTGATCTATGCAAAAATAACCAAATGGCGAATACTTTTCGAACAAACAAAAAAAACGTTTTTTGCATAAAGAATTAGTAAATATCAAAATTTAAAAGAATTCTTGATATGCGCTATAGCTATGGTTGTAAAGAATAAGTGGTTAAAATTTCATAAGGATCGGATATTTTATCAACAGGCCGTTGAAAAACGTTGTTTCGAGAAAAACACGTTTAAAGTTTGTTTGGGTTACATAAATCCATTTAAAAAAATGTTATATGTATATCGAAAGTGTATTTATTAAATCTAAAACTTTTATATCAATATCTACAATGTAAACCTATCAAAAAACTTCATGAAAATATACTTTTTTAGCTTTTAAAGTGAGAAGACCCCTTAATTGGCTGAGTCCCTCATGGCCAATTTTGTAGATGAAAGTCGCACAAACGTTTTTTCTCATCGTTATTAAAAATCTCGAAGCTAAGCTTGCAGAAAGAGACTCCAGATTATTACAAAATAGAAAAATAAAAATGTTGGTGTATTCGTAAAATATAAATTAAGTAAATCTAAAAATTGAGAGATACCTCTACATATTCGCTCTTCATCGAAATGTTCAAACAATTCTTTTTTAAGGCAGTATGTTAGTCTAGAAGTTAGAAAAAAAATCGATTTTTAAAAAAGTATAGACTCTTTAGAATGTGTCCTCAAAAGGAAATTTAATAGTTCCCAGTATTTACGCGAACGAACGAGACCAAAATATGATCGACCAGTTGGAGCTACGAACTTCAGAAGCTTCTAACGAAGCTAGAGTTGCGAGGAGGAAAAAACGAGCTTCGAAAAATTCGAAATGGAGACACTTTAACGAGGTAGGAATGGCTGGTTGTATATAACGTAAATATAACATGCCATTGTACCACTTAGATAGTTGCGGGTGTCTTTTAATTTAATTTTTTCAAATTAATTTTTTAATTTAATTTAATCAAAAACATTAACAGCGTTTTTCTCGAAACTACTTTTTTCAACCTGGTTGACAAAATCTCGAGTTCTATTCGGCCGATTGACTTCAAATTTGGCACGGCCCTTCAGTATGTGCCCCTCTATCGTCCCTACTTCGGGTATTGCGAAATTACTATTATTGCTACTTCAAAAAAATAAAAAACTGACAAAAGTAGGGCGAAAAATGAACTTTTTTTCAGACAGTCGCCATTCAATATACTTTTTCTCTTGGTACCTGCCATAATGACATTCTTATTGATCAAGAAAATTGGTTTTATTTATGTTGTAGATGAATGGGAGCTTCGAAATGGTGTCAACCGCCTCACCGATTTTTTTTCACGCCCATTTTTGGGGGCCAACAACTTTTTCGATTATTAGTTTTTTTTGCAGTGCCTTGAAACATCGATAAAAATAATAAAAAACGGACGTGAAATATTATTCTTGTTTGTCAAGAGGAGAAATGGCTTTGGGCAGGGAAAAAAAATGTTGATTTTCATGATTTTTTTTCAAAGGAAAGATTTCTTCACTATTTTTTAGACTTACATCGTATTTTTTTCT
The DNA here is from genome assembly GCA_944452715.1 of Ophion slaviceki. Classification (NCBI taxonomy): domain Eukaryota; kingdom Metazoa; phylum Arthropoda; class Insecta; order Hymenoptera; family Ichneumonidae; genus Ophion; species Ophion slaviceki. The sequence goes on along the minus strand of OX101785.1, from coordinate 4,170,023 downwards.
TCATTAATCTTTGAAAATGGCGAAGTTATGGCACGGTCTTCTGAACTTCATTTTCAAAACTGGAGTGACGGATAGCTAAAAAAACCCTAAGTCTCAAAAAAGTGAAGAAATCTTCGTTAAAAAAATATCATGAAAATCGGCCATTTTTTCCTCGCCCAAGGGTATCTCCCCCCTCAAGCCCGAAAATTTTTCAGGCCTCTAGACTAGAATACTGTCCCGGAGTAACCTCCGATTGACAGATATCGTACTTTTTTTCCACGACATTGAAGATTCCCTTTGTACGAATATAACGTTGAAAGTTTCATTGAATAAAATGTAGCGATGCGACGGGGAGGGATAAGAAAAAGTCGAAGAATTTACGAGCTCTCTGTGATAAGAGGTCGTGACGGGTCTTGCAGTGATCGTATAGAAGACACGCAGTGTGCACAGCCTGCGCACGATCTATATGGATCGTAACGAACCGACTGACACACGAACGGTCGTTAGTTCGACAATTGCCTCCGCGAAATCCTGCAGCTTACGACCTTTTGTCAGCAGTCGAAACGTAGTGCGCTCGTAGAGAGCGTTATCAGTGCGAAAAGAAAACGTCATCGTAATCCAACGTTGATTCAGTGACAAAAGGCAGCAATGTTCTTGATCGTCGATGATTCGTGTTTTTTTTTCTCCACGTACCATGTCTACGGTAACCTCGCCGACCTTGTCCGCGCCATGGCTCTTGCGGAAGGCCTTGACACGCTCCTGCTCTTTTGGTATCTTCTCGGCGAGGACCTTCTTAAGATCGGTCGATGCGTCCGACAGTGATCGAAGGGCTATCGACGTCGTCAGTTTCTGCAAGTGAAAAGTGATGTTAATATTCTTCGCTTTTTTTTTTAATCGTAGCATTTTGAATAACATAATTATCCATTAATCAAAAGCATTTATTATTATTATTCGTTTAATTACTATATTATTCAATATTATAATAATTATCATTTGATTATTATACATATTATTATTATTATTATAAAGTGACCTGAATAATTTCTGTTTCTTTTTCCTTGTCTGATGTGATGAAATTTCGAAAAAAATTATGGTCAAATTTTTTCATCTCGATTTTCCAAAACCTACCCAACTTCTTTCTACCTCAATATCGTTTTATTATTCTAAATAAAATCTTGACCGAGCAAAACACATACACAAAGAAAATAGAATAGAAAATAGAAGAAAATAGAAGAAATTAGAGAGAAAAAAATGATTTTTGCTCTCTAAAAATTATTATTGTCAAGGCTACTGCGAACTTGGTACATTAATGAAAAAATTCAAGAGTACGAGGATTCGTATATCGAGTACGTATACGCGCTCGATTGAAAAGTGGCGTTGATATTTCTTCGTTTTGTTTTCAATCGTAAAACTTGAATAACAGAATTATCCATTGATAAAGAGCATTTATTATTATTATTATTCATTTAATATTACAATAATTATGATTTAATTACTATAAATATAATTATTATTATAAAGTGACCTGAAGAATTTTTGTTTCTTTTGCCTTGTCAGAATTGATAAAATATCGAAAAAAAATTATGGTAACATTCTTTTATCTCGATTTTCCAAAACCGACCAAGTCCTTTCTACCCGAGCGTCGTTTTGTTAATCTAAATAAAATCTCGACCGAGAAAAACAAACACATAAAGAAAATAAGAAAAAAACGGATTTTTTTTCTCTAAAAATTATTATTGTCAAGGCTACTGCGAACTTGGAACATTAATGAGAAAATTCAAGAGTACGAGGATTCGTATATCGAGTACGAATACGCGCTCGATTGAAAAGTGGCGTTGATATCTCTTCGTTTTGTTTTCAATCGTAAAACTTGAATACCAGAATTATCCATTAATAAAGAGCATTTATTATTATTATTATTATTCATTTAATATTACAATAATTATGATTTAATTACTATAAATATAATTATTATTATAAAGTGACCTGAAGAATTTCTGTTTCTTTTGCCTTGTCAGAATTGATAAAATATCGAAAAAAATTATAGTAACATTCTTTTATCTCGATTTTCCAAAACCAACCCAAGTCCTTTCTACCCGAGCGTCGTTTTGTTAATCTAAATAAAATCTCGACCGAGAAAAACACACAAAGAAAATAAGAAAAAAACGGATTTTTTTTCTCTAAAAATTATTATGTTCAAGGCTACTGCGAACTTGGAACATTAATGAGAAAATTCAAAAGTACGAGTATTCGTATATCGAGTGCGAATACGCGTTTGATTCTTTATTCCCTCGCCTTCCGTCCATCGTTCGAGCTATAGGCAAATTGAATTGTCTCGTCAGACTCATTTGTTCCAACGATCCGCAATCGAGTTAAGGCCTCATTTGACACTCGGCGGTGTATCAGTATCTTCAAGCTCTCGCGTTTCTTTGTACCACTCGCCTCGGATCGATTCAATCAAATTGCGATTATTCGCGGTGTGCTTCGTCTATTATTTTTTTTTATCCCGTTCTGCGTCCACAGGCGTCAAAGGAACGACGAACAATAATTGACCAAATACGCATGTGTAGTAGCGTGTACGTTTGTGTATGTAACATACGTTTGCACGCACACGTGCTTTTGCGTGTTTAACTATTCACGCGATCGACTTCCGTAATGACGGCATGATTTCGTAATCGGAAATATACACACGTCAAGCGTATATACACTCGGTTTTACGCACACACATGAGCATGCATTACGTTGCCCTGTCCAAACCACCAAGCTTATTCAGAAAAAAGATATGCACTTTTCGCTGAAAGTCAAGGGGAAGATGGAATGTGTTCTTGAACGAGGAAAATCATTTTAAAAAGGCATAAAAATCATGAGAGAGATAAAGCACGATCGCTGATATGATATTATTACATGTTGGCTTCCCCGAAGTCCACGTGGACTCGATAAAGAATTCATATATTACATTTCGGTCGTAGGAAATTAGATAAACGTTTAATTTTAACGTTTTATCTAATTTATTTTATTATTTATTTAGTTTATTAGTTTATTTTAATTATTTACAGTCTTTAATTTACAAATTGACTTTATTTCGATTGTTTTATCTAATTCATTTTTTAATTATTTTATTTCATTTGTTGTATTAAATTTACGATTAAATAAACGTTCAATTTCAACGTTTTATTTAATTTCCTTGTGTACTTTTTTAAGGGTGTTTACATTAGTGCCCTTCCCTTCATCTTTAAATACGTGATTACATCGGTTTTCTTATTATTTTACATTTATCTTAATATTCTAGTTTCTCGAATTGCCCAATGTAATCACATACTGTGGGTAAAATAGTATTTGTACACGTCGTCTTTTTTTAATAATCTTTAAAAAAAATGATTGATGAAGTTTGTGTGTTCGATAGCTTATCCTAAATATACATTGTGTCTACAAAAATTTGGAAAACAAGAAAAAAAAATAAAGCCAAATAAACAACAGTTGTGAGATGTACAAATACTTTTTTTTATTACTGTTCTACCTTCCTGCTCTTTTCCAACCATTATTTCAGTTTCTTTACTATCCCATGATTGACTGTTGTAACTTTTGAACACTCGTAAACGTGTCTCAAATTTTTATTTGCCTCTTGCAAATTCTACATTTGGAGTCTGCATACCCTTTTTGCCCTTCAATCGTATTGAATTTCTGGTACAATTTTGATTTTTATCCCTCTCAATTTTTTTTGTCCAGCTGCTTTATATTTCCATTCTGTATTGCTTTGATCTATTTAATTGATTTATTTTAATTATTTACGTTATTTTATTTAAAAATTTATTTTATTTAATTTGTTTTATTCCATTTAAAGTTGAATAAACGTTTAATTTAATTAATTTTATTTGTTTTATTAAGGTGGCCTCTAGTTTCTCGGGTCGAAAAAATCGTTTTTTTTTCTTCATAAATCACGTCTACATGTGTAGAAAATGTGTGCTAAAGGATTTTTCGATATTCGAAGTGGTTCACAAGTTACGGCCCTGGAACGGAACAGGTATACGAAGCAGGTATACTTTCAAACGCGTTTTTCGCGAAACACCATTTTTCGAAACGGTGACCACGATATTTCAGAAACTACTGCACCGATCTTGTTCAAATTTATACAGCATCTTTAATATGTTATAAGCCAGCGATTGAACTAGGATTATCATGATTGCTTCGATAGTTTTTTTTGTACGAGCGAAAAACTTAAGAAAAAATGAGTAAAAAATAGAATATAATTTTCAAAAGTGTATAAAAAAGTCAATTTTTATAATTTAGAATTCACTCTAGTTCAATCGCTAGTCTTAAATATGAAGATTAAAATGCCGTTTGGTTTTTTGATTTCAGATAAGCAGAACAGCCGCAATCTTGGTCACCGTCAAGCACCTCTTTTACTTGATGTCTTCCTGTCGGCTACTATAACCATTATTCTATTATATATTTTGACTTCAAAAAATTTGTAAAGCTTATTTAAATGTTAATAAAGATTATGCAAAAACAATGAGATTGATTATTTCGATGCTTTGCCCGTAAAAAATTATTGAAAAAGCCGTAAAAAAACAGCCGAGAAACTAGAGGACCGCGTTAAGCTTAACATTCAATAAACGTTTATTTATCGTTGACGAAATTTAATAAGCCAAATACGATTTTCCCACTATCTACAAATTTATCTCGCGATGTTTAAACCGACAGTTGGCTGCTACTAAATGTACCCACATATATTCAAGATACGTATCGATCACTTGGAATTACTAGAACGAATCAACCCCTCTGTTTTCTTCAGTCCTCTTTGAGTTTGAAACGCAGCGAAGTATCGTTGTATCAAAAAAAATCGTAATGGACTTTGTCTGGAGGAAAATAAATCATTTTTTTTCCATGCCGTTCACTCAATGTAAAACGAAAAGACCGCAAAGAGAAATAACTGATCCAATCTAGGACAGGTTCGAGAGTATTACACATAAGTCACTCAAAATACAATTACGGCAGGGCTTATTTTTTTTCATCATTATTCTTATCTGCGTCGATACACATCGAAACTAATTTTCAGATTCTCGTATCTCGCTTATCCATTGTACAATAATTTCAGGTCGACCTCGCGAGCGTACAAATTTCGGCGGATTGAAAAAAAAAGGAAAAACGTCGCTTTGCGTCAATCGAGAGGCGATTGTGCGGATGGGCTCGTCGCACATATGTCGAGTCCGAAGTTCAGGTTTCAAGAGTCAATTTCTCGCCACGCGTTTTCTTATCGTCCCTGCTTTCTGGCGAACCTTCGCTTCGCGAACGTGAGTGTTGTGATAATTATTAATAATTGTATCGCTTGTATACGCGAGCTCATTTTTATGAACATATACCAGTATCCAGTTACTTCGTTTCATATGGAGTCCCTCGAACTGGGAGCACTCATTCCGTTTTCATTTCGTTGAAGAGTTTGAGAGACGAAAACAAAGATTTGCGAATCGACAGTTGTTTTCTTTTTTCTTTGCACTTGTGTAAAAATTGTTTACGCTCGAACGATTTTTTTTTCTCGCAAAGTTTAAAAAATGAAAAGCAGCGAAAAAAAACCATGGTTGTACAGTGATCTTGTATCGTATCTCAAATAATCGTATTTGCATATCCCATGGAGAAAAGTGCGGCTAGTTTTCTCGGGTAAGGTTCCGAAACTCCCCCCCCCCCCCCGCCCATATTTTAAGACAACCCCTAAAAGGATTTTTGGCGACGCGCTATAGTTTTTGGGTTTGGTTTTGTTTGTTTGGAATAAACGGAGAGCGCGATCATATATTAAGGGAGACTTTGTCCTTGAAATTTTCAAAAAATCAATTTGAGCTCAACATGAGCAGCTAGAAGAAAAGGAGGGATGCCTCTATGGACCAGGCATTGCCGATTAGCGGTAATTATAAACACATTTGTGTAGACACATTACAAAACTTTAAACGCGTTTTTCTCGAAAACACGTGTTTAAAAATGGCTGACATTCTCCTGACCGCTGTAATTAACATATCGATCTGAAATTTGGAGAGCATACTCAGAAAATATGTCTTCACGGAATGACGGATCGTTTTTTCAATAGATACATTTTTGCATTTATTATTTATCTTTTTATGCGAAAAAAACGCGAAAATTCGATTTTTTATTAATTGCCGCCATTTTCCGAAATTTGTACTAAACGAAAAACCCATCCGTCATTCCATGACCAAAGGGTCACAGATTGATAATATGCTTTGAATTTGTGTTTCAGATCAACGAAGAGGGGGCAGTGATGTCAGCCGTTTACCTCCCGCGATTTGAGGACCTGTTTTCGCGGAGCTGCAACGGCCGCAATTTTGGTTTTTTTTTCAAAAAAAATTTTTTTTCAACGTTCTGTATATCATGAATAAAAGCAAGAAAAAAACCGCACTCAAAAAGCTTTACTCGTTTCCTTTAAAAAAATAAAATGTAAACACCTGAAATATGGCACTCCAAGGACAAAGTCTCCGTTAAGACGGAATGACACCTCATCGCGGTCGGTATGGTAGAACAATTATAGATATCCAAAAATCTCTGAAGCCGCATAAAAAAACATTAGGGAGTCAAAGTCGTTCAAGGTCATTCAAGGTCGGTATCGATGATACAAATCGAAATAGGTGACCTTGAATGACCTTGAACGACTTTGACCCCCAATGTTTTTTATGCAGCTTGAGGTGCTCCACAAGATGGTTGAAAAAATGTACCATTCCATTTTAAAAAGTGGAAATGACCTTCACTGTGCGTCAGCGCCTGCACCGAAATTAAAAAAAATTGGTCGCATTTGATGGCCCCCTTCACACCGTGCAACTTTTGTCTCGAACATTTTTTTGTGACGTCGATAATTACCGAGTTATTTCGGGTGGCAGAGATAAGAGGGGCACTCTGTGTAAAAATTTTCCGAAAACGGAAATACATGTATATCAATTGTAAGAACCAGTGTAAAGGGGAAGAGAAAGTAAGAGGGAGTATATGTGTAAACACCCTTACAGGGTATACCGTGGAATAAATATTATTACTATAACTATTTAAATATCATAATAATTGATACGTCAGGCTTGGAAGCTGAAACGATAGTCATAAAAAAAGTACTTGGATTAAAAAATGATGAAATAAATGCTGGCAATTTAAGGCGTTACCCCCACTTGTAGCGCAAAAAAGGCCTTTTTCATGAATTTTTTTAAAGAAAACTACAAAACTTTTTTAATCGATCAATATACCATCTTAAAGAACAGATCTTGAAGAACTTTCAGTAATTTTTTTATTGAAAAATATTACATTGTTTAGTGGCAAATGGCCGTCAATGAAATAATGTTTTTATATACACGGTTTGCGGTGACCAACATTGCGGCGAAGTGGATCATCTGAAAAAAAAATGCGGATGGATTTAGTCAAATATAAGTATAAACTAGTCTTTAATCGAAGGATTTTAAAAAATATTCATTTTTCACAAAATGGCGGACAGTCAAAGTTAATGGTTCGATTTTAACGAAAAAAAAAACGGCCGTTTATTGGCTATAAAACGGCCATTTTTTTCGAAAAAAAAATCGAACGATTAAAGACTACATTTTTATGTATTAAATAAGCCTGCAAAATTTCAAGAAGATCGGTTCATTAGTGTTCGAGTAATCTTGGTCACCGACTTCAGAAATGCCATTTTGAGAAAAACGCGTTTAAAGTTTCAATTTCAGTTTACACGAAGAAAATATTTTTTTTTTTGTAAACTTACATAGAGTCATCTATTCCGGGCCCATACAGAAGTATGGGCCCGGATAGTTATACTTCAAAAAAATGCAATAAAAAAAAATCGATTTTTTCAAAATCGCAAGTGGGGGTAACCCCTTAAGAATGCACATTGAAAAGAAGTACTGCCCTAACTTGTATAAACTTTTTCAAGCAGCAATAGTTCTCACAGTGAGCTCCGCCAACTGTGAGAGGAGTTTTTCTGCCATGAGGCGGACAAAAGGTAGCTCAAGAGTACAGTGCCTCAGGTACGATTCTCTCATATGTCACTGCTGAGCATAGATAATGACGTTGTTAAAAAAAAATTCAACTCATAGTGATGGGCCGATTTGCAGAGAAAATTGAAATCTGAGACTTATCAAACTGAGTACCCACTGAAAGTAGAGTTTAAAGACTGGTAACTGAATGATGAAAAATTAGGTGATTACTTTTTAAGATATTGCAAGTTTGATACTAATGAACGTGTGATTAAAGCTTCATATTTTGTGTGTGTCACGTGATTATCGACTATTATGTAAATTTTGTTCGAAAAAAAGGTGATTGAGGATCGACATCACTTTTTGTCAGCCCCCCTTCCTGCCCCAGAAAAAATGCTGGCTACACCAATGGTTACAGGCCCCCGAGTATTTCCATCGCGAGATTCAGGTGACGACCGACAATACGTTGTCGACGCGGCTTTTCCGTGCTTGCCGCGATAGTCAATAATCTCAATGACGTGTGCAGCTGAGAGAAAAGAAGCCCAGTATTGCATCGTTGTATGCCAGGTCACTCGACAAGACGTACGACTTGCTCGGAACGTGCTTGAAAATACGATCGATGCCTATTCTCGCGGGTCAACATTTCCCGATTTATTTTTGCTCTCCGACCGATATGCCAGTCATTTCTGCCATATTTCCACATCGTTGAAAGCAAGTATATCTCATTTTCATCGAGTGCGCTTCGAAAAGAGAAACATATTTGTTAAGGGGTTACCCCCACTTGCGATTTTGAAAAAATCGATTTTTTTATTGTATTTTTTTGAAGTATAAGTATCTGAGAATATGTCCGGAAAATTTCAAGTCGATCCGAACAAAATTGACTGAGATATGAGCGTTGAAAGAGAAGAATCCGTTGTGTAAACGACCGGCTAGTCTGCCGGTCAAACGCGTTTTTCTCAAAATGCCATTTCTGAAGTCGGTGACCAAGATTACTCGAACACTAATGAACCGATCTTCTTGAAATTTTGCAGGCTTATTTAATACATAAAAATGTAGTCTTTAATCGTTCGATTTTTTTTTTCGAAAAAAATGGCCGTTTTATAGCCAAAAAACGGCCGTTTTTTTTTTTCGTTAAAATCGAACCATTAACTTTGACTGTCCGCCATTTTGTGAAAAATGAACATTTTTTAAAATCCTTCGATTAAAGACTAGTTTATACTTATATTTGACTAAATCCATCCGCATTTTTTTCAGATGATCCACTTCGCCGCAATGTTGGTCACCGCAAACCGTGTATATAAAAACATTATTTCATTGACGGCCATTTGCCACTAAACAATGTAATATTTTTCAATAAAAAAATTACTGAAAATTCTTCAAGATGTGTTCTTTAAGATGGTATATTGATCGATTAAAAAAGTTTTGTAGTTTTCTTTAAAAAAAATGCATGAAAAAGGCCTTTTTTGCGCTACAAGTGGGGGTAACGCCTTAAAACGTATTTGGATAACGCGAACACGGATGATGATTATGAATCGCGATGACTTTCAGTCGGCTGACGAACAGCACGAATAATTGTAACTCACGTTGTCTCGTGATGTTTAGCAACGAGATCGCTGCGGTACTGAGGTCGTTCGAGAATTCGAGCTTGAAGGTTAAGGTGGTGTGAAAGTCGTTCGCGATGCGAGAGAGGCATCACGGTCTTACATGCAGGTCTGGAAACCTCGGCGTTTTTTAGTGGTGGGGAGTGCCACCGCCCGTGAGGCACAAACTTAGTTGCTCGTCTATCCGCTAGGAGCGCCGTTACGTAGGGGTCTTGCAGATATAGATATACAGCAATAGATAACTTCAGTCTTTGAATCGTGTTTCCTCGTTCCGTTGTAGTTTCGAGACAAAGTAAACGGTCTGTTCGGTAATAGAGCTCTACTGCCGCAAAAGAACTGCTAAAAATTCTACTGCTAAACGGGCTCTGCTGCTAAAACTGTACTGCTAAAAGCAGCACTGCTAAAGAGTCTCAATTGCTACAACGCTGAAGGGTATGTTTTTGAAATGTTTTATTGGAAATCATTGAAACTGCTAAAACGCAAAAGGGTTTGTTTTTAAAAAGTTTTATGGGCAATAATTGAAAAACTGCTAAAAATTCTACTGTTAAACGGGCTCTACTGCTAAAACTGTACTGCTAAACGCTCTAGTGCTAAAATTGTACTGCTAAAAGCTCTAGTGCTAAATAGGCTCCAGTGCTGACACTGGACTGCTAAATAGACTAGTGCTAAAAGCAGCACTGCTAAAGAGTCGCAATTGCTAAAACGCTGAAGGGTATGTTTTTGAAAAGTTTTATTGGAAATCATTGAAACTGCTAAAACGCATAAGGGTTTGTTTTTAAAAAGTTTTATGGGCAATAATTTAAAAACTGCAACAAATTCTACTGTTAAACGGGCTCTACTGCTAAAACTGTACTGCTAAAAGCTCTAGTGCTAAAATTGTACTGCTAAAAGCTCTAGTGCTAAATAGGCTCCAGTGCTAAAACTGGACTGCTAAATAGACTCTAGTGCTAAAAGCAGCACTGCTAAAGAGTCTCAACTGCTGAAAAGCAAAAGGGTATGTTTTTGAAAAGTATTATTGGAAATCATTTAAACTACCAAAACGCAAAAAAGTATGTTTTTGAAAAGTTTTATGGGAAATCATTGAAAATCATTGAAAAGTTGATAGAACATTGAAAACAAGGGGAAAATGACATGAAAATTAGTAGTGAATGTTAGATGAGAAGTTGAGAAGAAGGTGAACCCATTTCTCAGCACTGAATTCAGAGGTGTCTTCAGCTACTGCCAAGGTAGTTGGGCTGAGAGCCCAAAACAAGCAAACAAACAAATACAAACAATGGCCACGATAGCAAGGTAAGTTTTCTAAGAAAAATCCCAAAAAATCGTCAAAAAACGAGCCCCCTGACACTGGCCTACTACTCCTATACGATAAACGAAAAAGCGTTTTGTCCCGGCTTTTTAGTTCTTGAAATTGCCACTACCTTGCGTTGGCTGTTATGTGACAGGCTTCGGCTCTAAATACTCCGATCAGCTGAACGATTCGATACTTTCGTGGCTTTCGCCTGTTTTCGGTATTGCGACGTTATTTATTGTGTGCGAACGAAAAATCATTAAAACGGAAAATCATTCCAAATATATCAATAGACTTTTATTCATGTATAATATTCGAAACACCGGCGTAACATACATATATATGCATGCTTGTCACACGACTACTTGCGCCACAGTGCGGCAAGGACATTTTGCGAACAGCATTTATCTACCAGTGTCAGGGGGCTGCAAAAAACTAACAAACAACAAACCCAAACAATGGTGCTGATAGAAAGATAAGTTTTCTAAGAAAAATCCAAAAAAATCGTCAAAAAACCATAAAACGTACAGTATAACCTCCATCAGTCAGATGAGCCCTCTGTCAGAAGCTAGTTTTAGCAGTCCAGTTTTAGCAGTAGAGCCCATTTACTAGAGCTTTTAGCAGTACAGTGACTCTTATCTGAGTCACTACCCACCCTACAAATTTCCAGACCTGTATGTAAGACAAGGGCGTCGTCAGCTGATGGGCCGGGGGGGGGGATTATGGGGGTGGGGGAAATATGAATTTTAGACATTTTAGACCATCATATACATTCTTTCGAATCTCAAGCTGCCCCCCCCCCCCCCTGGCAACGCCCTTGATGTAAGACCGTGTATGGGCTGCAAGGTGACAAAAGCCAGAGAGGCCGGATTCCCCCAAGCAATGCCTCGACCACCTCCCAAGCTCGTTACACAACCAGCATTTCGGACGATAAATCAATCCCACGATGTTTTTTTTTTAGAACGCCTTGAACATTATTTGCCTCCTGACAGCCACCCGAGAAGACGTACAAAACGTCCTAATGACGTTTCATGGACGTGCATCATTTTCGGCATAAAAATTCGTTGTCTAAACAAAAGTCGACGATGCAGAAATATACCCCGACCGAGTTATCACAAATCCACGGGCCTTACGTTAAAAAACCTGCACGTTAAAAAAAATTCCATATAAAAATGCATACGAGGTATAGATTTATTCTGTAAATGCTAATTTTTCATAAAATATATAATTAAAGGGCAAAATTATGCATTTCTATGTTTTATTACATAAATAAGGAAAACTTTGGTGTGGCTATCAACTTGAAAAAGTGTAACATTATCGATGGTTATTATGAAGAAAAAAAAACTGTCAGCGAATGTTTTATACAACTCAGGATAACATTTTGAGTGATTTATAATTATGCCTATTTATATTTGTCACGAGATTATTTATTATTACCATTAATTAATATTAAGTGTTGCCGAAGAAGGGCAACTTTGCAGACATTGAGGTTGGCAGCAAAGCTCCTCATTCGCCAGCCAAGATCCGTAATCTTTCATCCAACCTTGATGCATGTATATGGTTTACGATGGGCGAGGTGGGTTTTGCTTTTCCAAAAGTTTACAAAGATTAGTTTACGTTAATCGGTTGTTAGAAATAGTTTATCCTGGTGCTAAATAGCCAAAAAAAAATACATCACCCGTAGCGTGAACGTTTTGTGTATCAAACCGCACGTAAAACGACATATGTTGCACTATTTTTTATCTCTGGTGTTTTGTGAGGAAAAAATTAGAAAAAAATCGTAAAAACTCAGTATAGTCCAGACAATAACATATATTTTTTTCAAATTTTATCTTGAATTGTGGCCAACGCTCTAATCTCCTTAACGAGTATGGTTTCAAGTTTCTTTTACAATTGTTGTGTTGAAAAATATTTATGAATGTGGTGGATACAAGGGTTTGTGCAGAGGGCTGTTTGAAAAACTAATCATCCGAAATATAAAAAAAAACCAAATGCATTTAGTTTTTGCATAAAATTATTTAGTGCTCAGGCGAAGGATTTAACAAAATACTGACTTTTGAAAAAGTGACCATAGTCCAAAGTGAAAGTATCGATTTTCGGCAAAAAAAAAACACTATCTTCGTTGACAAAAAAAAACTAAAAATCGACCAAAAATGCACCTTTTGAAAAAGTCATTTTGAGAAAAACGCGTTCAAGTTCGCCGGTTCACGGAACCCACCTATAATCGCCCACAACTCCCTCAATTTCGAACTAATCGACTTGAAATTTGCAGAGAACATTTTTGAAATATTACACTTTGAGAATCCGTCGAAAGGCAAAAATCGATATTGTCAAAAAATTCTACTAGGCGTCTTCTTTACAAAGACTCGTCGTAGTATTGAAAAAAAAACTCGCCTCTCGTAATACACAATTCGATAGATTGTCGTTCCCCGAAACGAATATTGCAATTAAAGCGAGAAGGCCAAGGCTGACGATAAAATAGCTCGTGGAAAAAAAAATTACGTAGCAGGATGGAAAATTCTGAAGTACAATCTTCCAATTGACACGCTGAACGAGCATCACACATCCTGATGAAAATTTCTGTAAAATAACGATTCGCGACTCGTCCCTACACATGTAGCAGCACCAAATGCCAAGTCGTCGACTTCAATGTCACAAACTCTTTTATACCTCACCGCCGATCGTCGCGTGACGTCACGCGTGAGAAAAGATATCCGAGAGTGGATGACGCGACGCGCTACTGTCCAAAGCTCTAAGGAAACAAATTGTACCGAGCGTTTAGGCTCTTTATTTTAAATACGCACACACGCGCACCGTATACGTGTGGTGGCAGTGGCGACTCGGTTCCCAATGATGAGGGCTGACCCTGGGCAAATTTTTGTCGTAAGGTCAGTCATTTTGGAACGTTCTTGACAGTTATAACGTGTCCGTATCGCAGCGCCGTTCAAGATAATTTATACCATCGCCCATTTGATTAGTAGATACGGGCGTTGAATTTTGTTGCCCCCCCCCCCCCCCCCCTCCTTAAGAACGCCGCGTGGAATGGCCTGCATGGCAAGACTGGACTAGTGAGATTGACGGCTCTATACTGACAGAAGAATTCTGATGTAAACTAGATGCGTCTATTTTTTTTAATTAACTAGACTTTTCATTAATCAAATTTTGCGTATTGCATTCCATTACTGAAATTATTTATTTTAATTATATTCAAATAAAATAATGATTAATATTATTATAATAAATATATTCGATAATTTATTAATTTAATAAAAAAATATTTAGTTATTAAATTATATTGAATAGATCTTGATTTGAATAAATATTCAAATCCAAATCTATTCAATATAATTTAATAACTAAATATTTGATTTATTCCTAATAAATGTGTGATGCGGGTCAATCTTTTTTAAAAATAATTAAGTTAAATCCACTAAATGTATCTGTTTATTTTTTTCAAATTTATTTAAATAGAATTTTCGTCGAGTCAAACATTTTTCTATTTGGTTGAATTAATGGTCTGTCTATACTGCAACACATACATCGAAGGGGGGGAGAGAGGAATTATATATAGGTTATGTTTGAAAAATCTATAGCATGATACTCGATAAAACTCTTTAATTATCACAATGATTATCACTAATTGATATAGTTTATGTGATAGAACAAGTAATTATAGGAATTCATTTGGTCTCTTATGCCATATCTGCGACTAAGATGCACAAACACTCAGTAGCAAAGGGGCTAGGCAGCGTGCGCAGCTGTAGGTAGGAACGTTGTACGTTCGATTTCATATGTAGGGCGAAATATTTTCTTTGATTAAAATTATTTCAGAAGGCCAGGGAATGACGAATTATGATACAAAATCATTGTGGTATAACTCTAAGTTGAGTTTTTCATTTCATTTTGGATTTATGTAATATTCTATGCATATAGTGCACTTGGATTTGCAGTGTATATTGTAAGCAAATAAAGATTTATTCGAATCGAATCTTCATTTATTGAAATTGAATATATTTAATATTTAATAAGAATAGCGGAAACAAATAAAAAAAATATGCTTAAAACAAATTGGATCGTGGTAGGCTGTGAGGCAAGGAAAAAATCGATTTGATTTAAATGAATCCTATTTACATTAATTTTTTTTGGCAGTGTATGTATTGATGTCCCACAATGGCAAATCATACACGTTTGACAAACTTTCGTTCAAGTGCAGCTCAACGTACTCGTTTTTTTTACGTGGAATATTTCAACGCTACCGATCTCCGTTTCGTTGGATTCTGTTCTCTAACGTGGAGATATCTTATCGACATCAAGGCAGCGTGATAAATTGTCCTTGTATGGCGCTCACTCCACGCGACGTCGACACGCAATCAATTTATTTTATTGTTTGTTTGGAACTTTATCGCAACAACAATATTTTTTTCAATTTTAGGCACTCGTCATTCTCGTTTCGCTCTTCTTCAGGCCTTTCTTCTTTATCGCCTTTAAGGGGTTACCCCCACTTGCGATTTTGAAAAAATCGATTTTTTTATTGCATTTTTTTGAAGTATAAGTATCCGGGCCCATACTTCTGTATGGGCCTGGAATAGATGACTCTATGTAAGTTTACAAAAAAAAATATTTTCTTCGTGTAAACTGAAATTGAAACTTTAAACGCGTTTTTCTCAAAATGGCATTTCTGAAGTCGGTGACCAAGATTACTCGAACACTAATGAACCGATCTTGTTGAAATTTTGCAGGCTTATATAATACATAAAAATGTAGTCTTTAATCGTTCGATTTTTTTTTCGAAAAAAATGGCCGTTTTATAGCCAAAAAACGGCCGTTTTTTTTTCGTTAAAATCGAACCCTTAACTTTGACTGTCCGCCATTTTGTGAAAAATGAATATTTTTTAAAATCCTTCGATTAAAGACTAGTTTATACTTATATTTGACTAAATCCATCCGCATTTTTTTTTTCAGATGATCCACTTCGCCGCAATGTTGGTCACCGCAAACCGTGTATATAAAAACATTATTTCATTGACGGCCATTTGCCACTAAACAATGTAATATTTTTCAATAAAAAAATTACTGAAAGTTCTTCAAGATGTGTTCTTTAAGATGGTATATTTATCGATTAAAAAAGTTTTGTAGTTTTCTTTAAAAAAATTCATGAAAAAGGCCTTTTTTGCGCTACAAGTGGGGGTAACGCCTTAATCAAGACCGATGTCTCGACGTAACTTTTACTCTAATTACGGCTGTTTAAAAAGTGCCTGTTTCCACACATGCAGTTTTGCAATAGGCTTGGTTTGGGTGAATGTTATAATATCACGATGTCAAAAACCAGTACCTATGCGAATTATTCCCGTGTATGCTCTGCTTTTTTTTAGTTTTCGGCAGCATTTGAATTTTTTTTTCGAGTTTTCCTGTTGCACGTGTCTTTTTCACCCTTGGTGTGTGTACTCCTTTTGGACGTATCTTGCAGCAATTGACGCTGCTGAAGTTTGCATCGTTGGAACGAAACGAATGTTTTTTAAACATTTTAGTAGTGGTAGTAGTAAACGTGTTTATTGGCAGTGTCTGGTATTCATATGAGGGGTAAGGTTTACATATTTATAGCGTTTTTTTTAGTCTGGCTAGTCCGGCACTGCCAATGAGCCATCGACCGTAGTCCTTCAGCTCCATTATATTTTATTTTTCATGTATTTATTATTATTGAAAAAAATGTTCTCATAGATTTACATTGTCGGTCGGTAAATGCATAGCGTAAAAAATGGTTGAAGTTTTTTGGAGGCATAATGTGCCTAAAGAAATTAAAGGAATTCAGAAATATTAATTTTCGTTGCATGCCAACGATGCAAACTTCAACCTCATGGGAGTTATGTACATTCTCGTTATATTTTCTCCCAACATTTCAAGTCGTTCTGTGCAAAATTAAGGGCGTTTATAAGTAGGTTCCACGAACCGGCGACTTTGAACGCGTTTTTCTCAAAATGTCTTTTTCAAAATCGGGGACCACGATATTTAAAAAATCACTGCACCGATCAACTTCAAATTTTGCTAGCTTTTTTACATATCGAGAAGCAGTGCTCTAACGAAGGAATGTTTTTTTCAACCCAAGTTTTTTTTCTCCGAAAATCGATATTTTCACTTTAGACCGTGGCCATTTTTTTTCATCAAACATCAATATTTCGTTACGTCCTTACGTTCAAGCTTTAGATAATTTCATGCAAAAACTAAATGCGTTTGGTTTTTTAAATTTTGGATGATTAGTTTCCCAGCAGCAGTGGTCACCGCGAAGGACGTTTTTCAGTCCTCTGCAAAAACCATTGTATCTACCACATTTATAAATATTTTTCAATACACAAATTATCAAAGACTATTAAAATCTTGCTCTTTAGTGTGAAAAAAAAATATTTGGAAATCGCCGTACGTTACGGCAGAAAAAAATCACGAAAAATCCGCTTTTTTCGGCCACGAGCTAGGTGCAACCCGCTTATCATCTGAACTTTAGTCACTGATCCTCTCAACACCGTGATACTAAAGTTTGCATCGTTGCAATGTAATGAATTTTTACCTCTCATATTTATTTTCGTCAGATTTAAGCTACAAAAATCACTAAAACACTTTTCAGGATTTTCATTTGGAAATATACAATCTAATTCTGTGGGAAAATAATTTTGCATACGAATAAAAATGAGGTAAAGTGATTATGAAAAAGAAATCGTTGCACTCCAACGATGCAAACTTCAACATCATTCAAGACTTATTTTTTTCCAATTTCGATCAAAATCCAAGGCATTTACGTTAGCGTTCCGTTGGTAATTTATTTACTACTTATTTATTTACTACTATTTATCCACTTCTTAACGATAACACGAGTAACAAAGATCGCGAGGAAAGTACGTACACAAAAGACGAGAAAAAAACTTTTTTCGGGAAAATATAAAATATCGTAGAACCTAATGGGGGTGATTGGAATAGGTATCGATACGCGGCATCTAGATGTTCCTTTTGTCCCTCACTTTTTGGTCGTGTTCACCAAGTCAATCGGTACAACATGAAATAAAATGATTTAAAATTAAAAAAAAAAACTTTTTTAACCGCGTTTTTAACGGACTAAAAAGTGTAAAATAATTCCTCCCAGCCCCATACAGATTTATAACGCAATACAGATGCGGTTAGGATTTATAACCCAATTAGGTTGAGATTGATAACCCGATACAGATCATTTGCAGTGCAATAAAATTGTTAGTGAGTGAAGTTAACTATTCATGCATCAATTATCAATAATCATCAATTATCAATAATAATATAATATTATTATTGCATGCGCCCCATGTTTTTCGTTCGAAATCTTACAAATATATTCATAGCTATTAAAAATTCACAAACACAAATTTTCAGAACAATCTGTATAGGGTTAGGAATCTGTATGGGACTAGGAGAAATTATTTTATACTTTTTAGTCCGTATTAAAAACGTGGTTAAATTTTTTTTATCTGAATAATTTTATTATCTGCTTTTTAATCTCGTGTGTGTGAAATTTTACTTCTCCTTCCCTAGGCGGCGCTTGCGTTGAGGGTCTGTCTCCTTGACCATCGTAGAAATTGTCACTAATGCACTATTAACTATTAATATCATTATTGCTTTATTCATTTTTTAAACAAATTTTCTCCTCCACTAAACGATATTTTTCTATTTTTTGTTCCATTTTTTCACACTTTTTAAAAAAAATTCCCTCTCTGTGACAGACTTGCCTCTGTATTATTATTTGTCTGTCATCCAGATCTGAGCTATGGTCAAAGTTTCAAGTCTCCAGTTCATCCGGAAGTTTATTTAAAATCGATTGCAAAATTTGTACCAAACAGACAAACAGACAACTAAGAAAGCGAGTTAATGGATCTTCTCACTTTAGACGCTAAAAAGGCTACTTTCAGGAATTTTTTTGATAGGTTTATATTATAGATATTGATATAAAAGTTGTTACACTTAATAAATACACTTTCGAAATACATTAAAAAAATTTGTTTATGTATTTATGCCATTTTGTTATTTTTGCATTTATCAAAAATCGTATAATATGCGCTACAGCCATTAACACACTGAATCTAAAACAGTTAAATTTTTTTGTTTCGGATGATGCATCTCCGAGATTTCATCAACGCAGACCTACAATTTTTTAGGAAATTTTTTAACTACCATTTTTGTCTATAAATAGTGACTTAAATAAAAAAAAAACGTTTTTTAAAATGTATTTCGAAAGTGTATTTATTAAGTGTAATAATTTTTATATCAATATCAATAATATAAACCGATCAAAAAATTCATGAAAACAGCCTTTTTTAGTGTCTAAATTGAGAAGACCCCTTAATAAAATCGTAGTAAAAGCTAGTAAAAATAAAAACACCATAAAAATCTGTATTTCAAAATTCGTTCTATAAATAGTGCAAAAAGTCCGAGATCAACGAGTGTGAAAAAAGTGCCGTGGCTCGTCGCCTCTAAAATATGCAAACGTCATTGAGCATCGCGCGATATTCGGCTATAGGCATACAAAAGTAAAAATCTCGCGGCGTAATCTCCGTCAGGTGGAAAAGTCGCTGTTCATCGTTAGCTCCGTAGGTACGGCAGGGCGCGTTCATTCGTTTTCAAGGTCGCGAATAATTGACCGTTACGCCGAATACAAGTTTCCGTTGTTGGAGAAAAAAAAAGAAGATGGCCATGCGTGGGTGTCAAACCACTGTATGCCAATTAGAAGGGAGAGAAAGATTGCCATAGCGCCTGTGCGAAATATGTGCACGGTATGCCAGCGCTCGCGAGATAATTCGTTGGAACGAGGAAGGGGAAACGATCGTTCGGTATACATGGGGGACAGTGGGAGGCATAGCGGAAAAGAATAAAATATACGAACGTCGCCACGTGGAGGCGATATGCGCGTGGTTTCCCTCCGAAATAGCAGAACTGGATTTTGTACGTCCGTATGGGGGAGCGAGTTTTCCAATGCCCGAGACGCTCGCCGGGCTCTCGAGAGGTCGTGGAAAAAAACCAGTTGAAGTCCGGTAAAAGGGACGAAAACCCAGCACTTTTTAGCGTAGAATATGAATTTTTGACTGCAGGTGGATGGTTGCTTAAGGCCTTAGGCCACTCTAGAGGCTGAAAAAATAGGCTTTTTGGGAATTTTTTTTCAGATTTTTTAGGCGCATTTTTGGAAAGTGCAAAATTTCGTCAGATAATTGTTAATAACAAATGAACTATGCGATATAAAAAAAAATCCTACGTACTTCCATAGACGATGTATTTTCAAGATATATTCAACATTTCAAGTGATTCGGTTGAAAATTGTCTGAGTCATGTTCCCGGCCAACTTAAAAAATGCAGTTTCAAGATAAACGCTGCACAGCGGGCATTTTGAAATTAATCGCTAAAAAAAATTGTATACAGTCACTAATATGTATGATAAACACCCTTTTTTATAATCTCGATTTATTTCGTAGTTTTTCTGAAAAAATGCCCAAAAAGCCTTTTTCGGTCTCTAGAGTGGCCTGACCCCTTAATAAAAGTAACCCCAATAAAATGTTGCCCCTCAACTCGTTCCAACCCTAAGAAATAGGGGTTGAAAACTTAAAAATCGCCGTATCTCGATAATTAATAGCCCGATGAAAAAATGTTTCGAACAAAAGTTGTTTGGAATAATAAAATTCGTATAAAGCTATCTGACGTTCAACAGGCTATATTTGATAATAGCGTCCTTGTCTGGGTCAGTGGTGCTCTCTTGTTTTTATGCCCCTATTTTCAAAGATAAGGGATTGGATGTCGGATAACTTTATACGTATTTTATTACTCCACACAACTTTTGTTTGAAACATTTTTTCATCGGGCTATTATTTATCGAGATACGGCGATTTTTAAGTTTTCAACCCTTATTTATTAGGGTTGGGGCGAGTTGAGGGGCAACATTTTATTGGGGTTACTTGCAGTATGCAACCATCTACCTTCAGTAAAAAAATTCATATTCAACGCTAAAAATTGCTGAATTTTTGTCCCTTTTACTGAACTGAGTCGCTACGTTCAGCGCAAGGTAGCTCAATGGCTATTTTTTTCGTAGCGATTTTTCTCCCGAACGTAATTTAAAAAAAAAAGAAAAAATTCCTTAACTGGTCTGGAAGAAAAGGAGCTTCTCATTGGCGTAGCCAGCATTGTTTCTGGGGGGGGGGGGGGACCTGACAAAAAAAATTATTTGCTTCACAATCGTCTCTTTTCAAAAATAATATTGACATATTAGTCGGTAATCACGTTACACACATAAAATATGAATCTAAATATGAATCTAAAATATGAATAATGAATAACATATGAATCATACGTTCTTCATATATAATTTAAAAAATACGCCAACTGCATGAGCTAACGGTAGATTCTTAAATCGGCGTTGTAGATTTACAATGATATTATCTATTGCTGGGTAGTAAATGTTGATCTTCCAGCATTCTTCTGGTTGTGTATCGCCCGGCAATTCTAAGGTATTTCTTTTGCTCACAGTTAACTTAATTGTGAAATTTGAATATCTATTTAATTGGCATGATAAAATAATTACTTTTCATACAAGTTACAAAATTGCGATGAAGAAAAAAGTTCAAGTTTTATTAAATTATTTCTGTGTGCTTGCTTGGGTTAAACTTTAATAAAATTAATCAATTATTTGAATTTAATAATTTAAATCGATTAAGGGGGCGGGGTTACCTGTGCCCCCTCCTGGCTACGCCACTGGAGCCTCTCCGCATCAGCGGTGAACGTGCTCGAAAAAGAATTTGACTTGACATTATTGTGCAAAGGAAGAAAAAAACCTTTCAATCAGATTGAAGTTTTGCATCGTTGGTATGCAACGAAAATTATTATTTTTCAATTGTTCGAATTTCTTTTGGCAAATATTCGTCGAGAAAAACCCTCAATCATTTTTTAAGTCGTTTATTTAGAGATCAGTAATTTGAACTTGCAAAAAAATCATTTGTAAAATAATAAAAGTGAAGAAATAAAAATATGAAAAAGAATTTTCGTTGCAAGACCGTTTTTTACATGATGACTTTTGTTGTCGAACAATTTCAAAGGTAGCCCTTAGAGGGTTGTCCCTTCAACGCCCTCGAAAGACCAAAAACGTGCCCAAAACGTGCTCGAATAATTTCTCGAAAATTCTTTGCCATCGCACCGATAGTTTAAATAAGATAAAACCAAGTTTAGAACTCGCGCGCTGTAGAGCGGGCTCGAAAAATCGCTTTGCGGTATACGAGAGATTGGAACTCTGAAATAGTATGTTACGCGATCGGAAGGTCGACGCGCGTCGATTCCGTTAGGTAATGCCGTCGTCGCGTGCCCGCGTGCCTATAATACAGGCAGGTACATTATTTTCAGCGGTCCCCACTTCGGTCTGTGTAATAGCTGGTATATTCCACGGAAAGTCGAAAAATAAAAAGTACTACAGAAAAAAAACCATCACCTCGATTCTTTCGTTCCTTGTCGATATGCCGCACAGTTCTTAAGGGGGAGGGGGGGGGGGATCCGTTTTTAACGTCAAGGAGAACTTATGACCGAAAATGAACTCGACGAGAAAGCTGAGCAACTACTTTATGGTCCTGGGATCGTAGATCAATCGGTAGGTCATTTAGTCTCACCACTTTTGAGTCTTAAAACTTTGATTTTAAGTAATTAATATTTTTTCAGATTGTTTTTTTACGAAAGATTTATTCACCATTTTTTATACTTAGGGTATTTTTTATTTTTTGCTACTTTTGGCCACTTTCGGCTGTCACATGGTATTTTTTTCATTGATCTTAAAAAATAGTGAAATGAAAGAAACCTTTTAAAGAAGAAATGTCCATGAACCTCGTACAAGATAACTCAAAAACTATTCGATTGATTATTTTGAAATTCCGCACACTTCTAGATAACATAATTACCGTCTATGTGAACCTAAAGTTCCTGGAAAATTATTTTAAAAAACTAATTTTCCATTGACAAATACTGCAGTAAACATTTTAAGAACATTTTTTTTCAAAAACGTACCATTTCTAAAATTTCCACTTTTCTTTGGGTTTCTTAGGTTCACATAGAGCGTGTGGGTCTTAGGAATCTAAAACTTTTTGGCTCTGATGTTTCGGATCAACAGACCAGACGCTAGGTTGTACGCCGTGGAACAACTCAGGCGGCAGCCGTCTCTGAAGCAAGAATCCTACAGCCGCCATTTTTGAATATATATTCTATTTTTAATTTGCAATATTCGAAGATGTGCAGAAAATTTTAATTATGTAGAATTAATAGTTTCGACACGAAAAATCTTGAAAATTCGCTTATTTTCGACTGCCGAAAGGGATCTTTCCCCTTAAGACGGGAGCCTGAATGAGAGGGTCCGAAAAAGCGTTTTTTCGGGAATTTTTTAGAAGGGAAAAAATAAGTGCGCCCAGTTAATATTGAGGTATCTTTTCATGTATATTTAAAATGTATTAAAAAAATGTTCAACATGGAACAATAAATGACTGCCGATTTATCAGCCTATTCCATATGCGTCTTGCCACTGCCGTCCTCAATCAAGGGGAACGATGCAGCTCGTAATTCTTGACTGAACGACATAAACCAATAAAAATTTCAATCGTCATATATTTTTCCTCTGCGTGAATTAAGAAAAAGCTGAAAAAATCGTAAAATTATAAATTTTTTCAGGTTGGAAAAAAATGTGTTAAAAAAACATTTTAACGTGTTATAAAAATTATTTAAAAAGACTTGTTCAACGACTCTTTTAAGGGATTAGGCCACAGTAACGGGTATAAAATCATATGCGAATTTAACAATTTTTTCGTGTGAAAAAGTGATTCACTCATAAAGTTAATTACACATCTATTTAGTATGAATATCAAGCTGTTAGAAAATGAATATATATATTTTTTTTCACTGTACAAAATGGCCGACTACTCGAAACTTCTCGCAACAGCTTTTTTCCAATTGGCGTGACAAATAACTTCAACAATTTTCACTCGATTTACTTCAAATTTGAAAGTTATGTTCCTAATTGCATTTCGCAGAGAAGTACGTACGGAATTTCTGATTAATCGAAAACTTTTCATTTTATGAGCAGTTTATGAGCAGTTATAACGAAACTTTTCACTGAAAATTCATTTCTTAAGTTCAAATACCTACAACTTTTGAATAAAACAATATTTTTTTAATTCCGTACGTACTTCTCTAGGTATTCTAATGTAGATTGACGAGAATTTTTGTTTTTTGTTCTAGGTAAAAATTGTGGATGCTAAACGTCACGCCGCGGACCGCCGAAAAAAAAGATAACAAAAGAAAATATTAGTAGTCGGCCATTTTGTACATCGAAAAAAAAAAAATATTTTCCAACAGTATATTCATACTAAATAAATGTGTAATTAATGTTATGAGTGAATCACTTTTTCATACGAAAAAAATGTTAAATTCGCACAAGATTTTATTCCCGTTACTGTGGCCTAACCCCTTAATTCACTTCGAAGAGACTCTCATACTGAAGAAAATAAACTTTGGTTCAATTCATTGGGTCGTTCAGTTTTTTTGCTATCACGCCCGCCAATTTGCAAAAGTCGTGAAAATGAAAACTGGATCAATCGCGTCTCTGCTTTTGGCCTTGTATCTTCAAAAATATTTACAATTAGCCTCCTTAACTTCGTAAATATATTTTTGGATAGTTTATCTATCGATTAAATCAATAAAACAAAAAACCATTTTTCGGACCTTCTAATCCCGCCTTAAGTAAAAAAGATCACGTTCTCGAGTATTTTCGAAGATTAGCCAGTTCGTAATGTCTTTGACGATATAATTTAGAGGTCGAAATTGAAAAACATTCTTGGCTCGTGTTCAATCCCGCCGAGCCTCCTTGGTCCCAAAGCCGAAACAACCGAGCCCCCGATATTCCTCCCGGCCTTTGTGTCCGAAGCGTTTCATTGGCAGCGAAAAAAAACCGACCGGGTCGCGATCAAGTCACGGCCCTGCCAGAGTCACGTTTTGCTTATTCTTCGGTACACCGTGAAGAACATCGAAAAACGATGAATGAAAACTACAATCGTACTTGAGGTCAGGGTGGAATGAGAACGATAAGAGGACGAGGACGCGAATTGGCGGTCTTTGGTGGTCGAAAAGAATGAGTGCGAGCTGAGGTGGATCTCCGACGGTACAGGCAAGTGCGAAACAGTCGTTACGTGGATCACTCTCGTGGTCTACATAACGAAACACTCTCCTAGTGTAACACATTTTTTTTTATCCTCGCCCCCGAATCACCGCGCGCTAATATTAGACCGCGGGCTTCTTGGCAAATCCAAGTGCTTTTATTCAATGAACCCGTTGGACTAAAAATTTATAAACGTACAGCGTAACTTTTCATCGACAGTCTCTGGCCTCGAGTCCAAAGAACTTTTCGCTCGGGATGATGCACCCACCGTGTCTACCGATGCGAACAACGATGGGCGTTGCTCGAATCAAAGGAACAAAAAAAAATCGAAACGCGACAACGCTATTGCGTTTTATTAAGACGGGATATACATTTAGACAGGAAAAAAATAAGCAATATTGAGGGATTTTTTAAACTAAGAAATAATTATTCTACAATCATTAAACTTTAGGTATACTTTAACGTTTTTCTTCAAAAAATTTAATTGTTTATTAACAATAATGATGTCATTTTTCGTCGAAAAATAGAAAGAAAGATAAACAATTTACAAAAAACAAACAAAAAAAACATTTTTCGTGATCAATTATCCAAAAAAACAATAGTAAAAAATAGAAAGAAAAAAAACGTTATTAACAATAATGTCATTTTTGCTCGAAAAATGGAGAAAAAAAATTCAACATTATTTTGGTGATGGAAATACGGTCATGAAAAAAAGCTTGGTTGGCTTAGGCAGTACTATCTATTTTGAGAAAAAAGATGGTTTTTTTGTTTTAGATGAACCGGGTAGCCAAAATTGAGCACACCGTTGAGCTCCTCACGTTCGAAGGTCCTTCGCGAGCTCGTTTATAACTTCTTTCATTATTAATATTTTTTCATGAAATTTGGCACACAACTTTGTTTATGGACGTATGAATAAAGGTCCAAGCGATTTTTCAGTCATCTTAATTATTCCGTCGAAATTATTTCTTTTTAACAATCCTGATTTTCGAGTTGTCACAATAGCCTAGCCCCTCAATGCGAATGAAGTAAAAACAGAAATACGATAAAATGCTTACGTATATTTATCGTAAATATGAAACATTTTCGTTTTTTTCACACTGATATTTTCAACGCACAATCCTTTGTTTGAAAAAACAAATTCATGACCAGAAATCTCCAGATGCTTTTCAATTCGAATAGTCATAAAAATTGAGCATCTCTTATAAACTATTCGAATAAAAATAATAATAATACGAAAAAGTGATTAAGTTTATTCATCGTAAAAATGAAAAATTTAGTTTTTTCCACACTGATATTTTCAACGCACAATCGTATGGTTAAAAAAAATCATAAGCAGGAATCTCCAAATGGTTTTCAATTTCAATAGTGATAAAAATTGAGGATCTCTTATGAACGAATTGAATTTAAAAAAAAAACAAGAATACGAGAAAGTGGTTACGTATATTTATCGAGAAAAGGAAACTTTTTTTTCGTTAAAGTCGTGTTATAATCGATAAATTGAAAAATGTATAAAAAAGAATATCCAAATGGTTTTTAAATCAAACCACGACAAAAATTCGACATTTAATTCTAAACAGCTCGAATTACCAAAAAGATCAAAATACGCGTGAATAATAATGTATAATTGCCGCGAAAACGAATAATTTAAATTCAATTAAAAAAGAAATAATGTACCAAAATGTCCGGGTTTTTAATTCAAACACCGATAAAAATTGGGGACCTCATCGAAACGATTCGAACGGTGTAAAGTTGGAGGATTTTTCCTAAAGGACTTTCCCGATGAGATTTCGTTGCGTCGTTGGAATGCAACAAAGGATATTATTTTTCAATTACTCGAATTTCTTTTGGCAAATATTCGGTACGAAAAACCCTTAATCATGTTTTAAGATATTCCCCTCGCGAAGGGCCGTATTTTGTGCGGGCATAAATAAATAACTTATAGTAGCGCTTAATAAAAAAGAAGTCCCAATCAAATATTATACACAACGATAAACTGGAATAAAAAAATCCGCGCATATTTAGTAGATTGAGACATTTTTACATTTTCACTGATAAGTCGCGGCTACGAAAATTCTTCTGCTAGTCACATTTTTTCAAGTTTTATTATTAATAGTTTCTTCAAACATTATGTCACCCCCTGTTTTTATCCTCGTCACGGAAACTTTAGAATTTTTTCACACGCATAAGCCGATTACATACGTCATCTGGAGTTATTTAGTGTATAAATTATTGGACAGAAATGTGGCCAGCTTATCTCCATAAAGTGCCGTGTAAATAAGACGATTTTTAGAGTCGTAATTTTGCGTTAAAAATTCCGTAACTTGGCTTGAAATTTTTCCAGTATACTGGCATATATGTTTATTCAATTATAGACGAAAATAAGCTACTTGTTCAATATTCGAGTTCGTGGAAGGAATACCTTAAGGGGGAAGATACCTTTACGCTAGGAATTTTTTGTCCATTTTCACGATATTGAAGTTTGCGTGGTTAAAAAAAATGTATTGCCTCATTTTCATTATCATCCAAAAAAGTCTCTTACATATTTGGACTTCAGATTATTAATAAGGAATCTGAAAAAAGTGCGAGTGTTATGGGGGCTCGAATTTTCCAAAATAAAATTAAGCTACGGAACTTTCGTTGCATTCCAATAATGCAAACTTCAGTATAATTGATTTTCATGACTCAAAAAAAGAAACAGTTCTTCACAATTTTTTTGAAGTTTAGAGATTTTTTACTTCGTTTGGCTGTTCATGGTATTTTTTTTATCAATCTTTACGAATGGCGGAAGTATGGCACGGTCTTTTAAACTGCATTTTCAAAACTGGCGTGACGTTTAGTTAAAAAACTAATCGACCGATCCTGATAAAATTTAATATAAATATTTCTATCCTTATTGTCTAAAACAATATCGTAAATGTTTTTGAAAAAAAAGTATTTTTTTTATTGCAAAATGTAGCCATTTTTCTGAAAATCCAATCTTTTGTTTCAAAGCGTACCATTTAATGGATTTTCAACATGCCTCATTTTTTCTGAGTTCATATACCGCGTATGGGTGTTAATGAAATAAAAATCTTCGTTGGGTTTTTTTTCGGATTAATTCCGCCTACGCTACGCGTCACGCCATTTTTAACGATTCATTTTAAAAAATACCATATAACAGCCGAAAGTAATAATAAGACATATCCTAGGTCTCGAAAATGGTGAAGAAATAATTCCTCTTACAAAGAAATTATGAAAATCAGCAATTTTTCCTCATCTTCAAGTACCCCCCTCCCCCCACCCGTATATTTATAGATCTAGAATGTAAATCTCCAAAAAAAAACATACATCGTAAAATCATAAAAATAAAAGAATTTTCGTTGCATTCCAACGATGCAAGCATCAAGACCACTTTTCCCGCCCCTGCAAAGGAGAGTAAAATAAATAAAAGGAGATTTATCATCGCGATAAGCCAAAGATCCTCGCTTCGAGTTCTGCCAGTCTCGCATTCACCGAGGTCATTAATACGCGTGTTTTTTTTTTCAATTTTCTCCCTCGAATGTCTCGCGATAACGCGCGCGACCTCGAGAAGCGTTCGATCTGGTGCATCGCGGCGGGCGGGAACGAGGATTTCGTGTGGTGTTATGTAATTGTTGACAGTCGGCTGCTGTCACCGTAAGAGCGCGCATGAACCGAGGCTTTTGGTGAACCGCGCGATCTCCGCGAAATATCGCCCTAAATCGAGTACAGGTGTACGGAACGTCAAAATAAATGTAACAATTAGCACGATATTGCCGTTAATTATTTCAGCCCTCGCTCCATTTTCGTCAAGTTTCCGATGACAATCCACGAGGATCTTGAGAGACAAAATCCAATTGGAATTTTCGTATGACTTATTTTCTTGGCACTTTCCCACGAAACGCATAAATTTAGCAGGTTGAACGTTTTTTTTCGCCTTCGATCTCACGGGTAGAGTGGTGCCCTCTGGGTATTCGGGGATTCGCGCGTAACCGCCACCTTCGCGTTTCCCGCACCCTGTTCCGATTCGGGTCTGAAGCGCGGCGCGGGGGAGGGGGGCGGCTGTAGGACACGCGCTTCGAGCGAGGCCTCTCTCCGGTCGATAAGGACGGGCTTTCCACCGCCACGTATATGAGACCGCCAGTGTATTGGACCGTCCTCCCCGCGCTCCCTCCTGACCCGCGCTCACTCACTCTCTCGCTCTCTCTTATTTGATTTTACGAGATTTTCACTCGATGCCCCGACCGAAGTTTCGTCCGATATACGTTCGCGAATATACTCTTCCAAAGCCAGAAATCCCTCGAGTCTTCCAGCCGAAAAAATCTCACTCGAGCTTATTGGAGGCGGATGGGAGAAAAATGAACCGCATCGCGTCGCGAACCGCGCACGGCGTGCAAATTCTACCCTAGCAGAAGACTCGGCGAGCGTCTACGTCTATACGTTACATTCGAATGCGATTCGAATTTAAATTTTGAAAAAACCGCTATTCTTTTCACGTGTTCATTAATGGCTATCGGAGAGAAAAAGGTGTGTAAATTGATGCTAAAAAAGCATTGCACTCACCTGGACTTCCAGACAACGCGCAGCGCTTAAACGAAATAGTGCCATCGTTGGTCGTTTTTACTCGTTTTTTTCTTCCCCGCGTCCTTTCTGTTATTTAAATATTCCTTCGAAACGAGACGCGTTATACAATCCTGATGTGGATTCGTTCTTACGGTGTACGTGTATTTATAATTTACATGTATATGTATATGCGCGTGTATAAATATATTAGATATACCGAACGAACCGACCGCGCTAAACTCTGGCGCTCGACTCGAGCTCGCTGACTGAACTCTCCGATTCTACGAGTTCTCTCCCCGTGGAAGACACTCGCCCCTACCACCCCGGCTGTTGGCGTCACAGCCGTTCGAGCTAAAACCGCGCCACGGACGCGCATGCGCTCTTCGCAATGTCCACTCGATGCTTTTTCTTCCCGTGCGACCGGCCGAGTCGCTCGCATTCTCAAAAGCAAACTCTATCGCTTCTCTCGCCTTGAGCATTTTCATATGATGTATCAGGGCAATGACATATTTTTCAAACTAGGCGAAAGGCGAGTCTACGGGAATTTAACTTTTGCGGAACGATTGGCGTTCTCTTCGAAGGTCCTACTCACCTTACGGTTTCGCGCGCTCGTCCCTCGGCTCGCGCAGGCATCGAGCGAAAACGAAGGCGGGAAGGGGGAAAGCGAGAGCGAGACAGAGAGAAAGGGTGAGAGAGAGAGAGAGAGAGAGAGAGAGAGAGAGAGAGAGAGAGAGAGAGAGAGAGAGAGAGAGAGAGAGAGAGAGACAGAGAGAGAGAGAGAGGGTGAAAGTTGTGACCTGGCATTTTCTTGGAATTGGGCCGGACAATAAGGATCAGGTATAGAGTATTTCTTTTCATTTAAATACCTGCCGTCAGCACTTGTTGAGAAGCCCACTTTTAGTGTTTGCTGTATACAGATATGCATACGCTTCAACACGTTAGACTACTGTGACAACCCGAAAATCAGGGTTATTAAAAAAATTATTTTTAACGAGTGAGTAGGATCATTGAAAAAATCGTTTGGACATTTATTTGTATGTACATTAACGAAATTGTGTACCAAATTTCATGTGAAAATATTAATAATTAAAGAAGTTACTTGATTTTGGCCACCCGGTCGACCTGGAACAATAAAAAAAACGAGTTAATTTTTTTCTTAAAATAGATAATATTGGTTGAGACTTGACCGACCTCTTTTTCGTTATCGTGTATCAATCATAACACAAACGTGATTTTTTTTCGTTTTTTTTTTTCGAATAAAAATGTCATTATTGTTAATAACTACTGAAAGAAAAGTGCTGAGAAGAAAAACGTCGGTCACGACTAAACTACTATTACACTCAACAAGTGTACGAAATTTTAAGTCAATCCGTTCAGCACATGTCGAGAAATCGTGTACACGGTTTTGAAAAACATAGTTTCGAGAAAAAACACATTTAAAGTTTGACTAGAAGTTAAATCGTTGTAATGATAAGTTAACCTTCAATCTGCGATTTACGCAACATATGTTGGACTTTCCTCTTTAATTTGAGTTGCTTCAAGCGACGATCGAGAGTTTTGACCTTTTCACAGTAGCCTAACCCCTTAAGGGCTTGCACCTATAGTGCGTTCAGCGAGAGAACGACACGCTTTCGAAGCTAAATTCTTTCGGTGCGGTCCGATGCCGCCTGATGCACCGCCCTCTTTACACTCTCCACGTTGCCATGTTGCTGCAGGACCCAATACGGCACCGAGCAGCAAGCCCCACTACCCCCGCCCGGCCTACAGACCGCGCAAAGCTGCGCGGCGCTGTGGCGTTCTCTCGTTTAACGCAATATAGATGAAGCTTTAGGAAATTTCGATTTTGCGTTTTCGACTGATTCTCAAAATATAACGTTTCGATAAAAAATTGTCTGAACATTGCAAGTCGACCCGTTGAAAAGTCAGGGAGTTATGATCGTTTATAGGTACGCTCTGCGGACCAGCGAACTTTAAAGGAGCTGAAGCGTTAGCCAGAATCCAGGTTAGAAAAAAAAATTACGTTATTGTCCAGACTATACTGAATCTTTACGAATTAAAAAAAAATTACCACAAAACACCAGAGATAAAAATTTGTTGTATGCATGTCATTTTATGTGCGTTTAAATGGGCAAGACGTTCACGCTACGGGTAATGTAATTTTTTCGGCCATTTGGCACGAAGATAAACCATTTCTAACAACGGATTAACGCAAACTAAACCTTTCTGAACATTTAGAAGAAAAAAAAACCATCTTGCTCATCGCAAACCATATATATTCAATATTGAATCATCAAGGTTTGATAAAAGATTACGAATCTTGGCTGGCGAATGAAGAGCATTGCTGCCAACCTCAATGTCCGCGAAGTTGCCGTATTACGGCCACACTTATTGGGATTACAAAAAGTCTCCGCTGTTTGACAAGAGATGGCCCCACCGGGAGGTCATGGTTGAAATTGTTAGATGTAAAACGTCATATCGTAAGGTTGGACATCTGGCAAGACCATAACCTTGAAATATAAGCGATTTTGTATCAGCATCACATAATTTTTCCGTGCGAAAATGTCGAGTTTTGAGCCGAATAAGCGTCATTTGCGGAGACTTTTGGTTTCCTTCCGCCGGCCTTCCGCTACGTTCTTTGTCTTTAACGTCAAACTCACCGTTGTTAAACTTTTGAAATCACTCACGATAACTTCTCTCACTCAAAGAAGCCTCACCATATGCTCTTTCAAGCAATCGATGCGCCTCAGCTGCAGATTTCTTCAAATTAAAGAAGTAATAAATCAAACGTTTTAAATCGCTAATATTTCCAGGTTATGGTCTTGCCAAATGTCCAACCCTACATGACGTTTTACATCTGATAATTTCAACCATAATCTCCTGGTGGGGCTATCTTTTGTCAAACGGCGAACACTTATTCGTACTCTCAATAATATTAATTGATAGTAATATTAAATAATCTCGTGACATAAATATGAATAGACTTAATTATAAATGACTCAAAACTTCATTCCGGATTGTATAAAGCATTCTCTGCCTCAGCTTTTTCATAATCACCTTCGATGATATTTTAATTTTTCAAGTTAGGAGTAACACAAAATTTTTTTTTATTCACGTACTAAAAATATAAAAATGCATAATTTTGCCCTTTTTATTATTTAATTATACATTTTATGAAAAATTAGCATTAGAATCTAAACCTCGTATGTATTTTTCTAAAGTTAATTGAAAAAAAAGCACAAACCGTTATTTGACTCAACTGGACCGCGCCAACCGCCTCAAACGCATTTTTCTCAAAATGACCTTTTCAAAATCGGTGACCAGGATATATGAAAAATCACTGCACCGATCAACTTCAAATTTTCCAAGCTCCTTTTCCATATCAAAAAGCAGTGCTTGAGCGAAAGATTTTTTCTCGATGCATAGTTTTTTTCTTTCACTTTGGATAATTTGGATACTTTCATTTTGGGCCTCGGCCAGTTCTTTCAAAAATCAATATTTTATTAAAGCCTTCGCGAAAGCACTAGATAATTTCATGCAAAAACTAAACTGAAGTGATTTTTTTTATTTCGTATTATTTGTTTTCGAACAGCCGTGGTCACCGCCCAGGACGTTTTGCAAACAGCTCTCTGCACAAACCATTTTATCTACGACATCTATAAACATTTTCCAATACAAAAATTATAAAAGATACTTAAAATCATACTCGTTAACGTAAATAATAAAAAAATTCAAACCTGCACACGTTTTTCCAGAAAAAAATTCACGAAAGTTCCTCTTTTTTCCGGCCACGCTAATAAAAAAAGTCAGATACGTAAAAACCCGATATTTTGAAAATAAAAATATAATTCATCGTAATATTTTTCAAAATGTCGCTCGTTCATACGGGACGGGTTTTTTATTTTATTTTTTTTGCTCGTCGATACAGACAGCGTATCGATCTATTCGTGAAAACAAATTCGTTCCATCAAGCCAATATTTTTTCGCACACGTCCAAGCAAACGGAGACTCTGAAATAAAACGGAAAAAAAATATAATTTTATCGGAAAATCTTCGCGTTTCATCGTGTCGATATCGCGTCGTATTGGACTAACCTGTTTAAGGTGAACAAATGAAATCCACTGGCAGCCTCCCTCGCGAAAATTTCTAATATCAACATCCTCGCTAATTGAACGCCGTAATCGCAAACCGCCTGATCGTCGTCCTTGATCGGCTCAATGTCCTGCAGGACTTTTCGGGGAATCTCAAAGCTGCACAACTGCGCTATCCTTGCGAGAGATCTGTAGCTCTGAATTGGAAATATGCCGGGTATTATGGGCACCCTTATGCCCGATCTTCTGCAATCTTCGACGAATTGGACGAACACCTCGGATTCGAGAAATATTTGAGTTATCACAAAATCCACACCGGCTTCGACCTAAAAATAAATTTAAACACTGCAATTATTGTAATAAATTCAAACTGCGATAAACTTTTTTTTTTAATTTTTCGTATAAAAAAAATAAAAAAGGCTCAATGAGAACCAAATATTCTGCTAATTTGTTGATATTTTTATAGTAATTTATTGCATATTGTTGTAATTGTGTGTGGGTGTGTGTGTGTGTAAGATTATTTTTGAAATAAATTTCTATTTTTGAACTATAGCGTTCTATACACGTTGTTATACACGAAGTTATACACGTTGCGAAAAATGTCAAACAATAAAGGATTCTCGCACCTTTTCTTTCAGGTACATTATATCCATTTCTTTCGACACGGACTCCGGATGCATTTGTGGAAATCCCGCGACGCAAATGACAAATTTATTTCCATAATTGAGCCTTATGAATCTCACCAAATCAACCGCATGTTGGAAATCTCCGTTACCGGTGCAGTTATCTGCATCAAAGAACAATAAACGGGAGATACGATATCTTGGATTTTTCGTCATCGCCAACAGGGTCACTTCGTACACGAATTCTTCAATTCCGTTCATAACATTTTCCAGTTTTCGACAAAAATGCAATTTTAATACGCGTCTAGTGAATTTGTTTTTTTTTTCATCATACGGTGCTAATGTTTCTTGCTAGTAAAATTGTTCTTTTTAGACGAACTCTTTTTCGGAAGTGAATTTTTATTTCGACAAAAAGACGGATTGTTCATCGGATTTTTTTCGAACCTCCTCGAAGCGCGAATATATTCGTCTTTCCATGTGCCAACGCGTTGTTCAAAATTGCCCGAACCTCGTCCTTGCTCGAATCATTTGCAGCCACGTGCAAAAGCGTGTTGTTGGGAAAACTGCCGTGAATTTTGAGAGGCGGATAAGTCGGAGTCTTCTCGCTCGAAGGCGACTCGTGCCATGTAGTCGCATAAAACAGAGGAGAAATTCGGCTCACTTCTGAAATAAATCTGTGTACAACGAAACCGGTGATTACGTGAAAAAACATACATTTGTAAAAAAAGGAGAGCCCATCCCGACCCATCCCGACGAAAACGAACCCAAACCAACTCAAACATACATTCGTAAAAAAAGCCCATTCCGACAAGATGACGAAAAATAATTTTGAAAACCTCACACGTCTTTCAAAAATGTATCCAAAAAGACCGAACTGTCTTTTTTTTAAAACCTAGATTTTACTTGTTCATTTTATTCTAGTTTTTTCGAGAAAAATGAGCCCATCCCGACCCGACGAACCCAAATATACATTTGTAAAAAAAAGCCCATCCCGACAAGACGACATGTGTCGGCTTACTTCTGAAATAAATCTGTTTACAACGAAACGGGCGAGTACGTTAAAAAACATACATTTATAGAACAAATGAGCCCATCCCGACCCAACAAACCGAAAGATGCATTCGTAAAAAAGCCCATCCCGAAAAGATGACGAAAGACAATTTTTGAAAACCTTACAGGTGTTTCGGAAATGTATCGAAATTGGCCGAACTGTCTTTTTTAAAAAAACCTAGATTTTACTCGGTGATTTTTTGCTAGTTTTTCGAGAAAAAAATGAGCCCATCCCGATCCAACGAACCCAAACATACATTTTTAAGAAAAGGCCCATCCCGACAAAATAACGAAAAAAATTTTTGAAAACCTCACGCGTGTTTCGAATTCATTTAAAAAAAACCTAGATTTTACTCGTTGATCTTTTTTCTAGTGTTTTTCGGGAAAAATGAGCCCATCCCGATTTGACTGAACTGTCTTTTAAAAAAACTATATTCGTTGATTTTTGCTAGTGTTTTTCGAGAAAATATGAGCCCATCCCAACCCAACAAACCCAAACATACATTCGTAAAAAAAGCCCATCCCGTAAAGATGACAAAAAACAATTTTAAAAACCTCACAGGTGTTTCGAAAATGTATCGAAATTGGTCGAACTGTCTTTTTTAAGAAACCTAGATTCTACTCGTTGATTTTTTGCTAGTTTTTCGAGAAAAAAATGAGCCCATCCCGATCCAACGAACCCAAACATGCATTTTCAAGAAAAGGCCCATCCCGACAAAATAACGAAAAACAATTTTGAAAACCTCACGCGTGTTTCGAAAATATATCGAAAATGACCGTACTGTCTTTTTTCAAAAACCTAGACCTCAATCGTTGATTTTTTCCGTGTTTGTCAAGAAAAAAATGAGTCCATCCCGACAAGATGACGAAAAATAATTTTCAAAACCTTGCCCGCGTTCCAAAATTGTGTCGAAAACAACCGAACCGTCTTTTTCAAAAACCTAGATTTTACTCGTTGATTTTTTGACCAGTGTTTTTCGAAGAAAACGAATGAGCACATCGCGACCCAAAAAACTCAAACCAACTTAGACAAATTCAAAAATACATTTATAAAAAGAAAACCCATCTGGACAAGATGATGAAAAATAATTTCGAAAACCTCACACGTGTTTAAAAAATGTATCGATAAAAAACCTATCCTTTTTCACAAGGTCTAGATCGCGGTCGTCGATTTTTGGACTGGTGTTTGCGAAAAAAAATCACCCGACCGATTCCACATAGAGTGGCCCATGTACATGTATTTTCGAAGCAGGCTCAATCAATCTTCCCCTTCAAGACTCGTTTCGTAAAGACCGTGAAACAAGGAATGCTAAACTTTGTCAATGTGTGGCGTAAAGAAAAACACGCGGAGAACGCGGAATTACGTGAAAAAGAGTTATACCATATGCCTGCGAGGCACAATACAAGTACACGTTTTTTTTTCCACAGTATACACGGACTGCACGCTTCGGTAATCCCACATTTTCCCGTCGAGAAAATGAGCGATTATCTATTTTGAAGAATAAAGAAAATAACGTTAGCAATGCTAAACGGAACATTAGCTACTCGTCAGTCAAAATTACAGACGTTTGTATCCGTCGTATTTGCACAAATGCCGTGACGTCATATCGACAACAAGTTAGTGAGGTTAGGCACGGCGTTTGGAGGTTAGCAGCGTCCATTCGA
The DNA here is from genome assembly GCA_944452715.1 of Ophion slaviceki. NCBI lineage: Eukaryota > Metazoa > Arthropoda > Insecta > Hymenoptera > Ichneumonidae > Ophion > Ophion slaviceki. The sequence continues at coordinate 4,133,044 of OX101785.1, read as the reverse complement.
CACGAGATTGCCTCGTCGAATGTTCGCGCGGTGACCTCCGGTTTTGTTTTTTATCGGACAACCTACGTAACGTCTGACGACACGTTGTGCCGTCTCGATTTTCTCGATGTTACATTGTCAAACGTATATATGTATGCATACACGCGGTACGTTATTGACTGAAAGATAGCCGACTATCTCGCCGAATCCGTAAATACCGATATTCAAATGAGTTAAAGGCGATATCGTGCGGTTCGAACTTTCGAATCTCTTTCACGATAGGCGATAGCAGCGATAACGAACAAATACGTGCAACGATGAGAACATTTCGCAGCGTAATCTTGAATGCTTTCTAAATGCATAAATTCCAAGGGAATCCAAACAAACCGAGACTCATGGCAAAGAATTTCAACTCACCTCTCGTAAACGTCTGTACTGTATTTTTTGTTCAGAAATAATTCGAAACTGAAAAATTTCTGCCTCTTCCGCAATTTCTCGTCGATCAGGTGAGCGATGTTGACGGCTTTTCGGTCTGGCGGAATCGGCACGTGGCTACCTTCGGGATTCGCATCACTTTCGGCCGAATTCGACGACGTTAGCTTCGGAGACAAAGTTTTGGTAGTAGATTTATTTGTTTTGGAAATGCGATTGTTCGTCGTGGCGTCGGGCATCGTGACGACGCTGTGATGTTGACCAAATGAGAGCGGAGCATTCACTGCATCATTTCTAACTCTTGTGTACATTGGATGAATCGATAAACTGGAATCTGTTGTAATCCTCGCGGAAGCTGCCTGTAAGAATTCTGAAAGTGGAACGTTTGACTCTGGCATGTACGGACAAATTCCACGCATACATACAAGCGCGGAACTTGATTTTCTTTTGCCTCGTGTTATTCATCTTTGAGCAATCGCTGCTCGAAACTTTCGGCTATCTCTCTCGCACTCGTTTTACGGCTGATGACACCAACTTAAGAGACAAGTTTGAAAAAAAAGTTCGTTTTTTCGACCAACATTTTCATATAAAAAGTGACATGTTTTTGAAAAATTTCAATTAATCGAAAAAAGCGTCGTACTTGACTGTCAAAGCAATCTAAGAAGCTACAGTTCAAATTTCAAGACGATTGGACGAAAATTGTTCGAGTTCTGCTGCGTGCCGATTTCAAAAACATGGTTTTGGAATCGGCAAGCGGATGATTTTTTTCAGTGCTCTGATGCCACCTATCGGTATAAAATAAAACTTTTTCAGTCGGTAACTTTTTCTCCAAAGATAATAGGCTTACAAGATTCGAGAACTGCGCCTACCGGCCTAAACAAATATGAATCATATTTTTTAAGGTTAAAAGGATTTTTTTTAAGTGTTCCAAAAAAACGTTTTTTTTTTTCGGAAATTGTACCGTGGTGTCCTCCCTCAAAACTGAGGGGTTAAGCTACTGTGGAAATCGAAAGAAAATAAATACTCCCTTAAAGCAAATAAAAAAAATCAAAGAAAAAAATTGAAATATGTTTAAAAATGATTTCAGATTTCAGATCGACCGGGGGCCTTCTTTAATTATTCATATTTTTAATTTCTTTATTACATTTTGAACTGCTTTAACTATTCATATTTTTTAAAATGAAATTTGGTAGATAAGGTTGTTAATGTACATACAAATAAACGTCCAAACGATTTTTCAATCATGTAACTTATTGCTTTGAAATTGATTTTGGGAATAACCCTGATTATCGGTCATCACAGTAGCCTAACCCCTTAAACGCGCTTCCCTAAAAACCACTTTTTTCGAGAACCTCGTCCAAAATAACTCAAAAACTATCCGATCGATCATTTTGAAATTTTGCACACTTCTAGATAACATAATTATCGTCTATATGAACCTAAACTTCTTCGAAAATTGTTTTCAAAAGAACTACTTCTTTTCGTTCACAAATACTATAGTAGACATTTTATGAAAAATCAAACATTTTTTCAAACACGTGCCATTTTTGGAATTCCCACTTATCTTTTGATTTTTTAGGTTCACATAGAACGTGTGGGTCTTAGCAGTCTAAAACGGCTTGGCTCTGATGTTTCAGGTCAATACACCGGACGTTAGGGTTGTACGCCTTGGAACAACTCAAGCGGCAACTACCTCAGAGGCAAGTGTCGTACAGACAGTATTTTTTAATAAAAAAATTGTAACGCGAAAAATGTTATAATATGTACATAAACCATCCTGCAAAAATAAACAGTTTCGACTCAAAAATTGAGACAATTGGCTTATTTTCAGCTGCATAAAGGGATCTCCCCTTTTAAATTAGGTAACTAAAAAATGTACTAAACGAACGCAATTGTAATCGAACTATCAATTAGACTCTAACACCAATGAATTAAGACGAATTAACACCTCATCGCGGTCGGTATGGTAGAGCAATTGTAGATACCCAAAAATCTCTGAAACGGCTCTTCAGATCCCGTCGAAACTTTGCCAAACGACGTCAAATAGATAGACGAACAGCTGTCTGCCCCTCAAATTTTCTGAATTTGAGAAAAAAACCGTAGATTGGCTTATGATAACCCGATCTACGTTTTTTTCACAAATTCAGAAAATTTGAGGGGCAGACAGCTGTTCGTCTATCTATTTGACGTCGTTTGGCAAAGTTTCGACGGGATCTGAAGAGCCGTTTCAGAGATTTTTGGGTATCTACAATTGCTCTACCATACCGACCGCGATGAGGTGTCATTCCGTCTTAATTAGAATTATCATTTTATCAAATAAAGCTACGTAGAATAATGGTTGCGAAAAATAAACGCGTGTCCGGGTCGTTTGTATAAAATAATGTATTACTATATATTACAGAACTCCCAGGACTGTGGTGACATCGGTAGCAACAAAGGCCACTAGAATTTGCTTCAATTTGCCAATGTGTGTTCCACCGTCTTTGTAGATTAGTTAGGACTTCGCACTGTAGTTGCCATGGAGGTAGATTACAGGAGTCCGAACTCTACTCCGTGTTGCCGGCAGTGGAACGAGTGCGCGAGTGCGATGCCATAAAGGCGTGTACGCATGATCGCGGGGCACCCGTACGGCAAGATACAACGTGGCGCGATCTACAGTCGAAAGTCGTGCAATTTTTTTCTCAGCCGAAATAATACATACGTCGTTTTCCATGCAGACGCATGTTCTCTGTTCACCGGCGATAGCGTGCACGTGAGGCTGCGTGAGGCTTTCAGGCATCGTCCACGAGTATCGGTCCGCGTGCGCGACGACGATCAATTACTCCTCTTTCTCCATTAAAAACCGAGTGACAGTTCATAAAAAATAAAATGTCGTGGCTATTGGGTTATCGAAATACTCAACAACCGCCCGATTTCGGCCAATACGTTCAACCACCACCGGCATCGGGTTCCGGAGGTACCGGCGGCGGTGACCAGCCACCGTCCCAGAATTTAACCAAAACGCAAATGGATGCTTATAGATTCGATTCGAGCGCGCTCGAAAGAGCCGCAGCCGCAGCGAAGGAACTCGAAAAATCAAGTAAATTCTCCTTCAAACCTACCCGATTCACGATATTTTCATCACCGACACTCGTGTTATATAATATTACGTAAGAAAAAAAAAGCCAACGTACTTTTGAGGTTAGGGCCGACTGTGCGCTGTCGAGTGGCTAACGCTCCACTGAGGCGGCCTTTCGACTCTGGGGTGATGCAACGATAAAGAAAAAATATCATCATTATAATTTCAACGAGTTACGAAATTATCGATACCCAAATGTACTTTGATTGACGTTCTTCCGTTTCCAAGCCAAATCAGGAAATAGAAAAGTTTGTTCAATTTTTCAATAACTTTACATACATTGAAATTGAATGACCCGAGAGTCCGATGTTGAATTCCAATGGAACGTTGGAATATCCATCCCAAAATTACATTTCTGCCTGCCGATTGTGATTTGTATTTGTCTTGCGTCTAATGGCTTTTTGTCGCGCAGGTCATGCGCTACAGGCGCTGGAGCTGTCGAAGTTGCAGGAGACGACGAGACAAGTGGAGATGCAAAAGGACCTGAAGGCGTACGAAGCTGCGATAGAGGAGATGAAGGTCCGTCAGAAGCAAGTGGACGGCGAGGAGCGTCGAAAGACGATGCAGGAAGAGACGAAGCAGCACCAGATGAGGGCTCAGTATCAGGATCAGCTGTCGCGCAAGAGATACGACGAGCAATTGGTACAGCAGCAGAGAGTGAACGACGAGAATCTCAGGAGGCAGGAAGAATCGGTGGCTAAGCAAGAGGCGATGAGAAAAGCGACGATAGAGCACGAGATGGAGCTCAGGCACAAGAACGAAATGAGAAAATTGGAGGCCGAGTTGAGGGCCAAAGCGAAGATCGACCGTGAGAATCAGGATCTCAATTTGGAGCAGATAAGATTGAAAGCTTCCGAGAAACGTATAACAGTGCTCGAGTCCATAAAAACTGCGGGTTCGGTTTTGGGCTCGGGTGCGACAGCGCTCTTGCGAGATTGGGACAAGATTCTCGCTGCAGCCGGCGGTCTGTCGCTTCTGGCTTTTGGCGTCTACTCGGCCAAGGGATCGACGGGTGTGGCCGCTCGATACATCGAGGCGCGCCTCGGCAAGCCTTCCCTCGTACGCGAGACGTCGCGTTTCTCCGCTCTCGACACCGCCAAACATCCCATTCAAGCGATAAAGAAACTTCGCGAAAAGCCCAGCGACGCTCTCTCCGGTGTGGTTCTCGCGCCGAAACTCGAGGAACGATTGCGCGATATTGCTATAGCGACGAAGAACACCAAGCAAAATCGTGGCATGTACAGAAATATATTGATGCACGGTCCACCGGGCACCGGAAAGACAATGTTTGCCAAAAAGCTTGCTCAACACTCCGGTATGGATTACGCTATATTAACGGGCGGTGATCTGTCGCCTCTCGGCCGGGACGGCGTCACAGCGTTGCACAAGGTCTTCGACTGGGCGTCGACCTCGAGAAAAGGCCTTTTGCTGTTTATCGACGAGGCCGACGCGTTTTTGCGCAAACGCTCGAGCGAGCACATCTCCGAGGATTTACGAGCGATGCTCAACGCTTTTCTTTACAGAACCGGCGAGCAGAGCAACAAATTTATGCTCGTACTCGCGTCGAATACCCCCGAACAATTCGATTGGGCGGTCAACGATCGTCTCGACGAGATGGTCGAATTTATGCTACCCGGAAGGGAGGAACGCGAACGTCTCGTTCGTTTGTACTTCGACAAATTCGTTCTTCAACCGGCCACCGAGGGCAAGAGACGGCTCAAAGTTGCTCAATTCGATTACAGCGCGCTTTGCAGCAAAATGGCCGAGCTCACCGAGGGCATGTCCGGACGAGAATTGGCCAAATTGGGAGTAGCGTGGCAGGCCGCGGCATACGCCTCGGAGGACGGCGTTCTCACCGAACAAATGGTCATCGACAGGTGTATGGAAGCAGTCAAACAACACAGACAGAAGGTACGATCGGTTTGTCGCGATTCTCTTGTTTTTTTTGTCTCGTTAGGAGGGAAAATGAATCGCGTTGGAATCTCGCCGTGATAAATACGGACGATTTTGTTTTGCAGGTACAATGGCAGAGCGAACAGGAGAGACAAGAGTCAAAGTCTATTTACGCTGGAGAAAACGACACGACGATTCAAGCCCCGAAACAGCAACTCGCGATAGAACCCGCACCCACACATCCGCTAGCAACTGCTTGAAATTTATACATCGATGAAATCGTTACTCGCCATTGCCCGAAGCATTGAAAAAACAAATACATGGATCGGAAAGCGGGTCCGTGCGGCAAAAAAAAAAGTACAAGGGCTAATGCGTGGAAAAACCTCACGTGCCGTGTCACAAAGCACAAAAGTGTAAAAAAACTACTAAAGACACAGACTTAGGAACGTTATCGATGACAAATTCGTAGAAATTCAAAATGTTACTCCATCATTCGTATTCAGGCCGCTTAGTCGATTTGTCGAAACGCCAGAAAATGAACATTCTGCCCGACCGTAAGTGTAGTCCAGCCAGGCCGTTCACTTTACGATAATGACGAAAAAAAATTGCGGGACAAGAGACACCTTAGGTTGATTACGGTGCAAGAATTCTCGTGCGCCATGTCGTCAGCATTTCGTCGCATTTGGGGATCTCCAGTTAACATATATTTCCAATTTCCAGTTGGAATTCCGTTCGTAAGTTTGTTGACTACAATTAGCATTGTACATAAAGACTTGCAATATTTTATGAACGCCCTTTCCTATATTTGTTTATTTTTATTTAATGTAAACGTAAAACGGTTGATAAAATATGTACTTGGTTGCTTAAAAAATGAGCGACGTGCAATTGTGTTATTCTTTTGCCCGCGAGACAAGATTTATTCCTTTACAGTACGTACTCATTCGTAGATTCAGTAACCATTCAATCATTCTTATCGTTGAAGGCAAAGAAATGTACTTTTTCAACATACCAAAAATATACTGCTTTGGTGCCATGATTTATTGGTAAGTAATCACAAGTGGCAAAATTCTACACAAATATTCTTCCATCTTTCGCGTGTTGAAAGAGCGAAGGAAGGCCACGTTTGGTGCAAAAAGATCTCCGCCTCCAATCGCGCAATAAATATATTGATAACAGATAAATCGTTGCAAGAGTGTTTTTTTTTTAGAACGAAATATTGACATCGTTACGTGACAAATTGCGATGAATTGACTGTGAACAACGGATTTTTTGTTCAACTATAAATTACATACCAGCGATAAGTGGGGGAAATACATGGAATTTTAACAATTTGACAAACTCGACAAAAATATTTATTACGCCCGCGATATAAACTCATTACGATCGTAGAATCATGGATAATTTGTTCTCCGTCGTATCCTTCGCAAGTAAGGTATATTTGTATATTGAATAGTGTGAAAAAGCACAAATTCGTATAAGATGGTAAACTAAAAAAAAAACGCGTGTCTAAACGAGAGGTAAAAAAACAAACCCACGCGAAGAAACTGGAAAGGAATTATATATATATATATTTATATATCTATATATATATATAGTTTTCGCACAGCCCGGTTAATCTTTTATATTGTTAGTTACTTTGTGAGAAAAATCATGAGCCTATTTACACATTATGAAAAGAATAAAAATTTAAAAATGATAATTAAACGCAAACGCTAAGGAATTAGCTGTTATCGCTGCGGCTATCTCGCGATACAATTAATTTTTATGGATAAACATATTTAAATGATTTTCAAATGCGCGTTAATAAAAACTTAATGATTAGACAGTGATAGCGAGAATATAATTTCTTAGCTCTTTCTTCCTTCAAGTCTATAATGCATTCTATCAAAACAAAGGCGTTTCAGTCTCTGACAGCAAAAAAGGGGCGATTCATTTTGGCGAGCATACGCGACTCGAATACGCCTCGAATCGTGACATCACTTGACCCCCTTTTTGTTTTTTTTTGTATTCTGGTTGTTTGTTTCTTTATCTATTTCTACAATTCAACGAATTAATAACGAATAAAATTCGATTTAATCTCTAACTCTCAGTCCCCAAATGCTCGTTCTTCTAACGCCAACGGTTGGTCGGGCGACCGAACTGTAAAGGAACTTGTTGATTTCCGTGCCACCGCAGTTAGCTCGAAGAGAGGCCAGTATCGGCTCGGCCATCAGGCCGAAAACGTCGAGATACAAGAGGGAGGGCATATACGAAAGTCTCAAGTAAGCCGTTGGTGGTATACTGTAACAACGACTCAACGACAAATGCTCCAATTTTGTGAGCGTTAGAAGACTGTGGACGGTGTTTATGGTTAACAATGTACAGTCACTCAAATCCAACTCGACGACGGCAGAACAAGCGTTAACGAGTTTTTTCACGTCTGTAACGAACAAAGAGGACGGTATTGAAAGTTTCGCAAACGTATCAAGGTATCAATTTCACGGGAAAGATCGGGCCAACGATCGATTTCACAGGTAATTACAGACAACGTAGAAATTACGACTCACCGTCGTCCGTTATCGTTTTTCTGCATCCGGCGATGTTCAGGCGAGTTATCGAGGACGGTAGAATTTCGCACAATAACGATATTGCCGTAGAGTCCAGCGAGCACCATGCCATGTTGAGTGAATTTAATCTGAAAGTATGCGTTTCGATTGAAGAATCATTCGCGTTGTAGTAAAGTTGCAGCAAACTTTTTCTTCGTTTCAATTACCTCGTTAACGTCATAAGATCCTTGACACCCTCGAGGTCTATTCCCTCGCACATTGTTAAATTGAGAACGGTAAGATCGACGTTTCGACTGATGGCTTTGCAGCAAGCTCTGTTAAGGGTACACTTCTCGAGGGACAATTTCTTCAAGTGCCTACAGTGGGACAATAGAGCGGCTAAACCATCGGCGGAAATGACCGCCATCGAGAGATCGAGGTACTGAAGTTTACTGACATAATCGTCGGTGATAACGTCGGAAATTGATTGAAAGCTCGGATCGTCGCAGGATGAATCGGTGCTCGTTTGAAAAACCGGGTCTGCTATTTCGGCCTGTGCTAATCGAAGAATTTGTACGCCGCGCGGCAATATGTGTCCCAGGGTACCCTCGACGAGGACTTTACCACCGAGGTCTAAACGCGTCCAGAGTGCCTCGTCTCGAGCAATTTGACACCATCTTTTGCAAACAAGCATCGAGCGGACCTGCAAGAAAGTATGTAAGTCATCTTTATCGCTTTACGTATTTTAGCGACAAGTCAAGCGGTTACCCGACCAAAGGGTATACGCGAAAAAGTTCTATTTCTTACCAGGCATTTCTTTGGCAGCCACTTTAGTATCGACAAAATCATTTCGTCCGACAATTTGTTAAATATATCCTCGCCTGAGAACGATGGCCTTTTCTTCCGCCTGTACAAGCAGAATTGATCTATATCAGACTTGTCGGACACCAATATGGAATCGTCCTTCGTGAAACTGTGCTTTCCCTCTTGGAAATTTTCCGGCTCTACCCGCGACGAATAGCCTGATTCGTTTTCCATCGTTGTGTATGTCGCTGGATCTTCCATTTCGAACGTATCGTGCTCCAACCTTCGTAATCATTTCGTTAAACGTTTTTCATTTTTACACCGTTACAATCAGATGCTGTTGTGCTTCAATGTCTGAGTTGAGGAAAAGTCCGTGTATCTCGTACTCAGGTATCAAATGGTAATGTGACGCTCGTGACTAATGCTTCCGTGTGCACGATCGCACCTCCATTAAGTAAAGCAAAATATTTGGCATTGCGCTACAACGATGGATGATAATTCTTGTTCGTTCGTAGTCTTGAATATGTAGTGCTCTCGGTGTGCTCTTATGATTATGCTTAAGGGGTTAGGCTACTGCGAGGGATTTGAAAAATCGATAGTCGCTTGAGGCAACTCAAATTCAAAGGTCCATTGTATGGTGCGAGAATCGCAGATTGAAGGTAAACTTATGATTACAATGATAGAATTGCTTTAAACTTTAAACACTTGATTCTCGAAACAGAGCTTTCCAAACCGGAGTACACGATTTCTCTACATCTAATAAGCGAATTGACTTGAAACTTCGTACAATTATTCAATTTCATAGCAGTTTAGGCTTGACCGACGTTTTTCTTCTTAACATTTTGTTCTCATTAGTTATTAACAATGTCATTTTTCCTTGAAAAATCGAAGATGAAGTTATATTTTTAAATATTTTCGACCGTTGAAACTCGATAACAAAATAAAGCCCGAACAAGTTTAGCCAATATTATCTATTTTAAGAAAAAAACTCGTTTTTTTGTGTTTCGGATCAACCGGGTAATCAAAATTAGTAAAACGGTGAGTCTCTCACATTCAAAGGTCCTTCACGAGATTGTTTATAATTTCTTTGATTATTAATATTTTTTAAATGAACATTTTTACACAACTTTGTTAATGTACATGCGAATAAATGTCCAAACGATATTCCAATCATCTTACTTATTTCTGACAAAATTAATTTCTTCAAATAAGCTTGATTTTCTGGTTGTCACAGTAGCCTAACTCCTTAGTCCAACAAGTTTCATAGTTTTCTAAATAAATGAATAAACATTACCGATCCAATTCCGCACCGTCATACTTGGAACGGAAACCTCTTTCCTGTTTGCCCGATTCAAGTTTTTCGCACTCCGGCAATTGTCTGCTGCTCTCGGAGCTCGTAGGCGATATCGTGTGCTCCTGTGAATTCAATTTTTTCATACCGTCGTGGCTAGCCTCCTCGTCCTCCAGCATGCTCACTCCCATGTCCTCCAATATCTCCGGTTCCATGAGACTCGTGTCGCCCGGACAGGCCCATCTCGCCCCGTTCTTAGAAGCACTGTTCAACGTGCTGTTCAAATTGTTGTTGCAACCGTCGTCCAGGCGCATGCGTTTGCTGCGAATGCAAAGAAGGTCAGCGAACGTTCGGACGTTGCAAAAACGGATCGTTCAAGATTTGCTTGAAATTTTTGCAACGGACAATGGCGACGAAATATCGAGTAAGAATCAACCTGTTCCACCAGGGCGAAGCTCGAGCGTCTTCACCCATGATCCAATCCGTTCGAGCGTAATGCAACAGCCGACAAAAAATTAACTCTTCTTCGGGGAAGCTATACTTGTACAAACGTTAGGCCCTAAACGAATGGGCGGCAAAGTTTTTAGCCTGTCGGAGCTCGCGAAAATTTGCAACCTCCTCGTTGGTGCTCCAAAGGTCGGCCCGACGAGTGAGCAGAAAAAATGTAAACATCTTTGGAATTCGTGCGGAAATAGATAGCGTCGCTTTCCTCCTCAAAATTAGCGATTATTCTTGTAAAAGTTGAAATTTCGTCGGTCCAATTGTAACGGACATATTTGAAAATTCATAGAAACAAAATATAATTTCCATTGCGGTGAGTTCCCTTTGATGAAACAATATTTAACAATCGTTTCATTTATCGCGACGCAATGGCATTTAACCATGAGAATTTGAGGATGAGAGAAAACACATTTCTAGTGCAAAGAAGCCATGGAAAAATGCCTAAAAGCGAACTAAACGTTTTTGCTACCTATCGCGTTCCATATGTAAAATCTTTCGAATCTTTCTGGAGGTAAGAACAAAACAAAAAAAAAGAAATAAAAAAACACGTTCGCGGAAATGACGCGCACTCGAGAGAAATCCAAGTTTTCTCCCAAAATAGTCGATCGTTTCTGATAGAATTGAAGGTCGTACGAATATCGGTTATAACCGCGCGCGTATAAGGGTGTGAGTAAGTTTTTTTTCGCTTGGAGGGAACTACCTTCGATACCAACAAGTTTCCGACGAAATATCCATGCCCAAATTCGACTCGAGCGCGAGAGACACTATGGAAAATGTCGAAGTGGAATTTTCCTTTGTCGTGAGCGACGTGAGAAAGGAAATTCTTGTGGGGGAGGGATTTTCTTCATTTCGGGGGGGGTGCGAATACTGTTCCGGAGAATTTTTCCTTAACCTTAATATATACCTGGGCGCGCGCACCTGCGCTCCCTTTGGGAAAAGAGCAACAGGTAACGGTAGAAACGAAGGAAAAACGAATAATGGAAAAACGTATATATCTTTTCCCTCGTCGAAGAATCAACAAAAACACACGAGGAAGGAAATTTCATCGGAAACTTAAATCGAAATAGAAAAAAAAAATCAAGAAATCTGCTTACCTCTCGGGTGACGGATATTCCTCGTTAATTTCATGATATTCCTCGTTTAATATCGTATTTACAGTCTCACCGGTATTCATCTTTTTGGCGGATTATAACGTTTCTACACTCGTGTAAAATTCGTTCGCTACTGGTCGACCGATCGAGTGGCGTTAAAACCCTCCACTGGCGGGATCCTAATTTACTACGGCCTACGTCGTGATTCAACGGGATCTACAAAAACCTTCGAGTTCTATTGGTGCGTTGGCCGCCGTCGTTGATTTCGCGCGCGCTCATTGGCTCCCCACTCTTCGTGGCCTGTTTCGAGACGAGAGATTTTGCGCGCGCTCAAAGCCCGCGCAGTGAAACGCCAAGTGTCGCGGGAGGAGAAACGTTTTCAGCGCGGCAAAAGTACGCGGCATATTACATTTTTTTCTATTAACGCAGCGATCGGTTTTAACTCGTTCTTCGTTTATAAAATTGCGTTTTCGAAAAAACATCGAGCGTAACGTGTTTCGTCGTGGTCGAGTACCGACTTTGCAACATGGGTTTTCTTTTTTCGCGAGTTCGGAAGGAACGTGGAAATGTACGTTTAACAATAAATGCGGTGTGACGTGTCAGCGGAAAAAGTATATACGGATTATAAAGTATGTTGGATGATCTTACGTTAATCTAAGTTCAATTAAGTTTCATAGTGGACGCATAACGTATACGATGAATCATTTTATTATCGATATTACGCAATCTTTTTTTTTGCATTCGTGACGCATTTCTAAAAAAAGCGACGGTCGATGCTCCTTGCCCGTTTAGCAAGTTATTCCAGTCCAACTCTACGGTAAAATTTTTCGAACATTTTTCGACTTCGATCACAGGGTCGAGAATGGTCGCAAATTATAATTGAGATTTCCTAGAGGCATACGTGGTATAACCTCAAAAAACATCGCTAATTCCAATGCCTCATATTCTTGCACCATATTTAGGTATGTAAGATCCTGGAGCTTGTATTTCCTCATCCTCATAAGAAATTCTAAGCGTGTAGTGTGAATCTAAGGTTTAGGAGGGCTGACTATTTTGCAGATGGATGTGGAAAGATACGAGTTTTTTTGTAGACGTAAATTTGTCAGATAAAAGCTTAAGGGCATGTACAAGATCAATGATACTGAAGGTTGCACTTTTGGAATGCAACGAAATTATTTTTTTCGGGCACATTTAGGTTACAAATATGACGGAAATATTTTTGGAGATCCTTATTGGGGACCCATAACCTAAAACTGCAAACGGAAAGTTTAGATGGTAATAAAAATAAAGGACTTTCGTTGCGTACCAACAATGCAAACTTCAACATCACGATCAACATAACCTCACTAATTTTCCAATCGTGTTTTCTCAAAGATGGTTAAGTTTTTTAGGAAAAAAAGAGCATTAGGCTCTGGAGAATTCCCTGACGCAGAGCTTGACGATTTATTTTGCTCTAAATATTATTCATCTTTGGGAAATCTCTGTTTGAAAAATTGAACTTTCTCTTGCACTCATATGTTCCGCGGTACACCTTAACCGCAAAGTCCGTGTAAGATTTACAACATTGTCAGAAAATGAGCACAATTTTCATACATCATGGATCGTCCAAGATTTTCTATGACAGTTTCATCTTCATCTAATCTAAATTATCTTGAAACTGACCTGTAGCGGATCTGTGTATTTCTTCAGTCATTTTATATTTCTATAATTCCGCAAAACTAAGCAAATGTTCTTTTATTAAAAAGCTCTGGTTTTTCCAGTGTCAACAATAAAAAAACGTCCAAATACAACAAAATTAATATTTCTGAATCCCTTTTATTTCTACTGGCATATTTTGCTTGCGAAAATTCGTCAAACATTTTTTAAGATATTTATTCAGCGATCTATAATTAACATTTTCTTAAAATGGATCTATAGTAATAAAAATAAGAAAAACAAAATGTAAAAATGAACTTTTGTTGTGTTGCAACGATGCAAACTTCATGCACTTCATTGGTTCCACTTCATTGGTGGAATGCAACGCGAGATATTTCAAATTTTCTTTATTTTCATTACAATCCTTTCTTTCCTCATAGATTAAAACCGTAGATCGTTCATGACGATGAGAAAAATCATTTGAGTGATTGTTGTACCCCAAAACGGCGAAAAAAAGTGAGCGATAGAAGAAAAATTATTGGGTGTACAACTTAATAGGGTCCGTTTTTTGTTTAAGATACACACTTATTTGAATGATAAAAAGAATTAACACATTAATCAAAATATTGTCCATCGCTAGCCACTACTTTTCCCCATCTTTCTGGTACATTTATGAATTCCGTCACGGAAGAAGCGTTCATCTTTCGAAGCCAAGAATGGATCGAGCCAATTTTTGATACCCTGTTGTGACGTGAAGCGTATTCCAGTCAAAGCGTTCTGCATCGATCGAAACAAATGGTAGTCGGAAGGGGCAAGGTCTGGGCTATAAGGCGGGTGAGTCAGAATTTCGCACCTGCTATTTTCCAAATAGTTTTTAACCACAATAGCAACGTGAGGCCGAGTGTTGTCATGTTGAAAGATTATGGACTCGTGTCTGGTCGCATATTCTGGACGTTTTTCGGCTATAGCTCGCTTTAAATGGATCAATTGTTCCCTGTAGCTGTACACCATAAAGTTCCACAAGCATTCGGTGGGCTTCCGCTGCACTTTTCTTCCAATTAAAACAGAAAATCAACACCGCGCAAATGGTGCTTATTTGGGACGAAAGTCGGAATTTTCACCGCAGTGAAAATTAGACTTGACACGCAAAACTCAAAGGTCTGTAAACGATATTTGGTTAAGAGATGTTGATACTTCACGATACAGCAAAAATCAGCTGTTGCCTTCAACCATTTATAGCACCTAGAGCCATCTTTTGAAAACAGACCGAACTAAGTTGTACACCTAATAAATTTTGTCGTACACCAATAAACTTCAACATCATTTAGCTACAGGCTTTGTTCGTATGTCATTAAATTTCGTATCCTTGCAATGTAATAAAAGTTTCTTTTTAATTTTCTAATTTTCCAAAGCTAAATTCAAGCTACCAAAATCATAAACATTTTTTAGGATTCTTATTTAACAGTCTACAATCCAAGTTTGTCAAAAATGATTTTGAATAATAATACAAATAAGAAACGAAATGGAATTTTCGTTGCATTCAGATGCAGCTTGAACGCTGTTCGTTCTTTGCTCGGTTCACCCTATGTGTAGTGTAACGTGGGTAAGGAGAATATGCATGCACAAAAGACGTATGTGTGAAAGTGTAACAGGGGCACGATTTTCAATGACAGAGCCCACGCATTTTCATGTCTTCCCAATGTATCTTCGCGTTGGTGCGTACCATTTCTGAAGTATTTTTGCGGTGATTCAATCTTGGATCTTTCGCTCCGAAGGTACGATCGTACCACCAACCGTAACTGAAACACACGAGCATCGAAAAGTATCGATACAAAATTGAACCAAATTTGTCGGTCGAACGAATCGAACAGTTTGTTCGATTGAAAAATGAGCTATCACCTCTGGCTACTGAGTAACGGCCAGCGATAAATATCTCGCGGTTTTTGATTATCTTTCTTTATCGTCGCCTTCACTGCCTCGGCGACGTCGTAATTTTTCTTCACCTCCATTTCTTTCGAGTAAAATTTTGGCGTCACAAAATCAGCTGAGAATTACGGAAAATTACCGAACACGATACAATGTGTCGTATAGAAATAAAATGATGATAATAGGAAAGGGAGGCTTTTTTGTACTCTCGATTTTCGACGGACGGACGTCCGAACGTCCACTCATCTGATGTTTCGGAAAGCACAATTTGAATGGTGGTTTTTCCGATTTCTTCCTAGCGACGGATCCAGCCTGGCCACTGCCTCGAGAGTCCGACGTATCCACCAACATTTTCTTTCTCCTTGGTTCGTTTTTCCAATAGTTTCCGATTATTCGAGTTGGCTAATTTCTTCCTGAATTTCACATTGTATTTGAATGAAATTCGACTAGGTGGACGTTGAATGAAATTCGACTAGGTTGCATCGTTGGAATGCAACAAAAATAATTATTTTTCAATTGCTCAAATTTCTTTTGGTAAATCCTTGTTCGAAAAAAAGGCTCAATCATTTATTGAGTCGTTTATTTAGCGATCTAGAATACAAAGCTGCAAAAAAAATTGTTGTAAAATAATAAAAATGAGGAAATAAAAATATAAAAATGAATTTCGATTGCATTCCAACGATGCAAACTTCAAGACCATAAAGACAGTATACTTACCCGTTCATACATTATCAATTGGCAATTGCAATTGAAATACTGTGAGAATTATTATTGTTCACTGAACGAAAATATTCAAGGCAACGATTTTGAAGGAAAAAAATATTCCTCCGAAATTGGTGGAATATTATACCACCAATAAACAACAAAAAAAAAGAGTTTTGTAGTAATGAAGATTTTTTTAAAACGATGACGATCTCGTTCATCAATAAAAAAAAAACGAGTCATCAAAACGGAGGTTCCATAGTAATGAGGATTTGTTTAAAACGAATAAAAATCCACTTTTTAAGAATTTTACTGTAACCGATTTTCAGTATTAATTTTTTTTGTTTCAATTGAAAAAGAGAAGCGTAACTTATCGATAAAAGTTCCGGACAGGGAATTTCCAGTTGCAGCCCTTAATTCGTTCTAGCACTCTACCTGTCAAATATTCCGCGGTACTTATAATTGCAGTCCGATCATAAATGCAAATCGCAAAAGACTGAGGCTCCACTTTATCACACGCCGCGGAATCGTCTCCGTAGAAACTGGTGTGACGTCGTGCCGTCACTTTGAATATTTGATCGATACGCGCGCGAAGAATAAATCCAAAACCCCCTCCAGATCAATGTATTTCATTTGCAAGACCAAATACTCTGCCAAGGAATGTGCTTCTCGAAAGCACAGTAGCGGGTTGTGCCTTGTTGTAACAGCCGTGAACCGCTCATTTTTGAGATTGTTTTTTTTTTTTAGAAAATCGTGATGATTTAAATTACATTTAAATTTAAATTTCTACAAAAATTGGGTATGAAAAAAGTATCATTTGAAGTGAATTCAAATTTGATTAAAAAATTTGAACACAGGTGTAATTTTTTACTGTAATTTTTTTGTGTAACAATATTAAATTGTAATCGATTTACAGCTGATGTCTGGGAAGCACCTCTCAAAAACGTCTTTCACGGTAGTCAATGCCCTTCTCAACCGGGTTACCTGATATCAAAAATCAAACAGATTTCGTTATCATATTAGTTTATCCTATGATTGATCTAGGAATTTTCGAAATATCAAATTTAAAAAAATGGCGCGTATTCAAAGTAAAAGCCTTGATTGTTGCGAAAAATTGCATTTTTCGTTCATCAAATCGAAAGTATACACGGGGCAAAAAATCCTTTGATCAAATACTTTATTTTTACATTTAGAAAAAGCCCTAAAAAGTTCCAAAACATCAATGGAGCAGTTTTTGAGATATTTTGCTCGTCGACTTCGGAAACGTACTTTCGAGGAAAAAGCGTTTAAAGCGGGACATACATTTACAGCGATAAAAAAAATCGATTTCTTTTTTTTTTCTTTCTTTAAACGATAGAACTATATATGTAGAATATTTTTCTAAAATTTCAAAGCGAATTTCGACAAACTTCAAACGTTACAGCGCGTCAACGCTGTGCCTCACCGCTCGGATTCGGAGCGGTCGTGAACTTCAAACGCGTTTTTCTCAAAACTGCATTATCGAAATTGACGTGCAGGATTACTCGAAAACTATTGAGCCGATTGAGTTGAAACTTGGTAGTAAAAATATTGATAATATTGGTACCTTCTACTTGACGAGAATTGTTTTTGAAAAATTGAAAAAAAAAAACTACTTTTTTAATTCACAATTTACAGAAATGTTGCGTGAAATGTTGATTTCTTTGTAAATGCGTGCCATTTTCTTAAATTTGCATTCTTTTCATTTTAATAACCGTCACATAGAAACTATACAAGCTCCAACTGAAAAAATGTTTGAACGTTTTTGCATTTAAAGTGTACGAGAAGCTAGACTGCGCGCCAATTCGCAACTCCCGCGGCGATCTTGCTGTAACACTCTGCCACAGCTCCGTCATTTTGATGATGAATTAATTTTTAAAAATTGTTTTGTATACTTAAATACACTATTAAAGTATATCTAAAGTTTGATGATTATAGAATAATTATTACTTAAAGGAGAAGGCAGAGCCTGGATGTCGCGAATCGGGTTCTCCTTTCGCGTGGTGAAACTTGAAGACCTCCGAATTAACGTCGTTTTTTATTTTTGTTCCAATAGGCCTTAGTTGCTGAGATATCGCGATTTGAAAATTTGGGAGTTTCGGACGGAGCCAAGCCGGTTTCGGCTCGCGCGTAGAGTACGTTGAGCGTTGACGCTTGAGACAAGAGCGGCCGTAGCTAATACGGTAAGACGACGGACTGGCACTCTGAAAGTTCACGGTTCGCGACCCCATGCTTTTTTTTTAATTCAATTTTTTTATTATTTTATAATCTCTCATAAGACTTTGCACGTGCAGGTAAATAATATAAATGCAATACTTGTCTTTGTTTCATTCCAGGTACTCAATTCTTGATAAGGTTCGGCCGGAGGGGCGTTTTTCATTGGTCCGTCACAGGTAAAGACCAGTTTTCGGTCTGGTAATCCATACTGCTATATAGAGCATATGTCATCAGTTTCACTGCAATTCTCGACCAGGCAAAACGTATTATTCACTGTGAAAATATTATTTGTGCAAAAATGAAAGACTGTCCAAGTACTTCTGGAGCCGGCAATTCAGCTCCTTCGGAGAGTAAAATCAATGATTACGAGTTTCAACATTCAAAAGAAGACGTCACTGATGCCGTATATGAATGTGTTAAATCCTTGCGTCGTAAGAATATCGTTTTCGAAACCGGAAGTGGAAATCCTTCGATAAAATCAACCGTTCTCGCCGAGAAGATGGTCGAACAAATAATAACGACCATAGAAAATGCGGACCTGACAGAAACGGCGGAATTATTTTTGGAAGATGAGAAGATGGGAATTTTTGAGGAAGGCCAAATGACTGCTACATCCCCCGATTATTCACTAATCAAATCTTCATCGACGTCATCTTCAGACTCTGCGTCAAGTGAATATTCTCCATCCCCAAAAATACCTCGTGTCACTACACACATTCCATTAGACACGAAAATAAAAATTGTTAATATGGCGAGGGAACACCCGAAGTGGTCGGTAAATACTCTACAAAAGAACGGAGGTTCTGTGTTAAAACACAAAGGCCAACTGAAAATTTGGGAAAAAGACATTGAAAACGGAGGAACAGTTTTTGAAAAATGGGAAATGATAGACAAGTGGACTTACGATCGATTTGTCGAAGCAAGAAAAAGTATGATACCTGTTACCACACGAACGCTCCAACAGTGGTCATTAGCTGCAGCGATGCAGTATGATAACTTCGATTTTACTGCATCAGCCAGGTGGGTGAACGATTTCAAAAGAAGACATCGGATTCGACAACGAAAGGTCATCAAATATATCAAACAAACAGAAATGAGATCACCGAAGGCTCTCATACAATCTGCAAAACTTTTCCAACAGCAAGTGTCGAAGGTGATTCCAAACTACGATCCAGATTTCGTGATCAATACAGATCAAACTGGTTGTGAGTACCGTGTCTGTATAAATCGAAAACTGACACACATGGAAGATAAAACAGTTAACGTATATTTGGGAGATTTGAATAACGTAACCCATTCATACACCGCGCAGTATTGTATTACAGCTTCTGGTAAATTGCTTCCACATGTGTTCATTTGTTTACAAGAAGAAACTGGTAAATTTGGGCCACGAGTTCAAACACATATCAACGAACTGATAAGCATTTATAAAAATATTATCGTCACTGCATCGAAATCAGGGAAATTAACTACACAATTATTCGCTGAATTTCTTGAAAAAGTTTTTAAGCCGTACGTGAAGCAAAAGGATTTTCTTTTAATAATTGATTCGTGGGGAGGCCAAACTAATTCTTCCATGTTTGACTCGACATTCGTTAACGAATACAACGATCCGACCTGCCAATTAAAAATTATTCCGCCAGGTTGTTCACCTTATTGCCAACCGTGCGACGTTTATTTCTACCGGCAGGTAAAAGATTTTATTAAACGACTCCAAAATAGTACGCATTTATTGAAAGAAGATCGCCAGATAAATAGCAGAGACGATGCACTCAAAATACATTCTTTAATCCACCATCAATTGCTGGCGCCTATATTTGAAGATATGCTAAAGTATGCGTGGTTTGCAGCCAAATTAACGCCGAATAGAACAGTTTTTCAGAACGTAAACGAAGTTTGCTTTCCTGATAGAATCCGCAAGGTTAAATGTGGTTGCGGTGGTATTGCGTTCATCTTATGTTCGTGGTGTCATAAGCCTTTGTGCTTCCCTTGCTTTTACGATGGTTTCCACCCTCCAATTTGTCAACATACCGATCTGATAGAAGAAGAATCAGAATAATTACCTGCCGCGAAATTTGCAAGTGTGAATTACATTAATTATTTATTTTTTATACCATATTATTTTGCTTTCTTATTGTGACGTGATTAATAGATTAATTATTTGTTATACAATATTATTTTGCTTTGTAATTGTGACGTCATTATTGGATTAATTATTTTAATATAATAGATAAATAAAACTAGTAATACATATTGTCGAATTTTCTTATTTACCTGCACATGCAAAGTCTTATGAGAGATTATAAAATAAAATAACAATTGAATTTAAAAAAAAAGCATGGGGACTCGAACCGTGAACTTCCAGAGTGCCAGTCCGTCGTCTTACCGTATTAGCTACGGCCGCTCTTGTCTCAAGCGTTAACGCTCAACGTACTCTACGCGCGAGCCGAAACCGGCTTTCAAATCGCGATATCTCAGCAACTAAGGGATCGTCCATTAATCACGTGAGGTTTTTTAGGCCACTTTTTGAGCCCCCTTCCCCTATGGTGATATGTGGTGAGGTTTCTAGCCCCCACCCCCAACATCACGTGTATTTTTTTGTTAAGAAACGTCAGACACAAGTGATATAGAGTGCGGTATTTTATTATTATGAAAAACGAAATAATATATATTGTCAGCATATTTAAATAGCATTGTCCGCGCAGTTACACGAAAAAAATACACGTGATATGTCACAACCCCCCCCCCCCCTAGCGTGATCAATCGTGATGTTATCCAACCCCCCCCCCCCTTATTTGAGCCTCACGTGATTAATGGACGACCCCTAAGGCCTATTGGAACAAAAATAAAAAACGCCGTTAATTCGGAGGTCTTCAACTTTCACCACGCGAAAGGAGAATCCGATTCGCGACATCCAGGCTCTGCCTTCTCCTTGTTAGTTTAAAAAATCCCTCAATATTGCGTTTTTTTTGCTGTCTAAATGTATATCCCGCCTTAAGGTTTCGAACGACGCTCCGAGCATTCCGACGGGCGTTAACATAACAGCCTATACATTTGTCCATTTTTATCCGATCACCTTGAAATTTTCAGGAAACATTTATAGGATATACTCTCAAAGTATATTGGCTTTGAAAAAAGTGATTTTTCGACCTTTATAACTATGCATAACCCCTTAATAAATTCAACTGTCTGAAAGGCAGCATGCAGCGCAAATTCATTTAAAAAACGTCTATATTTCTGTTTTCCTTTATTTCTACAGAATGGACCCTACTTTTTCGGATGTTGATAGGGAAACATAATGAGTGGGTATGAAATGGGGTTAGTTGTTTAAACAATACAAAAATGGAGAATAAAGTCACGAAACACTCGATGGAATTTTTCGACCCGTTGTTTTAAATTTTTATTTCGATGCTTCGCCATTACTAATGCATATATTTGATTAATGAAATATACAATTACTAATGGTTTACACCGCTGCATCAATATTACAAAACCGTATTACGATGGGTCGCGTTTTTACACTTTCTAATCTTTGTTCTCCGATGGGTCGCGTTTTTTTTTCACCTAATCCTCGTTCCGCTCCATCGCTGTTTTTTTCTTCTATAAATTAAGTTGCTTTTTCAATTTTTTTAAAATTCTCCTCTCATATTCCTGCGAGAGGTCGAGTATACAATCACTAAAAAAAAAGACGTTTCGTCGATTTTGAGCGACGACGATCCGTTCCGATCGTGTATTCCACTTGTGTGGACGCTACAAAAGCGACAAAGAGCACTCGTATACCGAACACTTCTACAATTATAAAATGCTCCTCACACCCGGCACAGCTGACTTCCGCCATTTCTTCCCTCGCAACTGTCGTAGTACAAATATTCCAAGCCTCGTATTTCCCAAAGTTCGTTAAAAATAAATCCGAAATGCGTTGGTCGAAGGCTTTGCCACCCAAAAATTACAAAAATTACGTCGAAGCTCGCGATCGTCGAGACTTGACGTGAAAATTAAATCTTTTGCGATTAATATATAAGGTTGAAGTTCGCATCGTTGAAAGCCAATGGAAATTGTTATTTTTCAATTTCTCGAATTTCCCCCGAGCAAATCTTCGTTGCGAAATTCCTCAATTATTTTTGAAAACGCTTATTTAGAGATCGAGAATTTTAATCTGCAAAAAACATTTCGTGTAACAATCAAAATGAATACATAAAAATATAAAAGAGAATTGTCGTTGCATTTGAGCGATGCAAACTTCGAGACCATATTCACATTGTACTCAAGAGTGATCTGGCTATGACTTTCGCATCTTGTTCGCTTAAAAATACGTTCTTACAGGGTAAACGTTTTTTTTTTTAAGTTTGACGCAATTTGCTTATCTTCTATTTTTACTTTGTCTTTGTCTCATCTTCTTCGCAGTTTGTACACAGAATATAATAACGACTCGTAGATCTCTTCAATCTTCCGGGTAACGAGAATTATTCAACGTTGAATATCCACTCTCGAAGTGCTCGATATAAATATATTTATATATTTTTTACTTCTTTCTTTTCTCAGATTCTCTTTCGTCGGAGTTCAAATTTTGGATGATGTTTTTTACCGATTTTTTGGCAAATTGTAAAAATTACGAAACGACGAAGGACTCCTCGAGTTTATTTCTTTTGACGTTCACGTCGTTCTTATTGAATTTCTTTTCTCATCATATCGACGCTGGTTCCGAAAAGTAGCACGATTCAAAGTTCTTACGAAAACTAGCATGTTTGATTTTCACTGTAAAAACTAGTGTAACAGAAGTAAGTGTAAAACCTTCAGGGTCTCATCCCTCGTACAATCTAACCAAAAAGAGTTTTGGTGAGAATTTAAAGTCCTCCGTGCGCAGGTACAAATGTGGAAAAATAAATCATTAGTATTCAAAAAAAATATGACAATTTTTTGCGTAATGACATTTTATACTTTTTGCTTTTATTAACATTTTGATAATAATTATCAGTTAAAATCGATAGTAGTAATTTTTATAAAGAAATAATATCGAAATTGTAAATGTAATGAAATATTTATTGTAATTTTCTATTTAAAAAATTACGTTATTGAAAATATCATCAGATGGTGATCGTCGAATATGTTTAAAAAATCTTGCTGATGTTCGATTGAAATTAAACCTCTGTCAAGCATGGCCTGTAAATTTTTTTTTTTACTTGGTGCAAGAGCCAATTTTTTATCTGACGTCTGTTTTAATTGGAACATCATTCATGTTTTTGTTTTTTTAAAGATTTTCATTTCACGTCCTTGGTCAAAATCATATTTAACGTGGATTGTATCGACGTAAGGTTGAATGGATATTTCCGGCATACTTGCAAATTTAATTGAAGTCCAATTAAATTTTTTTGAGGTCTGAAAAATCGCAAATTTTTTGAGTGTGGTCAATGGAATTGGAGTTAAAAATAGAGGCAAGGTGTAAAAAAGAATGGAAGAAAAGTCGGAAACCATTCCAGTGTTACTGAAGCATGTTAATTTTCGCGGTGAATATTGAAATCGGCTTCGTTTCGTGGTGAAAGCCGAAACGTGCTAGTTTTCGCGTTACATATCGAAAGGTGCCAGTTTTCGTGGCGAAAACCGAATCTTGCTAGTTTTCGTGTCGGAAGCCGAAACATGCTAGTTTTCGCGGTCATATCAAACGTGTTTATTTTCGTAAGAATTATGAAACATGCTACTTTTTGTAAGCAGCGTAGATATGTGCGTTCTGCCTGATGAGTAGTTGCCTCAAAAGAAACCAAACGAAAAGAATTACGGCGTTGGGCCGATCTCGCGTCGTCGTCACGTGAGGCGTTCAAAAAGCACAATGACTCGGCCACCTTTGTCGCTGGAATTTTATCGTCGAGGCCGCGAGGCCTCGTAAAAACGGCGATGCCTATCGTAGCTGAGAACGGTGACAACAGACTTGGCTTTACGTCACGCGATCTTATCGAACGACAAACAAACATCGGTACACGATATTACATTTTCTTGAGTCGCTTAAGGTGCGAGAACTGCCACGTGGAAAATCGCCAACATTCTATAAAACGTGTAATTAAAAGAAAAGCTCCATGGTATCAAATGGTATCAGTTTGGAATTTAAACATTTACAAACGATCCTACACTGCATTACGGCAAATTCAAACTTGCGAGAAAACAAATAAGATTGAAGTTTGTCTCGTTGGAATGCAATGAAAGTAATTCTTGATTTCCTAATTTTTTAAATTGCAGATTCGAGTTGCGACAATTATGTAAATATTTTTTTACGACGCTCATTTATCGATCCAAAGAAAGAGAGAAATTTTTGAAAAGAATTTTCACATTCCAACGATGTGAACTTCAAAAGAGACTGTATGGAGAGAAAAAAAGATCCAGAATTATATATTTTGCAACATATATAGCCGTATCGATACTTGTACTTTTCCGGAACTTCGGTACGTTCCTGCGGTTCATCTACGAGAAAACTTCAGGAGAAGCTCCAGCAGAAGACAAAATGAACGTTTCTTTGTCTTAAAAATATATATATGTATAAATATCTGTGTATATATGCTTCAAATAAATGACGATTGAATATGAAAAATAACCAATCTTTCGACCATTCCTTTTAATATTTTTTCTCTCGTTTTCCTTTTCCCTTTTCCTCGGGCTTGAGAATATTGCGGGACGGAAGGGAAGGTGGACGAATGCAACGGTGTTGACGTTTGCATCGTTGAAGGGCAACGGAAGTTCTTTTTTTAAATACATTTTCGCTGTAACCCAAAACATTTTTGCCAATTTGAGTTGCAGGGCTTGGAGAAAAATCCTTGCAAAACGTTTAAGCAATTCTCGTAGTCTAAAACTGCCAAAATATTGGGAAGATAAGCTAACGATCGAAATAGAATATATTTCGTTGCATTTCAACACTGTAACTTCAACCCAATCGGATGTAGCGATGGATCTTACGTATTGGAAAAAGCTCAAAAAAAACTACAAATTAATTATCGAAGAATTATTAGTTTCAATGATTCCTCATTGTGGGAACGAAAAATTCAGTACGCTATGCAACAGGGGCATAAAAAATACAGTACCTTCAGCAGGTATCCCTTTACAAAGTGGATCTCGCGCAGCACTGAAGAAATTATATTTTGTCCCTCAAAGGGCGTTGAGGTATATAAGAGAGGTGCTTGGGATGGAGGAGTGAAGATGGCCGGAAATCTGCCTATTTGAGGAAATAAGAGCTATTCGGAATAATCCGTCGAAGTAGGGAAAATATTAGTGGGGGGAAATAGAGGAAGTGTGTAGAAAGATGTGCAAGGAGGAAGGGGGAGGAGAAAGAGATGGAGGGGAGGATTAAAATGAGGTTGAAGTTTGCATCGTTGGAACGCAACGACAATTAATATTTGGGAATGCCTTTTGTTTCTTTTGGTAAATTTGACCTACAAAAATCCTTGAACCCTTTTTTAAAGATTTTTGCTTAGCGATCTACAATATAACTATATAAAAAAATCTTCTATAATAATTGAAATACGGAAAATTAAATGTGAAAAGGAACGTCCGTTGCGTTCCAACGATGCAAACTTCAGCACCATAGGATTAAATTAAGAAAAAGAAAGAAATGGTAGATAGTGACAAGCGAAAGAGTATGCAGAGTGGAAAATAAGTTAAGGTAGTTGTAAGAGAAAAAATAGTATTTTATAAAAAACAATGTTAAAAAAATTGTGCAAATAAACCTCGATTTGATTGCTGATTTGTCCCTCTAACAACAGATAAGCTCATCATTATCAACGAAAATCAATTTTGAGGAATAAAGTGTCCGCCGTTACCACAATTTTCATAATCGACAGCGATACAATCGGATGAAAAAAAAAACAAACAAAAAAATACTCCACTAACGGCAATGAAAGGTGGGTCTCCGGATCGTGGACGTTCAGAGTCATGGGAACTGTATAGAAAAACAGTCGTCGTTTCTCTCGTTCACGTGGAATGTTCATTGGAACGCCAAGACCGCTACGATGTTCAGGACCGACTGATTGTGTAGGTCAGAATCGACCGGGGCCAGAGCCAAAATAAAAAGTGGAGCAGTATAGATTAGGGTGGGCCTTACGAGCCTGAGATTCCCTCCAGAGTTCCAGAAACGCCTCGAACTCGCGAGGAGTTTCTCGTAAGGTAACTCGTAAATTAAGGGGTTAGGCTACTGTGAAAATTTTAAAAGCTGCTTCGTCGCTTGAGGCAACTCGAAATGAAGAGGAAGGTCCAACAGATGATGCAGTAATCGCAGATTAAAGGTAATATTATTATTATTACGACTATAGAACTGCTACATAAACGTTAAGGGGGGCGATACCTTTAGGCGGGAAGAAATTAGCTGATTTTCTTTTTTTTTAAAGAAAGGTTTCTTCACAACTTTTTAGACTATGGGTATGTATTATTATTACTTTTGGCTGTTACATGGCATTTTTCAAAATTAATCTTTAAAAACTGCGGAGGTATGGCACGGTATTCTAAACTGCATTTTCAAAATTCGCGTGACGTATAGCTAAAAAACTAATCGACCGAATCTGATGAAATTTGGTATCAATCTTTCTAACCTTATTGTCTAAAACATGACCCTAAATGTTTTTGAAAATTTAGAACAAAAGTTTTTTCGAAAAATTCAATCTTTTACTTCAAAGCGTACCATTTCATCGATTTTCAACGTTTCTCACTTTTTCTTGGTTCATATTCTGCGTATGAGTGTTAATGAAAGAAAAATTTTCGTTGGTTTTTTTCAGATTAAGGTGGTTTGGAAAAAACAATTCAAAAATCGACTAACGTTTAACCTGCTATTTTTTTATGAGAAAGAAATAGTATGTCATTAACCACGTTGAAATAAAAAATGTTGAGCCACTCCACCGGGCCATTTCCAAGATATGAACATTGAGAGTTGGCCTAAAATACACGCGCTCAAACGTAACCTCCGAAAAATTTACCGGAAATGATAACTTTACGTAAAATTTGGTCGTTTAACCCAACAAACAAAACTTCTTATTCGAATCTTCGATTAATACGGAATTCACCTGCAAAAATTGTAGCTGATCCACCGTGTAATTTTTTCACAATAATTCATTAAATTTTGCTATACGGCATCTGTCTCTCTCTAAACGGTGATCGGAGCGTCAGTTGTGATTGCTAGGGGAAATTCCTAGACGGCAATTCACGCACAATGCGATATGCATGTCGCCGAATGCCTACGCTGCAGATACAATAAGAATAGAATAAAAGTAATAATAAAACGAAGGATAACAAAATATGTTGATTGTAAATCTTAATTTTTTTAAATTGATTTTTACGTATACAATTATCCATATGAAGACCGGCTGTAAACATTTTTATTTAGAAAACTTTAGAATTTCTTTCTGTTTTCGTTCTGCGTATTTACCTGAAGATGAAACTTTAAAAACTGCCCAATCGATCTCTCATTATTTATCCGCGTGAACAAAAGCAGATCAATTGTCTGTAAAAAAAGAAACGACCACTTACACGTAATTGTGCCATGTTTTGACATTTGTCGAGTCGTTGAGAGGTGATGTTTGAATTCTTCTAAAGTGAGGTTATGTAGCGTTGCCAACTGCTTAAGGGGAGGTACCTGAGTAAATGGCGAGAATAACAGGTAAACTTCGGGAATTTTTATCTCAAAGACTAATGTTCCGATTGGATTCGGGTTTTTTAAATTGGAAAATATGTACATTGAGGTGTGTTTAGGAATGTTTAAAAATAAATTCCTTGACTGGAAGCGATTCAAACGCGATTATCTCGAAACATAGTTTTCAAAGTCGGTGCCAGATGTATCTCGAAAACGGCTTGTCCGATTTTGTCCAAATTTGGATACAATATTCTTCGATAGTTTTTCTCGTTCGCCACGTAGGATTTTTTGAAATTTTCATTTTTGACGGAATTGCGACCGTTGTAATTTGACATTCGTTTTTCGTTCGCAATTTCCGACGATTTTGGATTGCGTACACATTGCATAAAAAGGCAACGGTTCAATCAAGTGAAAAACCCCTACGTGGCGAACGAGAAAAACTATCGAAGAATATTGTATCCAAATTTGGACCAAATCGGACAAGCCGTTTTCGAGATCCATCTGGCACCGACTTCGAAAACTATGTTTCGAGATAATCGCGTTTGAATCGCTTCCAGTCAACGAATTTAATTTAAAAAATTCCTAAACATACCTCAATGTACATATTTTCCAATAAACAAAAACCCCGGATCCAATCGAAACATCAGTTTTTGAGATAAAAATTCTCGAAGTTTACATGTTTTTCTCGCCGTTTACTCAGGTATCTCCCCTTAAAACATGAACTCACTAGTAAAGTCGATAATGATCAACCTCAAGTGCTCAATAACCAATGTCGATTGTAAGTATTTATGAAAATCATCGTAAATTTTCATTCTAATGGGTGCCAAAATAAAAATCCTTTTTTGTGAGATTAAATTCTATGTATTTTAAACATTCGAAAGAATAAAAATTAAAATCTTTAGAATTGTCAGTTTGACTTCCGGTTGTTCTTTCAAACTACCTTAAGCCCGCCGACGCTACGTGTCACACCGTCTGACAATATCCGCCGCAACCCGTTCAGAATGCCGTCCCATACCTCCGCCATTTGAAAGATTGATAAAAAAAAATACCACGTAACAGCCAAAACTAGTAATAAAACATACCCTCAGTCTCAAAAATGTTGAGGAAATCTTTCCTTATAAAAAAAAATCACGAAAAGCAGCAATTTTTCTCTCGCCTAAAGGTATCTGCCCCCTTAACTTCCCCCTTAACCTCACAAGCCCTGCAAGAAATTAGGTCGATAAGCAATTAAAATGATGACTCGTGTGTTGGTGTATTTGTCCATTTTGTTGTTGTTTTATTCTTTCCTCATCATTGTTATGATTGTGTTTCTTTTTATCTCGTTGCGCGCGCTCGCACTTTTGTTTCTCCCGCTTCTCCACTTCGTCTATCCTCGTTTTAAAAAAAGTAACGAAAATCTTGTTTTATCTCCCCTGATCGGTCGTCTCCCTCGACGCATTCGTACACACGCATACATACATAGACATATATATGTATATACATATATGTATTCAACTGAGCAGTCTCTCTTGGTTCATCACACGTACGGCGGTGAGACAACCAGGGGAGAAGTTTTGGTTCTCCATCTCGTTCATTATCATTAATATTAATTATTATAATCTTTCTCTCGTGGTTTGTAATTTTGTTGTTATCGCTGTTTTGTTGTAGCCTTCGATCGAGGTTTCTCTCCGATGCGCTTTTGTCTCCCGTAATAAGCGACAAAATCGGCGCAGACCTCCGCAATATATTGTACAATATTCGAAGAGAGAAAGTACGATATATACACGTATGTACGCACACGCGAACATATATATACATGTGTGTATACATATGTGTATCAGCCCATCACTGCGCAAACGCACGTTTACATTCTTTCAGTATTGTTTTTGTTTTTATCATCGTCCGCATCTCCATTTTTGTTCGCGTCTCGAACGAGATCTGATAACGCTCCCGATGAGTTGAAGAAAAAAAATTGGAAGATACGCGACAGAAGTGTAACGAGTCGTTTGCGCAGCGATACCTCAAAAGATAAGGCGAGGCTTACGATGCTGTACCAAGAAAGTGCATGCTCAATTTCTTCTTTTTTTTCATCCTCTCATCTTAGAAGCTAATAGTTTTATATTTTCTCTTCTTCCACCTTTCATCTCTTGTCTGATCTCGCACACTCACGCAACGAAAATCCTTTCCGCTGCGCTCTCCTTTTGTCCGAAAACAAAAAAAAAACAGACGCATCTTAATTTACGCGTAACCCGTTCGCGACTATCTTTATTATGGCCATTTTGTATCCGCACTTCATTCCAGCGACTTCCATTTTTTTTCTGTTTTCTGTTTTCTTCCTTTTGAAAATTATTTTCTCCGTCGCTACATTCTCACACCCGTACAAACTACATCATTTCTTCTCGTTTCCGCGGGTGTCTTATTTTTTTTTCGTTTTACTTCATTTTTTGTCTGTTTTGCTTTCGGAGTGAGAAAAAGAAGCGCGCGAATTTGCACTCGAGGTCGGACGAGTCGAAGATTGACACTGACGGAAATTTTGAAATTTCTCTTCACGGCGAGCCTGCGACGGTTCGTGTCGATATCATTATTATTATTGAACTTGTCTTTGCGCTATACAGTTTTGTTATAAAATGTACGATTGAGATCGAAAACCAACGAAGAAAACAAACATGGCGTCGAGAGAGCCCCGAGATTCGTCGTTGGTCGTTGTTAATCGTGTATTTCTCTTTGTGTGCATACGCGCGCGAATGAAATTTTTTTGCCATCCTCGTTTGGATACTCGACGCAAATGTCACGTACTCTCGATTATCATCGTAGGTTTTTTTTTCTTCTTTTTCGTCTTTAAATCTTTCACTCTCACGCGTCCACTCATTCGTATTTACACGTACAAGATTTTGTTTTTGTTTTCTGGTACGTTTTTTTTTTCCATTTCATTCTTATTTTCTTAATACGTCATACGCTTGGCGATGTAACCGAGCCACGTCTCGAGACGCTTAGAGGTAGGAAGAGGCGAGATGAAACGCGATTTTTTTTGCTTGTCACCTCGAACTCGAGCGATTACGTCGAATTCACCCGGATGGAACCGGGGATCGCAAGAGTGAAGGGAAATGTCCGGAAGAGACTCATGGTGGCACGGTTACTTCCCCCAAGGATACTCTCGATATTCGCGACTGATGATATTAAAAATTTCAAAGAGGTTTGCGCTCCTTCCCGAGGAAGAACCTACGGTATTGGATTGTGTCCAGTTTTCCCATTCCTTCATTTTCCATCGCCAGCTTTCGCCAAAATTTTCAGCGGGCTTCGGACGAAAAAAGAAAGACGGGCGAACCGGAGCAACCGTCGATACAATTTTTTTTCTCTCTTTTCGTAACGATTTTTCTGCAATCACAAATATTCTCATCCTCAAGTAGCATCGCAATGTATATATATGTGTATGTGTGTGTGTGTTTTCTTTAAAATCCGCGTTAATGGATCGTTCGCAAGTCGCGAGACTTTTTTGCAGCTCCTTTCTCGGCTGCCCTGAGTATAAAAACGCCTTCCACCCCGGACAGTATTATTTTCCTTTTTTTTCACGTTATGGACATTCGAGCAATATACGAGAGGGCAAACGAGACGTTACAGTTGCGAGTACAAAAAAAACAAGATACTGATGTAGAACGGTGTACCGTCGTGTAAGGACAGACCAAAAAAAGGTCGAGAAGACGCGTCGAGGCAACGCGCACGATCGGTGGATGGATTGAAAAAAAAAAGATTCGATCCGCTCGCGGAAGTTGAACTTGCTCTCGATCGGACGACTTTCGAGGTGGTTGAATCGCAAGATTTTTTGTAGAAAACGATAACGTCTTTATTTTCGTCAAACCGTCCTCTATCTTTCGCATCGTCGGGAGACGATGCCTCGCTGCGCAATGCAATACTGTACGAGATGATGCGATAACGAAATTTAAAAACGGCACGATAGCCGATGGATCGATTGAAAGAAGAAAGAAAAAAAACTGTAGTGCCGCATTCGTTGTTCTGAATGACAAAACGAAAGAAAAACCATTCTCGTTTACGCTTCGTTTTCATCGACCGCCAATGGGCGAGGCAAACCTTGAGGATGTTTCTCACGATCCTTATAAATTCTACTGATTGAACTTTAACTTCATTCGGTACAGAAGCGATCGAAAGGACACGGGCTAGCGAACCAGTCCCATGTCAAGATCGACTTCGTGTAAGTAATTTTTTTCTTTTCTCTCTCTCTCTCTACTTTCTTAAGGACTAATCTCTCTCCGTTCATTCGCCTTATTTGCATACGATACAGGTACTAATTTGTCAAGTTTTCTTCCTCTTCCTTCCCCTCCCTCATTCTCTCTTATAATCTCCGATAAATCCCGCGCGAGCTGCGTTCCACGAAGCGATATACACACATATATATATATATATATATCAACGGTTCGAAGGACCGAGAAAAAAAACGCGGCTCAGTTTTTGTAGTTGATTCGAGGGGCGGATTCGCCCCAAACTCTCATCTCGTTTTCCGTCCATCGGCCAACGTTTTTTTTTCTTCAATAAAACAAAAAGAAAAGAATCATCCGAGAATCCACACTGATAAAGTTCGAGAGACAATAATTTTTTTGTACTGATTTTCCATTTTTCCGTCAACTGTACGATCGACCGATGTAAAATCCGCTCGAATCGGGGAAAAAAGACGCACAAAAATGTTAAGATACTAACAAAGCAAAATACGGTCGTCCCCGGCAAAACGAATTCGAACTTGTGTGCGTACATCTACGCGCCGAAACGGCAAAAAATATTACAAAAAGAAAAAAGTCAGTATTATCCAACGAATGCAAGTACAAACACAAGTTCCGTATGCACACTACGCATATTCAAAAAAAATATATACATATATATATATATACGTCTCAGTAGCGTCGTTAACATAACTCGCGTTCTTTGCCAACGGCAAAACCCGAAGGAGATAATACGTTTTGAGCGACGACGTTCGCTCGTTCGGTGTGCGTATGTATGTATATATATATATATAATTGCATGTACTATGCGTCGTATTTTCATACACAAAACTCTCGATATTTCATCTCTGCCGAGATGATCTGACCGGTTGTAAATCATGTTCGTTTACGAAGTAAAAAAAAATAGGTAAAACAGCTTGAGGTTCGCAAACGCGTTTGCTAGAACGAGAGAAGCTGCGAAAAGTTGGGCCTCGCCGGGGTGAAAAAAAAGCGCGATACTGTTCACGATCGAACGGCGAGGAAACGAAAGAAAAGAAGAAAGGATTGAAAGAAAAGAGAGGACGGATGGCGAGAAAATTGTTCCGAAATGCGTTTGTGTCGTTGGGCGAGAAGGAATTCGTTTTTTTGGCGCCCGAGAGAAATACGTTAGATCGCGTTGGCGATGATCGATACTGAGTGGGGAAAAAAAAGAGAAACAACGTGGTACGGCAGCTCGCGGCAACGCAAATTAACATCGTGGCAATCGCTATAGTTATTATGGCGTTATGTTCTTCATTGTCGTCATTGGTGTTTCTCGCTGTTAACAGTTTTCTTCTTCCGTTTCCCTTTTTTGTTTGTTTTTCTTTGTTTTCTTTGTTTGTTTTTTCTTCCGTCAACCTGTTGTCACGTCTTCGCACCGTTTTTCCCTCTCTCTCTCTTTCTCTCTCGAGGCCGGAAAATAGAGAAACGTCGAAGCGAGATTGAAGAAATCGAATGAATGCGGGCGCGCCTGGTGTCTTGCCAGTTACGAGCTTTTTCAGCCACTCGGTGACGCTACGATCGCGGGACTCTGGCGTTCAAGTAAATTTGAGCGTGCCTTAATGCGACGTTGCATCAGTGTGCTCTCGCTCGGTGGTGACAAGCCGTAGAGGCTGTTGAGCGTGTCTTTGCCCAATAGGCGATTGCCACCGATGATCTTTGGCTCGATGGTGAGCTCGATACTGGAGTGTACGGAGGATGACTTTCGACGATGGCCCGAGTCGAATTCGCACGACGAGTGCGCAGCACCGTTCTTGCTGTGCTCGGACAATTCGCTGCTCGAGTCGGACATGTGTCCGTACGGATGATTGTCGTCGTCGGTCGAGGACGTTGATAATCTTTGCTCACGATATTCGGTCAGTTCCTCGAGATTCATGGAAAAGTGCTGATGGACGACGCGATTCACCGCCATCGCGGACTCGGCGAAAGCCGACAATTCCCGGGCCGAGTTGTTTCGTCTGGAATTACGAAACAGGGGGTGCGTTTAGATAAAGACAAAAAGCTCGGTTGAGGTAGTCGATTTAGTCCTATCGTCAGTCTTCAATCCATAGGATTTTCATAATTTTTTGTGACCTTCACTAAATATATTAATAATCGTCTCTGTAAAATTCAGGGTCGTTTATCGACCTAATTACAGAGAAAAGAAATATGTAAATTGCGTATTCTTGTGAAGGAATTCCGAGACGACATACAAAAACCCAATTTCCGGTCGCTACAAAAGTGTATAGAATAGTGGGAATCCGTCAGATTTTTAAAAATAATCAGATTGACATACTTGACACTTGTAGTAATCCAGTGGTCACAGAACAAATTACGCTTATTGACCTAATTTTTATGTAATATCGAATTTGATTTGAACTTCCGGTATTGGATTCATTACCACTTGCTACGATAGAGAGACGTGACAGCAAGTTAAGACTACAGCAGATTGTAGTCCTAACCTCATCTCACTCAGTCGAATTTCCACAATTTCCTGGGCCAGGAACTGATGATTCGATGTAAGTAATTTTTTAATCAGTATTTGTATACATAAATCAAGTGTAAAATTGGGAAACCCTTTCAGAAATTTTCAAAAATTTATTACTCAAAAACTATGAACTTTAGCGAAATTTTATAGAGAATACTTTCGTTTTAAAATTGCCCAAAATGTAAAAAAAAATAATAATTCATTCCGAAGAATTTTACTTTTTTGAAAAATTGTTTTAACAATTGGCTATAAACAATTGAATGCTCGACTTTTCGGCAAAAATCGCGATATTCGGATTCAGCGGATCAAAATACATAAAAAAAAAGTTTAGCTTCATCTATCGGGCTCAACATTTTACTGTATCCACATCGAAAAACTTTAAACGCGTTTTTCTCGAAACTGTGTTTTTCAAGTCGGTGACCACTATAATTCAAAAACCACTCGATGGATTTTGATGAAATTTGGTGTGCCTATTGATAGCATTAAAAACTAGTCCTTAATCGAAGGATTTTCATTTTCGTTGAAAATTTATATTTTTTTAAAACAATGAACGAGCGATTTTTTTGTCGAAAATCAAAAGTTATCTGTCGGAATCCTCCATTTTGTTAGTTTTTGGAAAAAAAGCTTCGATTAAGGACTAGATTTACTATTAAACTAATGATTTTTTTTGGTTTTTTGATTTCAGATGATCCAGTAAAATTTTATAATGGTCACCGCAAAGCACTACATGCCGAAGGGGGTCCGACAAAGATGGCGATATTTTTATAAATAATCAAGATTTTTCTTTGAAAATTTGTACAAGTCAAGTTGAAATATAACATAAAAATTCTGTGTAACCACTTTTATAAAACAATCTTAATTACTATTAGAAAAAAGAAAATTTGAAAATGCTCGTTTTTTCACGCCTCTGACTGCATGTCACTCCTTAAACTCGCCTGGTTGAGTAAAAAGAGACGGAGATAGAACCAATATAGCCAAATATCAAACCTAGAAATACTGCACGGAGAATAACTATTTTTTCATTTCTCTACTTAAATGTGAACATTCGTTGAACAGTTTACACATGGAAAATTTAGTTATTACAAAAAAAAATGTCTTGCATATGTTAAAAATATAAATTCTACAAGTGTCAAGTATGATCAGTGGTATGACTGGTGTGAATTACCGAATGATTTGCGGTGTATCGAGTGGCCGATCAGCCGAGACCATGCAGCTCGGTCCAGGATTGATCCACGGATGATTGAGGACGCATTCGGCGCTGAGTCTTCGATGGGCCTCCTTGACGAGTAGGCCTCTGATGAGATCCTTCGCGTCCTCGGAGATCGTCGACCATTCCTTGTCGGGAAAGTCGTATCTTCCCTCCTGTATGCTGGTGAACAGCAACTCTTGGCAAGCCTGGCAAACCTCGCCCCTCTCCCAGCCGCACTCGGTGCCGCAATTGCCGTAAAACGGCGGATAACCACAGAGCAGCATGTACATTATGACACCGAGGCTCCAGAGATCGCAACGTTTGTCGTAGTAGCTCGTTTCCCCGATGAAAGCTTCGACAACCTCCGGTGCCATAAACTCGGCGCTACCAACGGGCGTCAAGAGCTGCGGCGTTGCCAATGGACTCGACATGCTGTTGTTGAACTTTATACCGGAGCCCAGATCGAAGTCGCACACCTTGATCGGCGTCAGCTTGTCCGGGTGAACGCACAGTATGTTCTCGGGCTTCAAGTCCCTGTGAGCTACACCTGCACAACGAATAGAGAACGTTCGTCAATTTGAACATGTCCGGAATATCAAAAATACGATTGTACGCTTATGGAAGTATTTTCAATGGAGAAATACGAGAGAGAGAAAAAATGCGATAGCGAAAGTAACCTTTCTTGTGAATGAAATTCAACGCGCTGGCGATTTCCTTGATGATCTGACTGGCCTCACGCTCGCTAAAGTGCACGCGTTCCTCGATCCTCTTCAACAATTGTCCACCGTTTATCTTCTCGAAAACGAGATAGAATCTGTCGTCGTCCTCGAAAAATTCGATGAGATGAATGATGTTTGGATGGCCCTGACAATGATGAAACGTCTCGACCTCTTTGAAGACCCGAGCTCTCGCGTGTCCCGGTATCTTATCGATTATCTTAACAGCGTACTCGAGATCGGTGTACAAGGAGACGCAAGTCTGTACCGAGGCGTATGCACCTTCGCCGAGTACCTCGCCCGTCAGCTTGTACAATTCTGAAATTCGAAACACTCGAAATTATTGACGGAATTCAACTTATTTGGAGATAAAAACACAAGAAATGTCTAAATTAAGGAGGTACACTAGCTTCAGCAAAATGGTGATAGATCAATAAAATTTGGCGAATATATTCTTTAGTATTATTCATGTAGATACAAATTTTTTCAGATTTTTTGGTTGTGCCGTTTTCTTACAAATAATTCACAAGCGTTTATTCTTATACCCGGAATATATACCTATATCTATAAAAACCCTATGCTTATACACGTGAACTTCAATGTTCGATTATTCGATAACGGCACAATGAAAAAATCTGAAAAAAAAAAATGTATTGACATATATAATACTAAAGAATATACTCACCAAATTTTATTGATCTATCACCATTTTGAAATTTGACCATGGTTTAGCATGGCAACATTGTATGAAGCTGGTGTACCTCCTTAAGATCTTCGGATAGAATTGAGGGGTTAGGCTACTGTGAAAATGTCAAAAAATCGTTCGGTGCTTGCGGCAACTCAAATTGACGAGGAAGGTCCAATGTATGGTGCAGGAGTCGCAGATTGAAGGTTGATTACGTGTGGTTGAAGTTCGCATGGTTGGAACGCAACGAAAATTGATATTTCTGAATTCCTTTAAGGGGTTATATACAGTTAATAATTTCGAAAAATCGATTTTTTAAGGATTTTTTTCGTAATGTAATATTTAAGT
Source organism: Ophion slaviceki (assembly GCA_944452715.1). Lineage (NCBI taxonomy): Eukaryota > Metazoa > Arthropoda > Insecta > Hymenoptera > Ichneumonidae > Ophion > Ophion slaviceki. The sequence continues at coordinate 4,095,683 of OX101785.1, read as the reverse complement.
ACACACACAGAAAATTTCTTGTCAATCCGGCGAACATTCTCGAAGTTATACGCACATTTGTAATTACGTTTCGGAGCATTCGAAAGTGCTTTTGAAACTTCAAACGCGTTTTTTCTCAAAACTGCGATTTTAAAGTCGGTGAGCAAGATTTCTCGGAAACGGCTGAACCGATCAGTCTCAAATTTTAACACAATCTTTTCAAGTAAATTTTTTAGTAATTAATCGAAGGTTTTTTCTCACCGATAAATATTTTCCATTTTATAAACAATTTAAGCCCTACATTTTTGTCAAAAATTATTATTTTGCTTATTCCTGTGATCAATTACAAGATAATACATTATATTAACGAAATATTTTTGGTTTTTTCATTTTAGACGATCCAGTCCAGAGATATTGTGCTCACCGCAAGACGTCTTTTTTTAGAGGTGCTTCCGGAAATCAGCTATAGCAGCTTTTAAAATAAGTATTTTTACAAATAAAAAATGTTAAAATACAGTTAAAAGTTACCGTAATATGTATACAAATTTTTAAGTTAATAGATTTAAAGGTCTTCTCAATGAAAATTTGTGAAAAATCGATCTTTTTGGGCTTCCTGACTGTATATAACCCCTTAATTTCTTTTGATACATTTTGCCTGCGCAAATTTTTCAACCACTTTTTAAAAAATTCGTTTAGTGATTTACAATATTAATCTATAACAAAAATCTTCTATGATACTAAAAAATATGGAACATAAAATGTGAAAAAGAACATTCGTTGCGTTCCAACGATGCGAGCTTCAACACCATAGGTTTAAAATGAAAGAACTGCTAATAATACTTTTATCGCGTTTTTCTCGAAACTACATTTTTCAAAACGATGTACACGATTGAACTTGAAATTTCGTACACTTTTTCAGTGTATTAGTAGTTATTGCTAAACCGATGGTTTTCTTCTCAACGTTTCTTTTACATTTTTTATTAACCATGTCATCTTTCCCAAAAAAATTGGAAACAAATTTTACATTTTTTTTATTAATAAAAAACGTAAACAAAAAAAGCTCCAGTCTCAGCTAATATTATCTTTTTTTAGAGGCAAAAACTCGTTTTTTTTTTTCAGATCAGCCGTGTGACCAAAATTAAGTACACCAGGGGCTCAACCCCTTCACGAGATTGTTTATAACTTCTTAAATTATTAATGCTTTTTTTCGTAAAATTTGGTATTTTGTTAATGTACATACAAATAAATGTCCAAACGATTTTTCAATCATCTTACTTATTTCCTCAGATTTTTTTTTAACCCCTGGTTTTCGGGTGGCCATAGTAGCCTAATTTCTTAATGTCATTGTCTTTGCGAAAGTAAATGCTCGGTAAATGCGAAAAAATACATTCTCGTGGCAGCAAGATGAAGAAAATTTTCCAGCGGTTCGAGAGTTCGGGGCGAGCATATAGCAGATGTGCAAAACCGGTTGGTAAACACGTTCGTGAAACGCCTCTGCTGCTCGATCGTGCGTCGCGAGAGCTTCGCATTATTTTTATTTAAACATTATTTATTCTTTGTTTTTTTTTCGTTTTTTTTCCCTCAAAGACTTCGTCGGCGCACCTTTAAAGAGAAACTGTTCTTCTTGTGTATCTTATTCACATACGGAGCTCGTTGATTCTAAGCACACTTATCGATCCTGCCACGTCTTCCTTGGAGGAACGCGGCGTTTTATTCGTTTTTTTTTTCGAACAGGCAATCATGTATATTCCCACCCATCGCGACATGTGCCATTTTTATTTCTGATCGTTAGGATTGAACAATAAGTACGAATTAGTACAAAAGAGAAATGGATGTTGGCAAACAGAAAAGGATCGGGATATTCAATGGCATATTGAGTATCTTGGGCTACATGTACGGCAGTATATAAATATTCTGTGCACACGTTAGTCCTCCGTAGGCTCAGAGACGAATGAAAGGTTCGCGCAAAACTTTCTGATTGCCCGTCGCGTATAATCCGCATGCTTCGTGCCTCACGGGGGGAGAGAGGGGGGGGCATACATAGTTGTACCTATTGAGGTTGTGTAGTCTCCAAGTACGAAGAGCACGAAAATTCATTGTTTGCACAGGACGTATGCGAACTTTCGATCGTAACGATTCGCCGATGCTACGATGACGTTTAAGTTTGCATCGTTGGATGACAACGATCTTTTTTTTAATTTTCGTAATAACCGAGAGCCTTCTTTGGCAAATTGAGGTCCTGTGTGTCTAATGAGAATACGTAAAAATGTTTGAGTGATTTTCACAGCTTAATTTTAAGTCACTATTTATTGACGAAAAAGGTAGTTGAAAAAATGTCCTAAAAAATCGTAGGTCTGCGCCGTTGATGAAATCGCGGAGATGGATCATCCGAAGCAAAAAAATCAAACGGATTTAGATTCGGTATGTTAATGGCTATAACGCATATCATACGATTTTCTATATATGCAAAAATAACAAAATAGCGGACATTTTTCGAAAAAACAAAAAAACGTGTTTCTTCAGCGTTTTTGGCAAAAAAAAATAGTGAATAACAAAATTTTGAAAAATCCTTGATATGAGCTATAGCTATAGTTGTAAAGAATATGTGGTTAAAATTTCATAAGGATCGGTTCAGTAGTTTCGAAGAGTTTATCAACAAGCCGTCGAAAAACGTTGTTTCGAGACAAACGCGTTTAAAGTTTGTTTGGGTTACATAAATACATACATTTAAAAAAAATGTATTTCGAAAGTGTATTTATCAAGTGTAACAACTTTTATATCAATATCTATAATATAAAACTATCAAAAAAATGCATGAAAATAGCCTTTTTAGCGTCTAAAGTGAGAAAACCCCTTAAGGCATTTTTAGTATAAAAAATTTGTTAAAAATTTAAAAAAATATGAAAATTAATAAAACTCGTTCGTCGCCGAGGCAACTTAAATTGAGGCGAAAGGTCCAACATATGGTGCAAAAATCGGAGATTGATGGTAAACTTACGATTACATCGATAGATTCGCTAGTAAAACTTTAAACGCGTTTTTCGGGCAACCATGTTTTTCAAAACGGTGTACACGATTTCTCGTTCTCAAATGCACGGATTGACTTGAAATTTTGTACGCTTATTCAGTGTAATAGTAGTTTCGTCTTGACCGATGTTTTTCTTAACAATTTTTTTTCATTAGTTATTAACAATAATGTCCAAATACCTTCAAAAATGGAGTAAATTTTTTTTTCTTGATGATTAAAATACGATAACCAAATAGCTCGGTCAAGTATCAGCCAATATTATCTATTTTGAGAAAACTTCATAACTTCTTTAATCATTAATACTGCTTTGTAAAATTTGGTACACAACTTTGTCAATATGCATACAAATAAATGTCCAAACGATTTTTCAATCATCTTACTTTTTCCTTCAAATTTTGTTTTTTTTACATAATCCTGATTTTCGGGTCGTCAGTGACCCAACCCCTCAATCATCGTTGCACGCCAACGATACAAACTTCAACTGCTCGTCCAATATCGTGAAGCGCCATTCTCAACTGTTTTTCTTTCGACCGTTGCTGTCGGCTTTATTACCGCTGTTCGTCAAATAAATTTCAGCACCTTGACCGAAAAATTGCGGCATCAACATTCACGAAGAGATTAATCGATCAACCGGGAAAGTGAGGTAAAAAAGGTTTTTTTTTTATGACAACACGACAATGGGAAATGAATTTATTGTCATTGAATATTACGTCAGTCGGGTGAGTCAATTTTTCCTGCACAGCTATACCCGCTCAGTGTCAAGGTCAGACGATTTTCAAACGAGGGGAGCTCTACTCCCGCGGAGGGTGCCCCATTGATTAACGGTTATAAGCTACGAGGGTTGAACGTCGGTTCTCTCGCTCCTCCCTCTCTGCCTTTCCTGCCTGTTCAATCGCCCTCAGCTCTTATCGCATCCCTCTTCCACGGTGTCTCCTATCTCTCGACTTTGCGATCGATTTTGCATCATCCCTTGTGCTATCGCGATTGCGCAATTTTTAACTCTGCTCAATGAACTTTTCGTCCGACATAACGAGCCGGTGAAACAAAATTCGAATTGCACAAGTGTCGAGGTCGAGAAAATGGCCACTTTGATTCACTGTCGAGGCGTGAGAATAGCGAAGAGTTGAAGATTCCGCTTAAGGCGGCCTGGATTAGAAGGTCCGAAAAAAACGGTTTTTCGGGAGTTTTTTTGGAAAGGGAAAAAACAAGTGAGCCCAGTAAACATTGAGGAATCTTTTCATGTATATTTAAAATATATAAAAAAAATGTTTAACATGAAACAATAAATGACTGCAGATTTATCAGCCTATTCCAACCCCGGAAAAAATGCAGTTCGTAATTCTTGACTGAACCAAATAAACCAATAAAATTTTCAGTTGTCAAATATTTTTCTTCTGGGTGAATTAAGAAAAAGCTAAAAAAATCGTGCGTAAATATTTACAAGTGGGGCTCCAGCTAAAAAAGGGGTTTAGAAATGTTGTACCGAATCGATATTTCAGGGCACTTTGTTTATAATATTTAAGTCGGGGAAGACAATTTCAACCCCCAAACGCTTTTTTTTGCCTTTTTAAAGGTATGGAGGAAACGGGTTTGGTGACATCAAGTGGGTTAAATGACACGGTTTTGGGTTTTTTTGGGTACAAGTCAAATTAAAGTAAGCATGCAGAAAACGTATTTCAAAAATCGAATATTTTCCGGCAATATTTTTTTTTTTCTTAATAAAATACCCCTCCCTTATCATAAAAAACATATTTCAATACTGCAAAATAGCCGCGAACACGTGAACATTTTTTTGGAGCCGATTAGGGCTGGAGCCCCACTTGTAAATATTTACCAAATCGTGAAATTATAACTTTTCTCGGGTTTGAAAAAAAAAGTGTTTAAAAAAACACTTTAACGTGCTATAAAAATGATTTAAAAATACGTTTTCCACGGCTTTTTCAATTCACTTAGAAGAGTTTTTCATACTGACGAAAATAAACTATGGTTTTGCGCGATTTATGCGCGAGATGAACGTTATTAAAAAAAGAAAGAAAAAGTCGCAGTGGTAAATGATCGGAGAGAGTGTGGCATAAAATGTAACGACTCTGAGCTCGAGTTCACGAATGTTGGGGACATGCGCGTGCTGCGATGTCGAATGAAGCAGAGGAGAAGGGGCGAGCAGTGCATCGTGGCCTCCGTTCTCGACTGTTCTCGAACGTTCTAGAAGCCGAACGCGAACGTCATTGCTGTGTGCATTGGGAGCGTCGAGACAGCGAGAGACACCCGACGAAAATCTTCCACCGAGCGTGTCATGACGTCGATAAATCACCGAAGCTACTTTTTCAAAATCGGCGACCGGAATCTCGTAATTGTGGATTTTACATGAGATTGAAGTTTGCATCGTTGGAAAGCGACGAAAATGATGATTTTTCAATTTCTGGATTTTTTTGGCACATCTTCGTTACGAAAAAAACCTCAAACACTTTTTAAGGTATCCCTTTCACAAAGGGCCGTATTTTGTGGGGGCATTAGGAAGGGCCCTTCTAAATCATTGGTAAATTACAGTGGCGCTTAATAATAAGTCATAACCAATTATTATACACAACGATAAACTGAAATAAAAAATTTCGCGCGAATCACATTTTTTCAAGTTTTATCGTCAACATTTTCTTCACAGATTCGAGGACGGTTTTTATTGTCGTTACGGAATGTTTAGACTTTTTTTTACATGCGCGAGCAGTTTATATATGGCGCTGAAGTTTGCACCGTTGGAGTGCAATGAAAATCTTTCTTCATTTTTCCATTTCTCTGTAATGATTACCATCGAAACTCTTTTATCGCGGTTTTAGGTATTGGATACCTACTAACGATCTTCAAAAATATGTCACTGATATTTGTAGCCCGAATGTGGCGAAAAAAATTGACTAGTATGTAAATTAATATTTTCGGTGCATTCCAACGATGCAAAGTTCAACGTCGTGTTTATATCAGCCATCTAAAGTTATTTAGTGTATAAATTATTAGATAGAAATGTGGCCAGCGTATCATCTCCATAAAGTGCCGTTTAAGGGAGCCGATTTTCAGTCGTAATTTTTCGTTAGAGGCATCGTTGGAATGCAACGATATATATATATATTAGTTGTAGTAAAAAGAAATCCATTATTTTTGCCTTCTATTGCATGCAAAAATAATGGATTTCTTTTTACTACACCTAATATATATCTTTTTTTCATTCTTATGAGTCCAAACACTAAGAACACAATAAGAATACGTAGAAACTTTTGAGTAATTTTCACAGCCCAAAGTGGCTAAGAAAGATTGGAGTAATCAAGAAGAATAAATTTCCGTTGCATTCCAACGACGCAAACTTCAACGTCATCGAAAATCAGTTAGTTTTTAAATATGAAAATTCGTGAAATACCTTGAGTCGCTTATTTAGAAATCTAGAATTTTTAGTTGCAAAAAAGATTTTGTAAAATAATAAAAATGAAAATATTGAGGGGTAACACCATCCTAGGATTTTGAAAAAATCGTTTTTTTTTTAATTGCTCAGACAATGCTTTGACATCATAAAAACGCGTTTTCTCGAAACCATTTTTTCAATCTTAGCAAACCCATTACTTCAACCCGGTTGCATGGAACAGTTCGAAATGTTGACAGTAGTTTCACATTTACTTCCTTTATAGAAGTACATGCGGGTTTTTCAAATCAGTGTAAAAATGTTATAACCCAAACAATTTACTGCTTATTTTTTTTTAGCAAAAAATCGATTTTTTTAATACAAAGTGCACCAAGTTTACAAAATTTGATTCAATAAAAAATCCCTACGTACTTCTATAACCAATAGTATATAGATGAAAAGAATTTTCACTGTTTTGTTCCAGATCTTATTTCACGAGAAATTTGTCTGCTAATGGAGGTATTTTTTTAAAAAGATCATTTCGAAGATTGGTTCTCCGGCCACATTATGTACAAAATAATAATTAAAAAACAAACATTTCTATATTTAAATAAATGCTTAATAAGTCCTCTAAAAAGAATTCCCATTCTTTTTATTATACTTGCAAAAAAATCGTCAAAGTTAGGCCTTCTTCGGCTGCTAGAGTGATATTACCCCTTGAAATAATTTTTATTGCATCCCAACGATGCAAACTTCAAGACCACGAATGTCAACCTTCTTATTTCCTTCTTTAGGTCAAACGCGAGGTACGCGGCCTGATTTATTTTTGTAAACGTTGCGTTCGTTTAAATGTTAATATCGCCGTAACTTTCACTTTATTTTTGCCTACCCGAAAAATCGTTTAAAAAAGTATCTATAATATGCAGGTTTCAATATCAATAAAACCAATACCTAAAAACACTTAATTAACGATAGATTATTTGTTTCGAAAAAAAATCCCCTTCGGTTGCACGTCGTGAATTTCGACATTTTCTCTGTGTGTCCCGGAAGAATAATAATTATTTTAAATGGGTGTTTTTTAAATGGCTATTCCGCATTAAAATTCGACAATTCGAATGTTTATTTCCGAGTGATAATTTTTTCTCGATCGACTGCGCAATAGAATTCTTAGAGACTTGCCTTGGAAGCAAGAAGATACGAGGGATGTGCCAGAACGCTTCTTCCTTCGTCTTTTGCGTCTGGCCTCTTCCTGACGCACCTGCACGGCGCTCAGCGACTCGCCGGTTGACGTCACATCCCTTGCATCACCTGAAACATTCGGTAGAAAAATAACGTTAGCACACACGACGATTGGTTGTGTTAAAAACAAAACGTGAAAGGAAAATTGGCCCCCCCCGAAACGGTCGCAGTATTTTTTATTGGAGTGTAATAAATAATTATGAAATATTGCTTATATTAATTAAATAACTCAATATCTTTAACAAGTTACAACGTTAAATATTGTCAACCGTTTGTTTACCGTTTTATTTTCGATGCTACCAAAAGAATTCTCGGTGGGACAAAGACGAGCCGAAACCGTTTCCGACTGGTGCATGCATGTGTGTGCTGCCCATGTAAGAGGGGAAAAAACGTTGAGATCCAAAGGGAGCCGAAGGACGAGTGGAGCCTTTGTCCATGAAAATTTAAGGGGAGGCACCGTGAGGCTTTAGCTCGGAGAAATCGTCGTTGAACGGAGGATAGAGCGAGAGTGAGAAGCTTAAGAGACGAACGTTTCCGCAAGAACGAAAAAAATTCTTCGAGCCACCTTAAGGGGCCAGGCTACTGTGAAAGTAACGAACACTCGTTCGTCCCTTGAGGCAACTCAAATTGAAGATGAAGATCCAACATGTGGTGCAGGAATCGCAGATTGAAGCCAAATTTATTATAACGACAGAACTGCTAGTTAAACTTTGAACGCGTTTTTCTCGAAACTATGTTTTTCAAAACGGTGTACACGATTGTTCGACTTGTGATGAACGGATTGACTTGAAATTTTGTACACTTATTCAGTGTAATAGTAGTTTAGTCTTGACCGACGTTTTTCTTCTTAACATTTTGTTTCGTTAGTTATCGACAATGTTATTTTTCCTCGAAAAATCGAAAAAAAATAATGCAAGTTTTTTTTTTATGATTGACACACGATGAAAAAAAACTCGTTTCGTTCTAAGGTCCTTCACGAAATTGTTAATAACTTCTATGATTATTGATATTTTTTAATGAAACTCTGTACACAACTTTGTTAATGTACATACAAATAAATGTCCAAACGATTTTTCAATCATCTTATTCTTTAAAAATTAACTTTTTTCAAATAACTCAGATTTTCGGATCCTCACAGTAGCCTTAATCCTTGCTGTTATTGAGGGGGGAAAGACAAACTTCAGAGAAAACGGATATTTTGCGATTGAATACTTGTCTGGAAACATACTTCGACAAAAATTAGTTGCACAGAGAATTATACGACTCAAGATAAAATCTTTTGGAAGGAAATTTAAAAAAATATATTTTTCGCCGTTTCTAGGATGCAAACATTGTCATGCTGTTGAAGTTTCCATCGTTGGAATGCAGGGTAAATTCTTTTTTTCTCCCTGTTTCTCCATTTTTATTGTTATCCAAAATATTTTTCGATACATTTAGGCTGTAGGTCTCTAAATAGGATCTTCAAAAAAAGTGCGCTCTAGCGCACCTTGGCACTTTATGTGCCAAAGAAAATTTGCAGTTAGAAAAAGAAACCGTTGCATTGAACGATGTAAACTTTAATATCATGAATTTCCATAGACGGTCGAATATTTGGGACTAGCTTCTTTGGGAATTCTTCAGGGAATTAAATTTTGGGACAAGAAGTTTATTTTTCTTCAAGTATATCAAGCAAGTCTTTATCCTCGGCGTTAAATAAAAATTTTGGGACTAAAAGTTTATTTTTCTTCAAGTATATCAAGTAAGCCTTTTTCCTCGGCGTTAAATAAAAATTTTGGGACTAAAAGTTTATTTTTCTTCAAATATATCAAGTAAGTCTTTTTCCTTGGCGTTAAATAAAAATTTTGGGACTAGAAGTTTCTTTTTCTTCAAGTATATCAAGTAAGTCTTTTCGCTCGGAATTAAATTAAAAATTTAGGACTAGAAGTTTCTTTCGCTTCAAGTATATCAAGCAAGTCTTTATCCTCGGCGTTAAATTAAACTTTTGGGACTAGAAGTTTCTTTTTCTTCAAGTATTTCAAGCAAGTCTTTTTCCTCAGCGTAAAATTTGTCGTAATCCTCATGGATTTTGTCAGCGATTTAAAGTATCCACTTGGTGGTACGAAGCACTCGTCCTCGGATCAATGCGAAGTCAACTCGGGGACAACGTCACATGGGTTATCGCTCTAAGCACGCAATGTATATGAAATTAGCACTTTATTTGTACACGCGTACGGAGCATTCTACAGCGAATAGCCAATTCTTCATTCGCTGAAGCGCGAAAAACAAAAAGCTGTATCGCGTCAAGATTTTTCCGACATTTCATCTATTTATTTAAAAAAAAAATCATTTTATTAATTTTATTATTATCGAAGGCCGTTTTTTTAAATTGCGGTCGTAAATCCCTAATGAGACTACGTAAAAACGAGCAAATGATTTGACAGCCTAAATGGGCAAAAAAATGTTGAACAATTGAAAATAATTAATTTTCGTTGCATTCCAACGACGCAAATTTCAACGTCATATTTTTCCGAAGGCAGTCTCCGTAATTTCCAAGAACGCTGCAAAGATTGAACGATCCCACCGAAAAACAAAAACAAACTGAGGCTGCGAAGAATTCGTATTGTCTTGGTTTTTCCTAACTTTGTTATTTCGCAATGAAAGAAAGACCCGAGCAGAAATCTAATCAGGCTGCCTGAGGATCCATCAGGGCCGGATCAGGGATCAATAAGGCGCCCTGATCAGGCACGCCTTTTTCGAGCCAGACAGGGGCCTGAGCAGGGACCAATAAAACGCCCTGATCAGGCACGCCGGATAGGAGCCTTATCAGGCATTAATAAGGCGCCCTGATCAGGCACCCCTGATTTGCGCCGGACAAGCTAAAATATTTGCAATAAAATGATAAAACAGAGATTACTATTAGTTTGAAGAACAATTTAATCAATTTTTTACGATTGATTGTAATGCACAACCATACAGTCAGTCTAGAAATGCATTTTTTTAAATATATACGTATTTTTATTCTCTTAAATTTTATATTTTGTAATATATTTAATGCGAAACGAAGCTCGTATTTTTTTTCTGTTATCAGTGGAGAAGAGACATCACCCAGATCTTTTCTTCCGTGTCGTTGTTGCTCGTATCCAAACACACCATTTTCCGATCGACAGATACCAATGAGCATGTTTTAATTGTTTCCGTTTTTTTACTCGCCACATGTTGAACGTTGCCGACTCGCATGGATAAGTATACATAGATTTCGTAATCCGCAACAAGATAAGTTGCTTGATCCGGGCCTGATGAAGCGCCTGATCAGAGCCTGATAAGGTGCCTGATCCGGACCTGAATTTGCAAAAGCGTTACATCCCTAATCAGGGCCGGACTAAATTTGCCTGACCCGGCTCGGATTTGCTATTGTGGCAGCCTGATCCGGTCCGAATTTCACCCTGAACAAATTTCTGCTCGGGGAACTGCCAGACAATGGATAAGAATGTGATTTTGGATAAGACGATCGAGACCCTGGTCATTTTATCTCAAACTGCCCATATCTGTATTATAACTGTGTATGTGTGTGTGTACATAGATATGCACAATGTTGTCTCTTCTGTGCTCGCATGATATTACAATTAATGGGGCGAGCGGGATTGGTAATTGGTGGCAATTGTTTCAATGTCTTGATAACAAGACTGTGAACTGCGTACAGATATACGTATGTGTTCGTACACATACACAAGTTGTGATATATTGTATTCGTATTGTTCCTCACATACCCAGCAGAATCGACGGTCTCGATTAACCCCTGATTATAAGCACGTGAAAAAAAAAATTTTTAAAAAAAACAGTGCCGCGTAATACCCAATTACCGAAATATGCTTTCCATATACGCGTTGAAAATTTTAGTTCGCGTCGACACACGGGGGCAAGGATTATCCTACAATGCCGAAAGATCAATTGGCAAAACGAAATATTTCATTGGGATGTCACCATTCGCGAGCGATTTTAAAAACATCCTCGGTTACCATTGCGTCTTGGAGCGACAATACTAAATGGAACAATGAGGTCAAAATAACGTTGAAATTTACATAATTGGAATGAAACGATGTTCTCTTTATTTATGTTTATTATCAAAAAACTTTTTTTTTTAGTTTTGATAAAAAAATCGATTGATTAATTTTGATAAAAAATTGGCAAAAAATGTTTTATCAGTTGAAGAGAATTAATTTTCGTTGCGTTCCAATTATGCAAATTTCAAGATCGTGAGGTCACAAATAAGCATTCAAAAACGTAAATTCCGCGACCAAACGAAATGTAAATAAATATTCGGACAATCAAATGACTTGTCGATAAGAAAAACCATCACTGCACTGAAATTATGACGTTGAAGTTTGTATCGGTGGAATGCAACGAAAATGTATTCTTCTTGATTACTAAAATTTTTCTTTGCTGCTTTGGGCTGTGAAAATCAATTGCACGTTTCTACGTATCATTATTAGAAATTTACGACCTCAATTAGCAAAAAAAAGAGTCTGCATAATGATAAAAATGAAATATATATATATATATATATATATATATATATATATATATATATATATATATATATATATATATATCGTTGCATTTCAACGATGCGAACGTCAACGTCATGTGAAATTTGTCAATAACTTTAATGATTTATTTCTAGCCAACGCATCTTATTTATAAAACCCTGACGTTTTTTTTCGTCCCGGTTATCGCAACGCTCCGTCTATGCGCCAATTGAGTTTCCAAGACGAGATCCATTTCGCGTTGGAGTCTTCACGCTCGTGTTTTTATACGTCAATGACTTTTTACTCGCTGTCGTTGATTCTGTGTTTATTTTTCTTCCTCGTCATGCGAGGTGCGTATATCATGATCCGCGTTGGCGTTTACCTCTCATAGTAAATCCAGTCGTGTGCGTGCACGTGGGTTCCGAAGAGAAATCGGTCGTGAGCGGGACGTGACTTTAATACATGGGTCGTTCTTCGAACGAAGCGCATCAACGAACCATGATATCTATACTATTACTGTATTCGTTTATTCATCATTATCTTCTCCCGTCTCTGGACTCGAGTTGTAAACTCGCTTCAAATTGTTCGAAGGAAGAGTCATGTCGATGCTTGAGAAGCATCGAAGATCATTGCACTCAACAAAAAATAAATTATTCGCATTCTACGATTCAACCTATGCTTTTCGAACATATCGTGATAAACATTTCTTGACATAATTCTTTCTTTTCGTTTTTGTTATAAAAGTACTGATGATTTTTTAGATATTTTTTTTCGAATTGAAAAAAAAAATAAAGTGAGATTTGTACGTGCACTTGAACCAAATTTAGACACGAATTACTCGATTATTTTCTAAAATCATTTTTATTAGCAGCAGCATAATAAGCAGGCACTTGATTATTGTTAGCTACCTTTTATAAAAAATATTTTCTATCTAAAATTTTAGAATTCTAGAATCCTAGCATTTAGAATTTTAGAATTCTAAAATTCAGAACATTAAAATTCAGGCATTCAGAATTTTGGTATTCTAAAATTCAGAATATTAAAATTTAGTATTTTAGAATTCTAGAATTTCAGAATGTTCGAATTCTAGAATTTTAGAATTTCAGAATGTTGGAATTCTAGAATTTTAGAATTCTAGAATTCTAAAATTCTTTTGGCATTTTTGCCATTTAGAATTTTAGAATTATTATTTTATTCCTTGTATACCTTTTATATCTATGCTAGTTTCTCAAATTGTCCGATGTAATCACATAGTTGCTTTGCCGCTTGCATTTTCCGGTCAATTTCTAATGCCTTGCTATTTTTGAACCATTGCTCCAGATAATTTGCTATTTCTTGGTTTAGTTTTCCCTTAACTTCCGCACACTCGCGAATATGTCTTAAATTTTCAATTGCCTGCTTGCATATTCTACATTTGGTGTCTGCATCCCCTTTTTCCCGTCTTTCCCGACATTTCCACACCTTATCCTCGCTCGCGTATCTTTTACTAATTATCTTCTCCTCCCAATATTTTTTCATGTGCATACCTGTTTTCTTATGCTCATATTCCTTGCAGTATCTTGACGCATCGATTCTGCTCCAATCGTATAGAATTTCTTGTACAATTTAAATTTTTATGCCCCTTTTTATTTTTCTTTCGAGCTCCGTTACATTTCCATTCCATACGGCTTGTCAGATTGCCCCCTCACCTACGCTTTCCATTGCGTCTTTGATTTATTTTTCTCCATTTTTATGGGTTGCCACTTATAAATGCTCTTCTTCCCTTAGGCATTTGTTTGCCCACATTATACCCTATCTTCATTATTTCAAGCAGATATCTTGCGACCCTTTTCCATTATTATTATTACTAATAATATTGTTATTATATCTTTAAAAAAACAATCGATTATGGAGTAATTTTTGAAAACTACCATTTAGCCCAGGTATTTTTTTTAAATTATTTAGTCACGCTCAATTCGACAATTCTCATCGGAAAATCAATCTTAATGAAAATTGAATTCCTCAAAAAGATGAATGCATGTTCGTGAAGGCCTCTGACTGTTTCATACGTCAACTCGCGCTCCATATCGCGTTATCCGGCGACTAGTGTCCTCGTCGATATCGTTGTCACCGTTGCATTCTCTGCATGTGCAAAACGGGAGAACCGCAACGCAAGATAAAAAAAATTATAAAAAAAATACCGCATCGCTGCAACCGTCGGTCGATCTCGATCTCGCGTCGTAAATCCTTTTGTGTGAAAGAAATAAAGATTGCCGAGTCTGACGCGCGGAGGCAGAAACGCCCACGCGAACAATCGTCGAAGCGAAAGAAACGATGAATTAGCCTCGGTATACAGGAAAACGAGACTCGGATACTTTTAAAGCGTATCGAGGCTGCGACTGCATTTCCGGCATTGGCTATTCATCGACATCTTCGGTGGCTGTTGGTCATATTATTCGAATTTTTTAAGATAAAAATAATGATATTGATTAATTATAAAATATTGAAATATTAATAATTTCCTTCCAACTCTATGGTGAACTTTTCTTGAGGTTTCCACACCTTTTTTCATTTTTCTAAATTTAACTCCATTTGCAAATCTTTCCATTATTGCAATCATAATTGTTATTATTGCTTTATAATAATCGCACATTATTCATAAGCAAAAACGAATATTCCCGAAATATCCTGAATTTTTTTTTATGCCTATTATTCCACGAATATTAAAAATATTACTTTTTTTTTAATCGTTCGTTGACAAAAGCCGAATTTACGGAACGAATATCCTCTGATGAATAAATAACAGATGAGCTGACTGACAGGAGAGTAAATATGTATGTGCAATGGAATTTGTCCCGCGGCAACTCCGGCAAGCATGCGGAGAAAAACATTAAGAAACCTCGCGTGCGTCACTGGTGAAAGGCAATATTTCGAAAAGAAAAAAAATCGAAAAACATCCTAAAAAGCGATGCGCGGTTCACGCAGGATCGAGATAGATTGTAAATATCTGCTGTTGGTAGGTGGCCCAAAAGACGCAATGGAAAGCGTAGGTTGGGGGGCAATTAGTCCAGTAAAAGAGACGAAAACCCAGCACTTTTAGTGTAGAATTAGAATTTTTTACTGAAGCTAGATGGTGGCTTACTAAAAGTAACCACAATAAAATTTCGCCCCTCAACTCGGCCCAACCCTAAGAAATAGGGGTTGAAAACTTAAAAATCACCGTATCTCGATAATTAATAGCCCGATCAAAAAAGTTTCCAACGACAATTGCTTGGAATAATAAAATACGTATAAAGTTACCTGACGTCCAACCTCCTATCTTTGAAAATAGCGGCACAACCCCTGTAGAAATTGAAGTCGAGAAAAGGTACTGCCCCTGATCTGCCTTCCCTAGATAATATGGAATACGTTCGCAATGTAACGGGTCTAATGCTAGGTCCCAATTTGCCGTTCCCTTTCTGGGGAACTAATCAGGAACGGGCCAGAGAACAAGCGGTAAATGACCAGGAAAGTTGTAAGGAAATAGATCGGGAAGTAATGACGTTGAAGTTTACATCGTTGAAACGCAACGAAATTTTTTCTTGATTTTTTTTATTTCTTTATTTTTACTGTCTTCTAAATTTTTTTTCGCATTTTTTGGTTATAAGTTTTATGGACTCTCAAAAATATTTCGGCAACTTTCGTAGCCTTAATGTGCGTAGAAAAAATGCGGGTATACCAAAGAAATATATTTTCGTCGCACTCCAACGATGCAAACTTCAGTACCATCGGGAAGTGACCAGGAACGTACGAGGAAATTACAAATGACGTTTCAGCGTTTTTGGAATCCTTAAGGGGTTACCCCCACTTGCGATTTTGAAAAAATCGATTTTTTTTATTGCATTTTTTTGAAGTATAAGTATCCGGGCCCATACTTCTGTATGGGCCCGGAATAGATGACTCTATGTAAGTTTACAAAAAAAAAATATTTTCTTCGTGTAAACTGAAATTGAAACTTTAAACGCGTTTTTCTCAAAATGGCATTTCTGAAGTCGGTGACCAAGATTACTCGAGCACTAATGAACCGATCTTCTTGAAATTTTGCAGGCTTATTTAATACATAAAAATGTAGTCTGTAATCGTTCGATTTTTTTTTCGCAAAAAGATGGCCGTTTTATAGTCAAAAAACGGCCGTTTTTTTTCGTTAAAATCGAACCATTAACTTTGACTGTCCGCCATTTTGTGAAAAATGAATATTTTTTAAAATCCTTCGATTAAAGACTAGTTTATACTTATATTTGACTAAATCCATCCGCATTTTTTTTTTCAGATGATCCACTTCGCCGCAATGTTGGTAACCGCAAACCGTGTATATAAAAACATTATTTCATTGACGGCCATTGGCCACTAAACAATGTAATATTTTTCAATAAAAAAATTACTGAAAGTTCTTCAAGATGTGTTCTTTAAGATGGTATATTGATCGATTAAAAAAGTTTTGTAGTTTTCTTTAAAAAAATTGATGAAAAAGGCCTTTTTTTGCGCTACAAGTGGGAGGAACGCCTTAAGGAGGTAAAATCGGGAGTGTATTCAATTTAGTATTTCGACAAAATATTGTTTGTTGGTTATCTACTTACTAAGGTAGTGTATAACATATGCACACATACGCTTGTTCGCATTTCCTGATAGGCAAAGAGACAGAAAAACGTACACAGATCACTATCCGAGCGAAAAAGGCCTAGAGTGCAAAGGGTTATTTCACAAGTATCGTAAAATCATAAGCGTAAGTGCACACAGTAAGCATAGCACTTCTATACATGGTACAACTCGCAGGACGAACTTTTATCCTCGTACGATGGTACCTTGCTTACGCGAAGCTCTTCGCATGTAGCCACCTGGCGGATTGCTGGCGAAATACATTCAGGTAATGTCTTCCTGGCCAGAACATTGATATTTTCCAACACGGCGACAAGGCGTTCAAAACCCACGAATGACCTGCTTTACTTTTTTGCCTCATAAAATAATTTGGCTATTCTTTATGCTCAAATCATTAGCTATCGTAATCCCGGTATTTATGATAAGCATTGTTATCCTCGTCGATTATCATTGATGAAATGAATGGTTTTAATGATGAATAAAATTAGAACAGATGTATTAGTTTCATCCCAATCAATTATAAATATATTTGATGAGGTGAAAAGCAAAGTAGCCTTTCTTTAGTTCTTAAAGACAAGCTCCACTTTTCAGAACATGTCAATGATCTGGCCGGGTAGACATTACGTGAAGATGTACTTGCTCGCAACGTATCCCGGCCAGAAGATTGTAATTTCCAAACATAGAGGATAAGTCGTGGAAAATCGATTTTGCAATCTTCCCGGTTGGTTCCATGGGAGGGCCCGGTCAGGTAAATCAGACAAGGCAAGTCTGGTCAGGGCCGGACACAAAGTAGAGAATGATGCAAACTTCAAGACCATGAAAAATAGGCCGTGGGTCAGAAATGTTACGATGCTGAAGTTTGCATCGTTGGACTGCATCGAATTTAATTTCTTCTGGCACATTTCGCCTACAAAAGTCCTTCAACCAATTTTTAAGATATTTATCAAGAATTTTCAAGATTTTTATTAAGAATATTGTTATAAATTTATAAAAAAAGATGGCCTATAATAATAAAAATATGAAAAATAAAATGTAAAATGGAACTTTCGTTGCGTTCCAGCTATGCGAACTTCAACATCATAGAATTTTTCTCAGCCAGTGATTTTTCACTCTGATCTGTCGTACCGATAGAAATTCGCGAGGAATTCTTGAAATTGGGGAAGCGAGGGTAATTTATCGATATTTCTAGATTCGTGAATTTAGCATATGGCGGAATTTCGGAGTGTACATCGAGCGGGATATTGCCGACTGTCAGAGACTACTGAATTTGCATATTGCAAGGACCAACCTCCGTAACGAGATTCAGGTGATTCGGGAATGAGCGTGACAAGCAGTAGACCGTAACTCGATTTATGCATATGCGTGTAGAGAGAACGAAATGTAGAGACACCGAAAAGGCTATATCCACGTATACGTAAGAAAAGAGGCCAAGAATGGCTTACAAAGAGAAGAGAACAGAGGAGAGGTAAAAAAGACGGAGAAAAATCCCTCGGTAATTCTCGATGTATCTATGGCAGTCATGGCATCCAAGTACCGAATTGTCTTATGGGTATCGAACAATCTCCGTCTCAGTATGCACCGCTCGTATGTCTGATGTTTGTGAGGGGGAGAGAGAGAGAGAGAGGGGGAGAGAGAGAGAGAGAGGGGGAGAGAGAGAGAGAGAGAGAGAGAGAGAGAGAGAAATATGTAATTTATTCCATAGACCGGGCCCCGAGATTGTCTAGAACGGTTGCATAAAATATGGAGAGCAAAGTCAATTTGCGACTAAATGCAACCACCTGCATACAAGCTACACCGGCAGTGACTCTCAAAATATTCCCCGCGAAACGTAAAACGAAAAAAACAAAATGGCATCGACGCCGAGACGAAATCTTTGGATCTCAGCCAGAACAAATCCAAAGGTCATCGTACCCAACGTTGACAAAAATACAAAATAAAACAAAAAAATCGGTAATTACGAAAATCACGTTACACCAAGAAACAATAAAATATCGTTCCTGGACATTTGAATTCTTTTTCACTCGTCAAAAGTAATGCCAATACTCGTAATTCTATTTGTTATTTTTCGAAAGTTTTTGCCCGCGAGGCAAACGAGGAGATTCGAAAGATTGGTAGGTTTATGAAGATTTTCGCGTTTTGCGGACCATCTAGCGCCGTGTGTATTTTCGTCCGACAGTTTAGGAGAGAGAGAGAGAGGCGCCTCTCTCGCTTCGGCCAATAGATCCACAGCACACTTATGCACGCACATTTGTACAGCTCTAGGCCAACGCGAGCGGGTTCAATGACTGGCACAGAAAAAGTAACGACGCCATCTTCGAGACCGAGATATGGACGCGTGATGTTTCGTCCAGCGATGCAGACACCACGGTGGCAATACGCAAACTCATTTTTCCAAAATAACTTCCTCCAAATTGCACTAAATTCGTTATTGTAACGCATCGTTGGAATGCAATGACTTTTTTTTTTGTATTGTATTGTTTTTGTCCTCATTGTACACGCTTTGCGTTTCTTACATTTCCCGCGTCTGCTTACAACCCTTATATGTACATTTAAGGGGCTGTACCAGTGTGACACTTTCAAAAAAATATTTTTTTGCCTTTTTTCTCA
The DNA here is from genome assembly GCA_944452715.1 of Ophion slaviceki. NCBI lineage: Eukaryota > Metazoa > Arthropoda > Insecta > Hymenoptera > Ichneumonidae > Ophion > Ophion slaviceki. Next base: position 4,076,329 of record OX101785.1, on the reverse strand, counting down.
AAATAAGATTTTTCAAATTTGCTGACATTGTAACTCAAAGAGCAATTATCCGATTGACTTGAAATTCGAACTGAGTACTCTTGAATATATTTACTCTACAATGACGTAGTATATTTTCGATTGGATGAAAATTGACGATTTGGCATTGAAAAAAACGACCATTTTTTAGGCAAGAAAACAGACTTTTTTTCGTACCTACGCCATTTTGTTAGATTTTGATATTTTTCGATGAAAAAAATATGTAATATAAGTGAAATATAGCCAAATATATTCTTAACTTTCCAAAACATGTAAATGAGTACTTTTCTTCCAAAAAAATCCCAAAAATCGCCCAAATTTTCAGCGTTCACACTGGTATAGCCCCTTAAACCTTACGCCTATTTTTTCTTACACATAAAGAATAAAAATAAATAGATAAAATATTGTTTTAATCGATCCCTTATAGCGACTTTTTTGTTGTTTCTCTTTTTAAAATTATTTCCAAAAACCTTTTTTTTGCAAATTTTTAAAGCCAATTGAGAATAATTATTTTTCGTTGTTTTCCAACGATGCAAATTCCGAGATTTATAAATAACGGTATCGGGCACACGGACGCAAGCTCGCAAAATATGACGTTGAAATTTGGATAGTTGGAACGCAATGATATTTCTTTTATTTCTTTATTTTCGTTATTATCAAAAACGTTGTTTTTTTTTGCAAATTGTGGTTGTGAATCTCTGAGAATACGTAAAAATATTCCAGTGATTTTCATAGCCTAAGTGGGTCAAAAAAGATTCTTATCAATTGAAAACAATTACGGGGTTAGGCTACTGTGAAATTGACGAAAGCTCGTTCGTCGCTTGCATAAGGTCCAACATATGGTGCAGGAATCGCAGATTGAAGGTAAACTTATGGTTACAACGATAAAACTGCTAGTTAAACTTTAAACGCGTTTTTCTCGAAATTATGTTCTTCAAAACGATGTACACAATTTGTCAACCACTGATGAACGGATTGACTTGAAATTCGTTACACTTATTCAGTGTAATTGATTATTGTTAATAACTAATGGGAAAAAATGTTAAGAAAAATGTCGGTGTAGTTTTACCGAAATTTTTCTTAACATTTTTTCCCATTACTTATTAACAATAATGATGTCATTTATCTTCGAAAAAAAAAAAACGAAAAAGAAATCGATTTTTTTTCAATGATAGAAACATGATAACAAAAAAAACTCAGTCAAGTCTTAGATAATATTATTTATTTTAAGAGGATAAAAAAAATTTTTAATCAACCGGGTGACCAAAATCAAGTACGCCGTTGAGCCCCTCACGTTTAAAGGTCCTTTACGAGATTTTTTATTGCTTCTTTAATTGTTAATATTTTTAATATAATTTGGTACACAATTTTGTTAATGTACGTACAAATCAATGTCCAGACGATTTTCCAATCACCTTATCGCTTCGAAATTAATATTTTTGAAATACCCCTGATTTTCAGATCATCACAGGAGTCTAACGCATCAATTTGCGTTCAAAGCGAGCGAATTTCAAGATCACCGCAAAGTCTCAAGGAAGAAAATAGGGGCCGGGTTGAAATTCCGAACTTTGAATGCTCCGACGGTTTAAAATTCCGAATTTTAATGTTCCGAAATTCACGATGGGGCCGGGTTGAAATTCCGGATTCTCGAATGGTGCAAACGCTCAAAACTCCGAAAGAATTTTACACGAAAGACCAAAACTCCGAAAATCGTAACACCGTCAAAATAATTCGGCTATGGAAGTTTCAAAAGTATCAAAATTTTCAATAAATCGACGAATAATTTTAAGATTTTTTTTGTTATTAAGACGTCATTTTGCGTCAATTTTGACATTTGTCTAGACAATGTTATACGTTCTACATCATTTACAGTCAACTGTGCAGACTTTTGCTGGCATGATCTTTCGTTATTTTTTCACATGACTTTTACGACTACCCAAATTTTTTTTCATGCATGTTTAGATTATGGATCCCTAATAAGGACCTTAAAAAATGTTTCAGTGACTTTTCTAGCCTAAATGTGCCAAGAAAAAAAGAAAAAAAAATGACCAATGCGAGAAAAAAAAATACGTTGCATTCCAACGTAACGTTTTTGCGCAAACGTAAAAATCTTCTCTTTTCGCCTAAGAAGAGTCCCTAACGACAAGCGTCCTTCTCGCAAGCCCTTTGTCCCTTTAAAGTAGGCGAAAGTGTAGCTTTAAGTCGTCCCTTCCCCTCGGTTAGTAGTACACTTTGGTAGTAGGGCGATGGCAGTGGCGGTGAATAGTCGTGGACCGAAATGCGCAACAAGCCCTTCACCCCCCTCCCCGCCCTTCGTTGCGCTCCGCTCGCCACACGCACTCGCTCTCTCTCTCTCTCTCTCTATCCCTCGTTCGTGGCGATCTCACGCGCTACCGTTTCGTTCCCTTTGTCCTTTGTTTGGGCCAATTGCGCGTCGGGCCACGGACGCCACGATGTCGAGAGCGTCGCTTTTTATCGTTCCCTTGATTCGGGGATACGCTATTTCATCTTACCTCCCCCCCCTCTCTCTCTCGCTCTTTCTCCTTCGGGCACCTAACAACAAAGTAACGCAGTAGCGAAACCCTCAAAAATAATCCACGCCCGAGGGGCTACTTGCCAACTTAGCAGACAATGATAAAGCAGAAAGATATAAATATGTGAGTACGTATTGTGAATCGGCACGTAGCATATAATTACGTAACACGTCCGCCCTGACCGAATTTCGAGTTGAGTGACCGGGAACGCAATCAAATTTGCATCGTTTTTATGCAACGATTTTTTTTTTACTGCTTATTATAAAAAAAAGCTTGCTTGCTTATTATAAAAAATCTTATTATTAGATCTTATTGTCTTTATTAAAATATTGCTTAAATCTTAAAATTGTCGAAATTGTCGTAAATTGTAAATTTGTAAATCTCAAAATTGTAAATTTCAAAATTTGTAGGATCTTAAATTGTAAATCTCAAAATTGTCGAAAATATTATTATTACAACGTTTATCCGCGATTACGACAATTCAACAATATTAAGCGACGCGGATTGGTTTACAGCGCCATTGCAAAACATTATTAATGAAAAAAATAAAAGTTATTAATAAGTTATGACGATTGAAATATCAAGAGATGCGGTATTTGTTCAGGCATACGGGGGTAAATAATGCTTAAGGGGTAGGTAGCCTAACCCCTTAAGAATTATTTTTTATTTGCTTATTAACAATTATTTATTAACGACGGATACTCCTTCGTCGCTTGAGGCAACTCAAATTGAAGAGGAAGGTCCATTCGGTGCAGGAATCGCAGATTGAAGGTAAACTTACGATTACAACGAAAGAACGGCTAGTTAGCCCTTAAACGCGTTTTTCTCGAAACCATGTTTTTCAAAACGGTGTACGCGATTTTTCCGACATCCAAGGGACGGATTGACTTGAAATTTGATACACTTATCCAGTGGAGTAGTAGTTTAGTCTTGACCGACGTTTTTCTTCCTAACATTTTTTTCGTTAATTATTAACAATGTCACTTTCCCGCGAAAAATGTTTTGAAAATTCATTTTTTTAAATGATTGCAATATGATAACAAAAAAAAGCTCGTTCAAGTGTAAGCCAATATTATCTGTTTTTTTAAAAACCTCATCTCTTTTGTTTGGGATGAACCGTGCAGCTAAAATCTTTCACGAGATTATTTACAACTTTTTCAATTGTTAATATTTTTAAATGAATTTTCGTACACAACTTTGTTAATTTACATGCAAATAGATGTCCAAATGATTTTTTAATCTAATTGTTCGTTCAATTTTTTTTAATACCCCCAATTTGCATGGTCCCTTAAAGACTTTTCTCCGAACTTTCATCTTAACATTTAAGAAAATATAACCAAACAAACTGCTTTGAAAATAACATTTTTCATTTTGAAGAAAAATTTCCTACGACAGCATAAAAATAAAACAACAATTTGCAATGAAAAAAGAAGCCGGTTCACATCCCCAAAGCATCCCCTTGTACCCACGCGCGCTCGAACAAACGAGATACGCGTCCCGAGACTCGCAGTCCAAACGCGCCCACGCCGCGCTCTCGTTATTGCGCGTCGGATCCGCGCTTGTTTGGAAAAAAATGCCGGCAGACGCGCGCCAGCGTGACCTTCGATAATGAGGATTTAAAAAAAAAGGGGGGGGGATGGCCGCCGCCAGTGAAGTTCTTCACGCCCGAGGTCACCGGAGAGAGACATCCGAGTGGCGCCCGCGTAGCGAAAAAAATATTCGCGAATTGAACCCGGTGTCGAATGGCGACAGAGAATGTGTTATTTCTTACCTCTTCCAGCGTCCTGCCGCTCGGCACCTTGCTCCTCGTCGATTTTTTCCACCATTCTCCCGCGAGTTTTCTCAATCGCGAAATACGCAGGAACAAAGTCGATTGTCCTTTCTTCTTTCTTCGTTATAATTTCAATCGCGAACGTACAATCCTCCTCACGCTCGTTTTTTTTGTTTTCCTTTTTTCTTTCTCTATTATCGCTCTCTCAGCGCACCGGTATCAATAATTGTAAAAAAGAGTTCAGTCGTATTTACAAAAAACGCCTAATCACTAAGGTTCACTGATTATAACGATCGTGCTCTCTTACTGTCTTTTTTGTTGCCGAAAAAGCCTCGTCGATATTATCCGTGCATATATATTTATATATAAATATATATTTCTTTTTTTTCCCCTCGACACTGACGAGGTTTTCGTGACAAAAAATCTCCCCGCGTTGCTCCCAGAAGACCAGATGACTTTTGTTTTTTACCACTGGCGAGCTTACGTTTCTCTCCCACTCTCTCAGATCGTTGTATATATCAGTAGTAGGTATCACAGATACAAATAAATATACAAAGCTTATGTTAATGCTTTCTCACGAAGTGGGCAATCAGCTTTAAGGATGTTCGATGTAAAAGCCCCAATCAGGATCTTCGATAATTCGTTCGTGAGCCAATTTACTTTTCTCCAATCAGCGCTTTATTTTTTTTGTTGTTTTTCTTCATATATATATCTTATATATTTTTTTTCTTTTGAATCTTGAATAAATACTATCACAGACTTTGACACTGTCTCGTCCTTCCGGCTGGAAGGTCTCTTCGTTTTGTTTTCTTCTTCGTCAAAGAGAAACCAAGATTTTCTTCTCTTCCCTCGCACTTCCCTTTCTCGATGACGCAGCTTCGGAAACACTCCAACAGAAATCCAAGATGTAACTCTTCTTTTTTCGGGGAAAAAAAGAAGGATGGGATTTTTTTCTCTCTGCCTCTCTCTCTCGTATCAGCTACAAGCGTTCTCCAAAACACGCTCCCCCACACTCTGTTCCTTTCTCTCTTCCTCTCCCGCTCTCAAAGCGCAAAACGTTCAATCGAGCTCTCCTTGTTTCAATCAGCAAGAAGAGGCAACGACGTACACGTCTTGCCGGCTCCAAATCCAATCTCCTTCGAAGGTTTTTTTTCTTATATCTTCCCACGTATCAGACTGATCGACTACGACTTCGGATTGTTTCGCGCGAGCGAACGTAACCGGTCGATCTGACTGCAACTCCGGAGTTGTTGTTCTTGTTGGGGATATTGATGTTGAAATTCCGTCGCTATCGCAAAGCCTTTTTGCACGTAGCGTTGATTTGGCTCGGAAGCTCATTAAAAATCCTTCGTGCTAACACATCTGGCCTTTTCTAACATTCACCTTCCCTCACTGCGCTTTACTCGGCAGCTGGTTTCCGACTGAGGTATAACAAGATGGCCGAGTCGACTAGTAGCCTCGTCGGCCGCGGCGTTTTTTTCCCCTTCTCCTGAACCACCCCCCACCGCCGATGAGTTGCTTTCTTCGCGAAGCGTGGAACCCGCGTGCGCGCGCACTATCGGCGGCGCGCGGTATGGAGCGCCTGCGGCTCGCCCCCCCCCCTGTCCGCGGACCGCTTGTACTCGGCGTTTCGATATACATATAGCGAAGGCTAAAAGTATCCCCAACGGAAATAGAAAGACGCGACGAGTCTTACGCTCTTCTTCTAACAGACTTCTGGGCTGGCTTTTATCAAACTCATCTCTTTCCCCACCGACCCCTTGCGTATTATGTGACTCTCTTGTTCGCGGAATCAACGATGGCTGTCGAACGTAGGCATCTCGGGTCACGCCACCCGAAACCGAAAACAACATTAAGGACAATGTACAATATCAACATAACCTCACAAATTTTCGAACCCTGTTTTCGCGTAGATGGTTAATTTTTGTCTACATGAAAACAAGAGCTTCGTAGGATTAAATATTAATTTTTGCGCAATCTCGGTTAAAAGCTATCAGCTATCTCTCTCGCACTCATATGTCGAGTGGTACATCAAGATCATCGCTCGAGAATAGTGTACGAGCGATTATCGGTTCGATAGTTTTCTTTCGCAATAAAGAGCACTGCGCGATGTAGTTTTGCGCTTCAAAGTTAGGTTACGATAGGCCAAAAATTGTTCATCGTTTAGCCTTCCCGTCAAAATAGACCGCCCCAATCGCGTAAACAAGCGACGCGGTCCCGGCGATTGCGAATACGCCTTGGCGTGTTCCGACCGACCGATAAAGTCGCATTCTTTATTGTTCATCTCTGTAGATTGATACGTTACGGAGAGCGAGCCTCCCGGCGATTTTTCGCCAGCTGCTCCTCTTTGTGGTAATGCGTTTCGCAGTTTTTTACGCTTGAGTGTACGTAGGATCGCGACCGGGGGGGGGGGGGGGCTGTATTCTACGAGGCGACGCGAAGCTGCGGTTCTCCAACGGTATTACTGTACACACATAGGCGCCCGCTTCACCTACCCCCACCACGCGACAGGAGCTTCGAGAATCAGGCGACCGCCGACGCCCTTCCCCACTTCTCGCTCTCGCGCCATAGCTGCTTCTGCCCGCTGCGAGTCACGTACGCACATTGCGCGGAGCCCCTCTTTCTCTGGCTGAATGTGTGCGTCGCGCGGTCTCGTGACACGCTCGACGTAAACATACGCACACTTGTGATTACAGTGATTCGCACATGTTTTCCTTTCTTACCTTACCTTTTTACATCATGCTGAAATCCCGCACGAAGCCTCGTCGCGTTACGGATTCGTTATCGAAAGAGATGATGCAAATACCGGGCGAAATGTCTGTTGTTGCCGCTACATAGCGCTGGTGACTCACTACGGTCGATGTAATACAGAGCCACGTATACGCGATCACAAAGCCTACACATCGGCGTAATGTGGAACGGCAAGCCCCGAAGAGCAAGGCGGGCGAGCCTCGTTCTTTGTTATCGAACCACCGGGGAACCCGAATACACAGGTTTCGATAAATCCAACGATGGAACTTCGACAGGCACTTGACGCGCCACTAAGGGTGTACCTTTAGCAAGGAAACAATTGTCTGATTTTCATCATTTTTGTTTTAGGAAAATATTTCTTCACCATTTTTCAAACTTAGGGTATGTTTTATTACTACTTTTGGCTGTTAGTAGTATTTTTTAAATTATTAACCTTTAATAATTGGAGGTATGACAGTTTCTTAATTGCATTTTCAAAAATGGCGTGACGTGTAGCGAAAAAACGCATCGACCGATTTTGATGAACATTGGTATGAACCTAATCTTATCGTCCAGAACATGACCTTAAATCACTTTCAAAATAAAAAAAAAACTATTTTTTTTTGCAAAATGTGACAATTTTTTCGGGAAAATTCAATATTTTTTATTTCAAAGCGTACGATCCCACCGATTTTCAACGTTTCTCACTTTTTCTTGGTTCATAGTCTGCGCATGAGTGTTAGTGAAGGAAAAATCTTCGTTGATTTTTTTCAGATTAATCCCGCCGACGCTACGTGTCACGCCGTCTGACAACTCCGCCGCAACCCGTTTTCAAAGATAAATTTTTTTAAATACCATGTAACAGCTAAGAGTAGTAATAAAATGTACGCAAAGTTTAAAAAATTGTGAAGATATCTTTGTTTGAAGAAAAAATCATGAAAATTCGACGAGAAATACGTAGTTTTCTCGGAAGATTTTGTTTCGTAGTTAAAACGGATGTACGGGTTCAGATCAATGGGAGTATCATTCTGAGGGCTCGGAGCCCTTGGGTTTTTCTTCCTTTGTTTGGGTCCATCAGTTGAGCGTCCCCCTCACGTCCTGTACCGTTCGCTCTGAAGAATCTCGATTAATTCGTAAAAGTAGCATTCGGTTGGTACTTGCGAGTGAAATTCTCGCAATACTCGTAAAACAATTGAGAAAGAAAAACAAATATATCGGCAAGAATTGTTCGTCTGCTGGGTTGAGGATCCCTGAGTTTCTGGCACATTCGATCGTGCGCGCCTTTGGGAAGAATCATCGATATAAATTTCCGTTAAGCACAACTGCGATGTAGCCTTTTGGCAAAAGAGTTTTTGGATACAAAAACCCTCGATCGTCACACGACAGCCCTCTCTGTCTCACTTTGCGTCGCTATCACGCGCATACGAGGGGACAGATGGTAATCGAAAAGTGACGAAATATCGCGTGGTACACATTGTTTTGTCTCTCGCAGCCGGCGTATGCGCGCGCATCGCGCCCGCTCTAACGTACGCGCCACGTATGTGAAGCGCGTCGCAGCCTCTCGCCGCTTGGCACTCCGGGCGCTGTTTTCGCGTCCCAACGACGCGATCATGCGCGCCTCTCGCGCCGCTCTCACGGACACGGCAGATGACGCGCGGAGGTTGCGCAGCGTCCGTCGGGCTCGCACGTAGAGACACACACTCATACGCGGTACGAGGAAAACAACGAGGCGCGACGATACGCATGGCAAACTGCCATCGTTTATCTCACGCTACCGAGACCCCCGGCGGTGCGAAATTCGACCTCTTCTCGTTTCGAATGATTTCTGCGCTTTATGGATGGCCCGCGTTCCACATTCCAACGTCAGCGAACAATTCACGAAGCTGGAACTTTTCGGTCGATGAAAAATCGTCCGAAATCGGGTCCCTATTGTTGCCAGGGCTGATCGTTTATATTTAAAAAGTGGCGCGTTTGGATTATCGATGAATATAATAATAAATAAAGGGGTATGGAAGTCGAAGTTTGGAAAAGGGCCGCAAGGTATCTACTTGAAATAATGAAGATGGGCAACTAGGACAGTTATAAGTACACCAGTGTAAAATCATTTATGTAAATGAGAAGGGAGGGGCATTTATGTAAACAACTTTAAGGGGTTTTGTCACTTGAGACGTTAAAAAAGGCTTTTTCGTGAATTTTTTGATAGGTTTATATTATAGATATTGATATAAAAGTTGTTACACTTAATAAATACACTTTCGAAATTCATTTTTTTTTAAATTATTTATTAAAGCCGCTATTGTTTAGTGGTATATGTTTTAGATTCAGTATGTTAATGCCTATAGCGCATATCATACAATTTTTTATATATGCAAAAATAACAATATGGCAGACATTCCTCGAAAAAAAACAAAAAATGTGTTTTTACCGTTTTTGGCAAAAAAGTAAATATCAAGATTTAAAAAATCCTTGTTATGCACTATAGCTATAGTTGTAAAGAATATGTGGTTGACATTTCATAAGTATCGGTTCAGTAGTTTCGAAGATTTTATCAACAAGCCGTCCAAAAACGTTGTTTCGAGAAAAACGCTTTTACAGTTTGTTTGGGTTACATAAATACATTTAAAAAAATTAATTTATTTCGGAAGTGTATTTATCTAGTGTAACAACTTTTATATGAATATCTATAATATAAACCTATAAAAAAATCATGAAAATAGCCTTTTTTAGCGCCTAAAGTGAGAAGACCCCTTAAAAAGGGGATACAAGGAATAAAATACTACTACGACTAATAATAATAATAATAATTCATAAATAATAATAGTAAATGATAATGATAATACAGTCGAACCTCGATAAAATGAAGATTTATCCATTTCCTTCCGATAGACATCAGGAAACCTTGATACAACGTCATAATAATATACATTATGCTCTAATTGCTAATTGCTTGTAGAAATTGCTCTTATTTAGACCTTTCTTTATTCAAAAAATATCCCTATATTTATAGTACCAATACATTTTTTTAAACATTTTAAGAAACATGACCTTCATATAACGAAACCTCAATATAATGAAATAAAATAACATTTAATAAATAGCAATAATGGTAACAAATTATCTTCAAGAGAGGCTACCAGCTTAGAGCCCGGAAAGAAGGGTGAATATCGCCACTTTTTTTATGGATAACCAGACGTTGGAATGAAAGATCCCTTCAGTGGCCTTTACTCCACATATCTTCGAGTATCTTTATAAATGTTTTCATAAGATTTTGTTACTAAATGCAGCGCTGAAGCTGGATGAAGCGAGTCACCTTCGTATGTTAGTGTCCTGCGGCTGGCAAGAGTTCTCCAATTTCGCTGCCGCAAACGAAAATTCAAAATGAATTGTCTTCCAGATAAGATTTGCCTTCGAAGTACGCAAAAAGAAAAAAATATCGATTTTCGATAAAATAGTACATGTTTAAGGCGGAATATACATTTACAACGATTTAAAAAACGATGTATTTTTTTCTTCTTTAAACGCTAGAACTACATATGTGGAATATTTTCTTAAAGTTTCAAATCGAAATTCGAAAAACTTCAAACGTTACAACCCGTCAACGCTGTGTCTCACCGCTCGGATAAATTTGCATTTTCTTCATTTTAATTAGCGTCACATAGAAACTATAAATGTTCTAACTGAAAAAATGTTTGTCATGTTGATGATGAATTGATGAAAAAATAATTGTTTTATATACTTAAATATACTATTAAAGTACACCTAAAGTTTGATAATTTTAGAATAATTATTTTCTAGTTTAAAAAATCCCTCAAAGGTATTTATTTTTTTCCCGTCTAAATGTATATCCCGCCTTAAGGGGCTATAGCAGTGACACATTTAAAAAATCGATTTTTTTGTTGCCTTTTTCGACAGTTCATACTTTCAAGAATATCATCATTTATATCATTTATATCATTTATATCTCTATCATTTTATCTTGCAAATATCGATAGTTAAATCTTTAAACGCGTTTATCTCGTAATGAGATTTTTCAAATTTGCTGACATTGTAACTCAGAGCAATTATCCGATTGACTTGAAATTTGAACCGAGTACGCTTGAATATATTTACTCTACAATGACGTAGGATATTTTTGATTCGATGAAAATTGACGATTTGGCATCGAAAAAAACGACCATTTCATAGGCAAGAAAACAGACTTTTTTTCATAACTACGCCATTTCGTTAGATTTCGATGTTTTTCGAAAATCCTTCGTCATTGTACAGGAAATACCTTCCAATTGAACGACATTTTTTCCTTTTTCGGTTTCAGCTCCGCAATCGGCCGGAATCATGTCAGCAGTGGAGGAACTTTTGTTCGCGCCTCCGAAGGCAGCGCATAAGTTGATCTCAATATTTTTCTATGACAAAATTATGTAATATACGTCAAATATAGCCAAATATATTCTAAATTTTCCGAAACATTTAATTGAGTACTTTTTTTCCAAAAAAAAATCCGAAAATAACGCAAATTTTCAGCGTTCACACTGGTATAGCGCCTTAAAGGAAAAAAATTGGTTCCGGTGTAAACAAAATCGCCGAAAATTACTTTATCCTGAAAAAAATGTCTAGGTATAAAAAAATTCGCTAGGTACTTCGAGGTCAAATGTTGTAAGGTTCGAAAAAAAAATGTCGCGTCAATCAGTGAAGAATTGGCGATGCGATGTTGCCGGCCGCTTCATCCCGTTGTGGCGACGTCATTTTTTTTACCAAATTTCGGGAAAAAATTTGTGAATAGACTCCGAGATATGTAGAATAAAGGCTACGAAACGGAATTTCCATTCTGTCAACCGGCTATCCATGAAAAATTGTCGAAATTCACCTTTTTGTTGCTTTACAATTAAACCTGGTAGTCTAACCTGGTGGTCTAACCTGGTGGTCTAACCTGGTGGTCTAACACCTGATTAGTTATTTTAACTTGAAAGTTACGTCAAATTCATACCAATGTTGTTTCCTTCCATAAGATGCTTACCTCCAATTTTAATCCCGTGTAGGCCCCCACGTAGGTTGTCCTATGCCAATTTTGCTCGTTTTACCGAGGGCCCTGATTGAAGGAAATAAAATTCCCTACCTGACTATTCATGACCATTTTTACGATAAACTTGATAATAAACGAAATAACTGAATATAAATAAAAAGTTCACCCCTAAATTAAGTATAAGTCCGAAAATATTGATCCTAGGGTAAAAATGGTATTAACCAAAGTTGAAGAAAATAAAATTTCCTACTCGATTACTTCTTACCATATTTACGATAAACTTGATAATAAACGAAATAACTGAACATAAATAAAAAATTCACCCCTAAATTAAGTATAAGTCCGAAAATATTGATCCTAGGGTAAAAATGCTAATAACCAAAATTGAAGGAAATAAAATTCCCTACCTGACTAGTCATGACCATTTTTACGATAAACTTGATAATAAACGAACTAACTGAACATAAATAAAAAGTTCACCCCTAAATTAAGTATAAGTCCGTAAATATTGATCATAGGGTAAAAATGGTATTAACCAAAGTTGAAGAAAATAAAATTTCCTACCCGATTACTTCATACCATTTTTACGATAAACTTGATAATAAACGAAATAACTGAACATAAAAAAAAAGTTCACCCCTAAATTAAGTATAAGTCCGAAAATATTGATCCGAGGGTAAAAATGCTAATAACCAAAGTTGAAGAAAATAAAATTTCCTATGTGATTATTTCTTACCATTTCTACCATAAACGTGATAAAAAACGAGATAAGTAAAAAAAAAAACGTTTTTTTTTTACCACTTTTAGCAGTCTAACTCTATAAATATAGATCCTAGGGTAAAAATTATAATCACTAAACTTGTGGGGAATTACATTTCCCACAACTTTGAATACCATCATTTTCACTCTAAGGTTGAAAATAAGCGAGTTATTCGAAAAACAAAGAAAAATCCCTCTTTAAATCAAGATGGCGGCAAACGCACCGGGGGGATTTTCCCGAAAATCGAGATTTACACTACCAACTACCCCCCCTAAGTATAAAAAAAGAAAATCGAAGCCTGCAATTAATTCCAGGTGAAATCCTATTTCGACTGGACTATTACTGATAGCTCGTGTTGGTTTTTGTCTCCACGGAGGAAATGGGACAGGAATACACCCAAAATGCATTTCGCACATTCGCGAAACGATAGCCAGCCTTTTTCTCTCACACACTCTGGTTCGAAGTGCGTGTACGTGTGCCATAAGAAATGCTCGTCTTCTCGCAAGCGACTCCCATCGAGTTTGCGATGCGAACACAACGCGAACAATCCGCGCAGCCACGTGGTAGCATTTCTCCCTACCCTTCCGCAGCAGCTGCCGCGCCACCACTGGACGATCATGAAACGCGTGTAAACTCACATGTGCCGCGTCATTGTTATCTTTCTCTTCAAGGCTCCACCCGAGAGGCTCTAACACCGGACTTTCGCGCCTTGGGAGATGCTCAAACCGTCTTCTAAAGGGTGTCTCAAAATGACCTGACATTTTTAAGTTCGCGCCATTTTTTTTTGTGGCGAACATAGAGTATTAATCTTTGACAACTGGCGTCAGGGAGTATTGAGGGTTTACACTGACAGAAATATTCCATTGATATTAACTAACCGCGTCGACTTGATTTTTTTTATTTGAATTAACTAGATTTTTCGTGAGCATGACGGAGGGTGGAGGAAGGCACTAGAGGGAAAGGGGCTAGTAGAAGATATTTGCGAAATAGGGAGGCAATTTGAAAGAATCGCGAGAAAGGAGGGTTTGGCTGGAGACTAGAAACAGTTAAGGGGTTAGGCCACAGTAACGGGTATAAAATCATGTGCGAATTTAATAATTTTTTTTTCGTATAAAAAAGTGATTCACTCATAACATTAATTACACATCTATTTAGTATGAATATCGAGCTGTTAGAAAATGGATATTTTCTTTCGATGTACAAAATGGCCGACTATTAATATTTTCTTTTATCTTTTTTTAGGCGCTCAGCGGCGTGAAATTTAGCATCCACAATTTTTTACCAAGAACAAAAAACAAAAATTCTCGTCAATCTACATTAGAATACCTGGAGAAGTACGTACGGAATTTAAAAAATATCGTTTTATTCAAAAGTTGTACGTATTTGAACTTTTCAATTCACTGAAATGAATTTTCAGTGAAAAATTTCGTTATAACTGCTCATAAACTGCTCATAAAATGAAAAGTTTTCGATTAATCAGAAATTCCGTACGTACTTCGCTGCGAAATGTAATTAGGAACATAACTTTTGAATTTGAAGTAAATCGAGTGAAAATTGATGAAGTTATTTGTCACATCAATTGGAAAAAAGTTGCTTCGAGCTGCTTCGAGAAGTTGCGAGGAGTCGGCCATTTTGTACAACGAAAAAAAAAATTCTAACAGCTTGGTATTCATACTAACCAGATGTGTAACTAATTTATGAGTGAATCACTTTTTCATTCGAAAAATAATTGTTAAATTCGCACATGATGTTATACCCTTTACTGTGGCCTGACCCCTTAAGTGGAAGGCGAAGGAATAAGTGCCAAAATTATATTTTATTTTTTATTTTATTTTGTTTAACGCGGGCAGAGCGGTAGAGATAAAGATTAAGAGTAGATGTAAGAACTAGAAGCCTATCAATAAGAAAGCGTGTAAAGAAAGAAAGGAGATGTAGAAAAACCCGCAAGGGTGTACACGAAAATAAAGAGAATTACTACCACTAGATTTTTCGTGAGATCAAATTTTTCCCCCTGCATTCCGTTATTGGAATTATTTATTTTAAATGTATTTATGTATTCGAATAAAAATTTATTTAATATCGTCTAATAACTAAATATTTTATTTAATCCTAATAAATCTGTGATTCGGTTTCATTTGTTAAAAAAAACAATTTAGCTGAACCCACTAAATGTATCTATTTAATTTTTTTAAATTTGTCTCAAATAGAATTTTCGTAGCGGCAACCATTTTTGTATTTGATTGAACTAATGGTGTGTCTTTATTGCAACACACACAGGGTTAGGGTAGAGAGGGAGGATATGTATGTGTGTGTGTGTGTGTGTGTATATATATCATCTAGTCAATACCATTGTGATAATGAGAGAGTTTTATCGTATAACATGCTATAGATTTTTCAAACATAACCTATATATATATATATAGGTTATGGTTGAAAATCTATAGCATGTTGTACGATAAAACTCTCTCATTATCACAATGGTATTGACTAGTTGATATAATTTATGTAATACAACAAATAATTATAGGAATTAATTTAGTCTGCTATTCCATATCTGCGACCAGTATGTCACAAGCACTCGGTAGCATAGGGACAGCGTGCGTAGCTATAGGTAGGTAGATTCGAGGTTCGATTCCATATAGGTGACATTTTTTTTTTTGAAAAAAAAATCATTTCCGAAGGCCAGGGAATGACGAATTACGATACAAAATCATTGTGGTAATCCTCTCAATTAAGTGTTTCATTTCATTTTGGATTTATGAAATGTTTTATGCATATAGTACACTTGGATTTACAGTGTTTATTACAATATAAAGATTTATATTGTAAATAAAGATTTTATTGTAAAAGTTTGTAAAAGGATGTAAAAAAGATTTATATTGTAAATAAAGATTGCAAATCAAGATTTATTTAAATCGAATCTATATTGATTCAAATAGATCCTATTTTTATTAATTTTTTTTGGCAATGTAGTCACGGAAAATTGAACGATCAGGCCCTCTGTAAATTTTTGTTTTGATTCTCACGTAATTTCACCAAATGAATTTTATTTTTCGCATTCGTAGCCGTTACCATTGGATTGCTGAGAAAAGTTTACCTAAAAAAACACTGGTTATCGAGTACTTTTGGATTATTTATACGAAAGTAATAGTATTTTGAAAATGCAAAAACCCAAATTGCAGTAGTGTGGTTTATAAATCGAGATGTGGTTACTATGAGTTAAAATGTCCGGTCATTTTCAGACACCCTTTACTTGTCACTTCACTTTTTCCAGTCTACTGTATCGCAGTTGCACGAAGGCACAGGGAACTTTACACTTTGCGTGCAGCATCACCCTGCGTGGCTGGAAAGTCTAAATTTGCAACTGAAGACACACTGGGAAATCCAGATCATCTTTGAATTCCATGCACCCTTTACACTCTCCCCCTCTCTCTCTCTCTCTCTCTCTCCCCCCCTCTCTCTCTCTCTCTCTCGTTCGCGTAAAGATCGCGGTGCATTCAAGCGTGCTGTAATTGAGGAACTGCTAGAAAAAATGTGGTACGATGCGCCTGAAAGCAGTTTGCAAGTCCGGTGTCATTTATTGACTTCGTTTTAATTTTATTGTTATTATTACTTTATTCTTGTTATAATTAAATAACAAAAATGTTTAAAAAAACTAATAAAAAGAAGAAAAATTTAAGATTCTATTGTTATTATTTGATTTTTGTTATTGTTAAATATTTTATGACCTTTTTTATTAATATTTTAAAGATTTTATAGGAGTTTGATTATGATTATGTATATAGTTTATGTAAAGGGTGTCTAAAAATGACCGGACATTTAAATTTATTAATAAAACGTATGATTTATTTGAAAAGTACGAATTTTTATTTTGATATAAGGTAAAAATATGGAGGTTATGCGTGGAACACAATATCCGATTCGGAGCCTCGTCCCTGTTTGCAAACGTTCCCTCTTTTGACGAAATTTTCAATAATATTTTGGCATAATTGCGGACTAATTTCATTAATGATGCGTCCAATTGAACGAAGACGATTTTCTTCGATCACCACCGATTTGTTGATGCTCCAATGTCCATTTTTGTTGTGAATTTACACAATTTCTATGCGTTGCTCGATCGTGCAATTCTCCATGACTAAACCTCAGTACTTCCTGATGCCAGTTGTCAAAGATTAGTACTGTATGTTCGGCACAAAAAAAATGGCGCGCGATTGAAAATGTCAGGGCATTTTGAGCCATCGATTAGTATAGTTGTGATATTTCACCACTATACTAATTCAAGACTATACTTGTATAGTCTAAATGTGGTACTTTTCACTCTGTATTATGTTGAGCACGGTACTCTTAGGGAGCTCATGCTCCAGAGTACGAAATAAATAAATATATGTCTCTCTCTCCCTCTCATTTATTTATCTACCTATCTATCTATCTATCTATCTCCTTCTATAAATGCGCACACACAGATTTTTTTGTCTATGTACGTCTGTACACATCTCAATTACGAGAGCAACTCTCGGTTGCTCGGAATTCAATATATTCGCCAATTAAGTTCCAACCAATCGAGAGTTCCTTTTGTCGTTACCGAGATTCGCCGTGGTTCGTTAACGTCGCGAACTTTTGTCCTTTTTTACCTACAATACCCCCCCCCCCCAGCTCAAATTGCCATTCGATGGAACGGATACGAGAGTCGGATGGAGAAGATGGAAGTTTGGCGCAACTTTCGTTCGCGCATGGCTCTCTGCACACACGGGTCATTCCAGGTCAAACAAACCGGCTCCGTACTCTCGCCGTATCGTGCGATTTTTTTTCTTTTGCTCTCTCATTCAATCGTGAAACGTAACGCGGCACGAAAAAAAAATATTCGAATTCTCAACCGAATAGTGACGGTCCTTTTGGGCTCCGGACGAGGGACAGGGGCAAAATATTCAATTGAATATTAACTTTCTATTCACATGGACAAAAATTACGAAATTCTGGCAACATAGATAAAGATAATAGATAAAAATGAAGATAGAAGGTGATAAACAAAAATCAAGATGAAAAGACAAAAAATAAAATAAAGATAACAGATTTAATAAAAGATATAGATAATAGATAGAAATGAAGATAAAGGAAAGAAATAAGAATGAAGATAAAGATAACAGATAAACAATCAAGATAAAGATAAGACATAAAGATTAAGATAAAGATAATAAAAAACAAGATTAAGAAAAGACAGAAAATAAAATAAAGATTGTAGATTTTAATAAAGATACAGATAATAGATAGAAATGAAGATAAAGGAAAGAGATAAGGATGAAGATAAAGGAAAGAGATAAGGATGAAGATAAAGATAATAGTAATAATAGATAATATTAATAATACATAATGAAAAATTAAGATAAATATAAGAAATAATGATAAAGATATTCAAGAGCTTTCAATTGAATATTAACTTTCTATTCACATGGACAAAAATTGCCAAGTTCTGGCGACATAGATAAAGATAATAGATAAAAATGAAGATAGAAGATAATATACAAAAATCAAGATAAAGATAAGACAAAAAATAAAATAAAGATAAAAGGTTTAAAAAAAGATACAGATAATAGATAGAATTGAAGGTAAAGGAAAGAGATAAGAATGAAGATAAAGATAATAGATAAAAAATCTAGATATAGATAAGCTATAAAAATTAAGGTATAGATAATAGATAACAACAAAGATAAGGGTAATAGATAATAATAAAAATGAAAATAATACATCACGATAAAGACAAAGATAATAGATTTTAAAGAAGATAACGATAATAGATGAAATAATAGATAAAGATAAAAATAAGATAAAAATAAGATAAAAATAACGACCGAACGAAAAAGAACGATCGAAGAATTTAAAAGGCAAAGACGACGCTGTCTCGCAGTTTTATCGCGTTACGAGAGAAGCTCGTAGGAGTTCGGGGCTCTTGGTACCTGTAGCAACAGCTCGAACCGGTTTCCTACAATCCCGCCAGGCGATGTATAAATCCGTGACGCCGATGGTTGCCCTGGTAGTGGTGGTGGTTGCTGCAGTATGGAGTTATAGTGGAAGTTGTAAAAGCACAAGCGGGACGACGTTCTCCCTTCACGCTCGATGGGTCTCACACGGCCGCGCACTTTTATTTTGTGTGTGCAAATACACGTGTGCCTGTGTTTGCACTGCGAATAGACGGGAACTCGTACAGTTGAGGTTCTGACAAATGAAATCGTCACACTGTTGGCCACTATCGGTGCCTGTTTTCTTTCATTTTTGCTACATCGAAATTCATTTTTGGATAAAATTATGAAAAACGTAAAGAATGAAGACGCATTTTTCGTCCGAAAGATGAAAAGTCTTGAAGAATTCGATCCTACTTTCCATTGTATCGATATGAATTTATAATAGAATATTAATAAACCAATTTTTTCGCACTTTGGGCCGAAAAAAGTTTGGTGACTGAATCCTCGATGATTTATTTTCTGATTCGATTTGGAATTCCATTCGGTGCTCATTTCCTTTGTTGTCGTTTGCTGTTTGAAATGCCGTTTGGTTCATTGAGCTCCGATGATTTTTCAATTTTTGGCAGAATTTCAAAGCCGGCACATCGATTTTCACCAATTTTTCCATTTACCCCTTTGCCGCCTTTTCGGTAATTTTTTCAATGCACTTTTCGGGAAAAGTTATTGAGTTAGTGGGATGAATCAAGCGGCAGTCTCTAATTCTATCAAAATCCTTCTCAAAACTTCGAAAAAATAGTACCCCGAAAGATCAAAACGCCGAAAGAATTTTACACGAAAGAGCAAAACTCCGAAAATCTTAACGCCGTCAAAATAATTCGGCTATGGAAGTTCTAAAAGTTTCAACATTTTCAATAAATCGACGAATTGTTTAAAGAATTTTTTTTAATAAGGGGTTACTCCCACTTGCGATTTTGAAAAAATCGATTTTTTTTTATTGCATTTCTTTGAAGTATAAGTATCCGGGCCCATACTTCTGTATGGGCCCGGAATAGATGACTCTATGTAAGTTTACAAAAAAAAAAATATGTTCTTCGTGTAAACTGAAATTGAAACTTTAAACGCGTTTTTCTCAAAATGGCATTTCTGAAGTCGGTGACCAACATTACTCGAACACTAATGAACCGATCTTCTTGAAATTTTGCAGGCTTATTTAATACATAAAAATGTAGTCTTTAATCGTTTGATTTTTTTTTTCGAAAAAATGGCCGTTTTATAGCCAAAAAACGGCCGTTTTTTTTCGTTAAAATCGAACCATTAACTTTGACTGTCCGCCATTTTGTGAAAAATGAATATTTTTTAAAATCCTTCGATTAAAGACTAGTTTATACTTATATTTGACTAAATCCATCCGCATTTTTTTTTCAGACGATCCACTTCGCCGCAATGTTGGTCACCGCAAACCGTGTATATAAAAACATTATTTCATCGACGGCCATTTGCCACTAAACAATGTAATATTTTTCAATAAAAAAATTACTTAAAGTTCTTCAAGATGTGTTCTTTATGATGGTATATTGATCGATTAAAAATTTTTTGTAGTTTTCTACAAAAAAATTCATGAAAAAGGCCTTTTTTCAATTTTGTCTAGACAATGTTATACGTTCTACATAATTTACAGTCAACTGTGTAGACTTTCGCTGGCATGATCTTGACATGAGGGCCGGGTTGAAATTCCGAACTTTGAATGCGCCGACGGTTTGAAATTCCTAATTTTAATGTTCCGAAATTACAAGGTTCGTCAAGATTATACCAGCGAAAGTTTACACAGTTGACTGTAAATGATGTGGAACGTTTACCATTATCTAGACAAATTTCAAATTTGGCGTAAAATCACTTCTCAATAAAAAAATTCTTCAAATAATTCGTCGATTTATTGAAAATTTTGAAACTTTAAAAACCCCCATAGCCGAATTATTTTGACGGTGTTCACACTTTTGGAGTTTTGGTCTTTCGAGAAAAATTCTTTCGGAGTTTTGATCTTTCGGGGTAGTACATTTTCGGAGTTTTGAGCGTTCTGATCATTCAAAGTTCGGAATTTCATCCCGGCCCCTTTTTTCGACTTTCAAACCATTTTTTGAGCTACTTATTTAGCGATCAACAAATATCAATCAATTTATAAGAATCTTCAATAATGATTTTAAAAAATGGAAAATAAATTGTAAAAGCGAACTTTTGTTGGGTTCCAACGATGCAAACTTCAACACCATAGTTCGTCTACTGCACACACACGAGAGAAAGAAGTGGCCAATTGGCAGCGCGCACTCACTATATAATTTGTTTAAAAAGTCAAGCGCTGCCTTGTCCAAAGAACAGTAATTTTGACCTCTTGCTTGCGATCAAGTGAAAATCCCAGAAAGCCGACTAAAAGAATGAGAATTCGAAAATTCAGTCGAAAAAATGTCCGATTGACGATGACGAAAAGAAGATAACCAAGTTCCGAAATTGCGTAAAATTGAAAGAGAAAGGATCCGTCGAAATTCGTTGCATATGCTGGCAAGACTGAAACGTGGCGCCTGATCGGGAATTATCTTCGTGTTCGAGCGAAGTGGAATCGCGAGCGGTCACGGGAGCGAAGTGGCAACGTAGTAAATTCGCATTCGCGAGCCAGCAACGCTGCATTTTCAGATGAAGGAGTTGCGGAGGCCACTTCACCGACACGCTCGGGCGCACCGAGAGCGAGCGAGAAAGAAACGTCAGATTATTCAGGTTTCTTTCCGGTGAAAACGTTTACGAATGATTTTTCTTATCTTTTTTTCACGATAAGAAAATCTTTCATAATTTCTTCCGCTTTTTTTAAAATGAAATGACCCGATGATTTTTACGGCTCAGTTGAAAACGCGAGTCTTTTTTATAAGTTTGCAAAGAAATTTTCCTAAGAGCAAACACACGTGTGAATTTTTCAACCATAAATTGCACAAAAATGTTTCTCGTTGTCTCGTTACAAATCTCGCTGATTCTGCCGATTAAAATATTTCAATTTGCTGAATTTTAATTTATCGAATTGATTGAAATTAAATTCATTAGCTCAATTAATTAAAAATGTCCTTAATTAAATGAATAAAAATCACGTTAATTAAATCGATAAAAAATTCAATTAGCTTCATTTTAATCGATTGAATTTTAATCGTTGAAATTAAATCAATTTTTATTAATTTATTTAATTACATTTTTAATTAATTGAGTTGATGGAAAATGAATTAGCAAACGCAAATCCACAGTCAGTGCCAACGAACGGATACCGGAAAGAATGACCTCCGTCTGTTATTGAAATAGCAACCGGCAAAGGTAAGATGAATTGTATGAATCCATCGATCAATCGAAACGCAATAGTAACGCTGGCAAATTTACTATTTCTCCGAAGATCTGTTTTGTTTTTCTCGTTGCTCTAAAAGGCCGATAAAACAAAATTGCCACGGATTTATCGAGTGATCAAAATTGTTATTGTCATGCTTGTTATTTTTGCCCTCCGATTTCTGTTTTTCGTATCTACTGGCGTGAACGAAAAAAAAGTCAATCGCAGCTCTAATAAAATGACGGTAATACAATTGCGAAATTTCCGCAACGTTTTTCCACGGACTTTTCAATATACGAAAAGTGACAATCATACGAACGGCGTTTATCTGTTGTTTGCTAAATAATTGACGGCAGTGAAAGGTTTCGCGGACACTCCATCAATTTTCCATTATCCCGCTCATGCTCCAAGTCATATCAAATTGACGCGACCAACGCATCTCTATAACGCAATGTGTGCATTGTGTTTTTTTTTCTCTCTTTCTTTCAACGCGGCGTATCACGCAAACGACCGATGCAATTCAAACTCCACACGAAGATTTCGCACGCGCTAGACTATCGAAGCTTCTTTTCCAATTCAAGTGCAATTCTGCGAGAAACGCAAGTGATTTTTTTCCGGTTTCCAAAATGTTCAATTATGCGATCGCCGGAGACCTCGTACGAGGCGTAAAGTCATTCCATGCACATCCCAAGCATAAAAATAAAAAAGTTGCCAAAAAAAATTGGGGCACGGTGAGAAAGTTTCTATTACTCAAACTTGGCTTTTTCGCGCCCAATTTATCACGCGCGTTGCACGCGTACCATATATGGCATCGATGTAACAAATAAGAATGATTCACCACCGGCCTGTAAAAAGATTTGCTTTTTTATTTTCTTCTTTTTTGTCGTTGTTTTTTTTTCTGTTCTTATGCACATGAGCGGCAGGACCACGTAGTTGGTCCGTGACTAAGCATCGATTAAATAATTCTCTCGCGGCAACCAGTTGTACACTCGTTCATGAGAAGAATGACCTCCGTTTATTATTGAAATAGCAACCGGCAAAGGTAAGATGAATTGTATGAATCCATCGATCAATCGAAACGCAATAGTAACGCTGGCAAATTTACTATTTCTCCGAAGATCTGTTTTGTTTTTCTCGTTGCTCTAAAAGGCCGATAAAACAAAATTGCCACGGATTTATCGAGTGATCAAAATTGTTATTGTCATGCTTGTTATTTTTGCCCTCCGATTTCTGTTTTTCGTATCTATGTAGGTCAATTATCGCTGGCGGTGAATCTTCTTTTTCGGACTGCGTTTCGCAATGAGCGAACTAATCTGTACATATAAAACAACATGTCCTAACTGATTCATCAACGCCGAGCCAAAACCGCTGAAGCTAATTGCATGAGATTTGGACAGTAGGTTGCTTTTGTGACGCGAGCACCCACTGAGAAGGGATTTTATGAATTTCGTGCCCTATAGGGGTAAAACAAGGGATGAAGGTTTGTATGAAAATCCGTCATTTTTTAAGTTGAGAGATATGCACCTAACCAGGTAGGAAATTAAAAGGCTGACGATGGAAACAAGCTTGTGCGAGCCTTGTTTCACCGAGCCGGAGTGAGACAGATCTGGCCCAAGTTTCATTGCATCGTTTGGAGCAGCCTGGAACCAAGACTGGCTGCTTAGCCTAAACTCAGGGTTATTTCAAGCTTTATTCAGCCGGTGAATTTTGAGGCTGAAAAATCAAGGCTGGATGTAGACTTGTTTCAGGATGTTATTAAATAAAATAAGTTTAAAATAATATTTTTTCTGTACTTTTGTGAAAAAAAAATTTAGCAATAAATTTGTCGGGTGCGAAGGCACGAAAAACGAAAGCGAAGGAGGCAGCTCAGAACATTTAAACATATGCTCTTATCGATATTTATGAGGTACACAAAAAAGTATATACGAAAATTAAAGTACGCAATAAAATAAAGTATTGTTTTTAAAAATATTTTTTATATATATTTTGTAACAAATAATATAACAAATAATAAATATATATAACAAATCAAATGAATTCTTTACAAATTTATTAAATTTACCCCAATGTAGAATATAGAAAACTAAAAACAGGCCTCATATAGCCTCGGGAAGAGTTTGGGAAAAGCCTGGTCATAGATGCTCGTGAAGGCGTCATGAAGGCTCGTTTTGAGCCTTGTTGTTTCGTCGTTTCAGGCTTAGTACAGGCTTTTCTACCAGCCTTTGGTCAAGCCTGTGTTCAAGAGCCTGAAACCGCGTTATCATTCAGAGGTTCAGCTAGGCCTGAAATCATGCTGGTGCTCAGCCTGAATTAAAAAATGTGAGCCTTGTTTCAGAGCTTGGCGAGCCCTTTTTTCATCGTCAATTCCTACCTGGGTAGATGGTCGAGGTCGAGGATTTAGAAGCTATGAACATTCCGTCGACCGTAGAAGACCTACACCATGGGCCTGTCATCGATGATTCCATGTAAGTTGACAAATTTCGTGATTTATTCATTCCCAAATTTTCAAACGCGCTTTTCTCAAAACCACGTTTTTCAAATCGGTACCCAAAATTTCTCGAAAACCAATGAACCGATTGCCTTGAGGTTTTTTGTGGTTATTCTATACACCATTATCTAGTACTTGTCATAGGATTTTTTTTCTCGTTACTTCGTTTTTGTTTTATAGGCAAAATAATAACTAATTTTTGGCCCAAAAATCACTATTTATGTTCAAACGTCCGCCATTTTGTCATAAATCGATATTTTCAAAATCGGCTATGACAAGTACTAGATTATAGTATCTAATTCAATAATCTTTTTGGTTTTTTTTTTCAGATGATTTTTGAAGAAACCCCAGTGGGTACCGTATACGCAGATTTTTTTACGACGCTCCAAGGATCATACAATATCTTTGTATATTTTTGATATTTTTAAATAAAGAAAATTAAACGTTTTTGAATGTATATACTTTTAGATAATTAAAACCCCAATCCGAAATTTCAAATAGTTTTCCTTGAAAAAATTCACAAAAATGACCTTTTTTCCGGCTCCTGGGTGTATCTCCCCTTAAAAGCATGAAAATCGGTATTTAGCCTTTAGGTTAAACATAGAGAGATACGTAAATCAGGGTTTTTCGAAATTCATCCCCTGAGAGGGTCGAATAGAGGATGTAAGTTTGTATGGGAGTTTCGTTATTTTTCAAGTTAAAACCTCCTGGATACTACACTGAGAAAAAAGAATCGTTATATGTGCAAAATGCATTTTGTTGTCTCGAAATTTTGTTGTTTCAACACTTGCTCAGACATGCTAAATAAGCTACAGTTCACACCGCTATACTATTTTACCACGAATTATACTGTTTTGTTATGCCAATCAAAAATCAAGTTGAACGTATTTAAAGATACATTTTGTTAAGGGGTTACCCCCACTTGCGATTTTGAAAAAATCGATTTGTTTTTATTGCATTTTTTTGAAGTATAAGTATCCGGGCCCATACTTCTGTATGGGCCCGGAATAGATGACTCTATGTAAGTTTACAAAAAAAAATATTTTCTTCGTGTAAACTGAAATTGAAACTTTAAACGCGTTTTTCTCAAAATGGCATTTCTGAAGTCGGTGACCAAAATTACTCGAACACTAATGAACCGATCTTCTTGAAATTTTGCAGGCTTATTTAATACATAAAAATGTAGTCTTTAATCGTTCGATTTTTTTTCGAAAAAAATGGCCGTTTTATAGCCAAAAAACGGCCGTTTTTTTTTCGTTAAAATCGAACCATTAACTTTGACTGTCCGCCATTTTGTGAAAAATGAATATTTTTTAAAATCCTTCGATTAAAGACTAGTTTATACTTATATTTGACTAAATCCATCCGCATTTTTTTTTCAGATGATCCACTTCGCCGCAATGTTGGTCACCGCAAACCGTGTATATAAAAACATTATTTCATTGACGACCATTTGCCACTAAACAATGTAATATTTTTCAATAAAAAAATTACCGAAAGTTCTTCAAGATGTGTTCTTTAAGATGGTATATTGATCGATTAAAAAAGTTTTGTAGTTTTCTTTTAAAAAATTCATGAAAAAGGCCTTTTTTGCGCTACAAGTGGGGGTAACGCCTTAAACCAACTGAATATTGGATGGATGAACGAATTTTTTTTTTTTCAGTGTAAGACTTACTTATTTCTATTTGCATTTTTAATTAATTTGTATTTATTTTGATAACCGCTTCGATTTCCTAAATGTAGTTTGGGGCGTTTCTACTAATTCCCATGGCCATTTTAACATACCATGCTTGAAATACTATTGTTACTGTAATTTAGTAGTTATAATTGCCATTGTTATTATCTTTATCAAAATCTTCGTCCAATCGGTTTTTCCCTTTTCAATTTATTCATTAATTCACAAAAAAATTACAAAATCGTAACAGTTGAAAAAACGTCGAAAAATAATTTTCCGAAATTCTTTAAATCTGCAATTTTTCCCGAGCTCGCAAAATTATTTTCGCATTGCTAGTTCTTCGTAGTGTACTATTTCTGACCAGAGAGGAAAAAAAAGGAATCGCAGCCGAAAAGTGAAAGCGCAGTTTAGAAGGAAAATATGTGATATCCAAATTTGGAGTATTTTCCGATACGAAACGAAAAGGATATCGCGTGATTGATATAGCGCGGTCACTTTCTCATTTCTATGTCTCGCACAGGCGAAATGTATTGCTCGGGCAGACGCGAAGTTTCGCCGTACCTCGCGCGTTTCCAACCGGTCAATGACGGTGAGTCATGAGTCGATACTAAACGGCTCAACATTTTTCTAATGCGCACACTATACATGTAGGCGAGGGGGTTCGCTCTTCGGCAAGACTCTACGTAACGGTGCACACTGTGAAGGTTTGGCGATGATAATGCTCGAGCACACACGAAGTCCAAAACCACAACACGCATCGAGCCCCGATACGACGCAATAAAAGAGGAATTGAAAGAAAAAAATAGTCTTTATCTACCATATGCCTCGATAAAATCATCCAAGTACAACATAAGTATGGAAAAATTCGAAAAATACTATTTATCTTGTGCAAATTCGAATGAATCACACCTGAATAAACTTGAGATATTACGAAATTTGCATAAATTATCAAATGTAAGAAAAACACGCAAAAGACGCAATTGAAATTAAAACGCAATAAAGATGTTATTTTGATCGAAACATTCCGAATGGTGATTTATTTTTCTTCATTTCTACAACCAAATCGAATACTTTTCCGATGGAAAAGCGAAAAAAGATGAAAATTCTCACTCTGGTCGGAGCTCTGAAGGGCTTATGCCAGGAATCAATTGCATCTCAATAATCTAACATCAATTATTGGATCAAAAAAACAAATAGTTTACGCTGTAAAAAAAAAGTTTTCAATATTTTGCTCACCCGAAACAGACATAGCTACGGTCTCGTCGCATCCGTTGCTGTTTTCTCGAACTTCCGAATTTTCCTCGATCTCCGTGACTCCCGACACCCCCTTAAACTGAAACTGTAACAAAAACGTCACGAAATATTGATTGCTTTGCGACAAATGAGACATTGATACCGCCAACAACAACAAAGACGACGAATCAATTAATCTCATCATTAAGGGGTTAGACCACTCGAGAGGCTGAAAAATAGGCTTTTTGGGGATTTTTTTTCTCGCAGATAAACTAGAAAATAAATCGAGATTACAAAAAGGGTGTTTATCGTACGTATCAGTGACTGTATAGAATAATTTTTTTGAAGCGATTAATTTCAAAATGGCGGCTGTGCAGCTTTTATCTCAAAACTGCATTTTTTAAGTTGGCCGGAAACATAACTCAGACAATTTTCAACCGATTCACTTGAAATGTTGAAAATATCTTGAAAAATACATTGTCTATGGAAGTACGTAGGATTTTTTTTTATATTGCATAGTTCATTTGTTATTAACAATTATCTGACGAAATTTATCACTTTCCAAAAATTTGCCTAAAAATGGTCAGATAATTGTTAATAACAAATGAACTATGCAATATAAAAAAAAAATCCTACGTACTTCCATAGACAATGTATTTTTCAAGATATATTCAACATTTCAAGTGAATCGGGTGAAAATTGTCTGAGTTATGTTTCCGGCCAACTTAAAAAATGCAGTTTTGAGATAAACGCTGCATAACCGCCATTTTGAAATTAATCGCTCCAAAAAAATTATTGTAGACAGTCACTGATATGTATTATAAACACCCTTTTTGTAATCTCGATTTATTTTGTAGTTTTTCTGAAAAAAAAATCCCCAAAAAGCCTATTTTTTCGGCCTCTAGAGTGGCCTGAGGCCTTTATGCCAAAGTGTTATGGCAAATTTCGTCAAAAGCGTGAACGTTTGTGAACAGGAACGAGGCGGCCATTTATCGGATATTGTGTTCTGCACATAACCTCCATGTTTGTACCTCATATAAAAATAAACATATTCGTACTTTTCAACTAAATAATACGTTTTATTAATAAATTCGAATGTCAGGTCATTTTGAGACACCCTATAGTATACGTGGGTTGTATCGACTCTTCGAAAAATATATTGTGAGGCTGATTACAATGAATAAATAATCCCATCTAAAATTCAATAATCCACTTAACATAAAGATCTGCCGAGAACGATAATGTGTTAATTCCATCTCAATCTGTATTGATATTATTATTGCCAGTATCTTTATCATTATTATTATTATTATAGTCATTATCATTTATCATTAGGTATTATTATAATAATTATTTTTTGTTATCATTATTATGAATGTCATTGTTATTTATTATTATTATTAGTGTCATTATTATTGTTGATATTGTCGTTGTTATTTGTATTAACTAATTAAGGGGTTAGGTTACGGTGGATTTTTTTTCTTCAAATGCGTTCTTGTCACAACTATGTTTTTCAAAAGGGTGTACACGATTTCTCGGCATCTAATGAACGAATCGACTTGAAATTTCGTACACTCATTTAGTGTAATAGTAGTTTAGGCTTCACCGACGTTTTTCTTCTTATTTTTTTTCATTAGTTTTTAACCATAATAATATCATTTTTCCTCGGAAAATGAAAAAAAAAATAATTTTTTAAAAATAATTCAAGCAAGGAAATAAAAAAAACTCGGTCAAATCTTAGCGAATATTATCTATTTTAAGGCGTTACCCCCACTTGTAGCGCAAAAAAAGGACTTTTTCATGATTTTTTTTAAAGAAAACTACAAAACTTTTTTAATCGTTCAATATACCATCTTAAAGAACACATCTTGAAGAACTTTCAGTAATTTTTTTATTGAAAAATATTACATTGTTTAGTGGCAAATGGCCGTCAATGAAATAATGTTTTTATATACACGGTTTGCGGTGACCAACATTGCGGCGAAGTGGATCATCTGAAAAAAAAAAAAAAAATGCGGATGGATTTAGTCAAATATAAGTATAAACTAGTCTTTAATCGAAGGATTTTAAAAAATATTCATTTTTCACAAAATGGCGGACAGTCAAAGTTAATGGTTTGATTTTAACGAAAAAAACGGCCGTTTTTTGGCTATAAAACGGCCATTTTTTTCGAAAAAAAAAATCGAACGATTAAAGACTACATTTTTATGTATTAAATAAGCCTGCAAAATTTCAAGAAGATCGGTTCATTAGTGTTCGAGTAATCTTGGTCACCGACTTCAGAAATGCCATTTTGAGAAAAACGCGTTTAAAGTTTCAATTTCAGTTTACACGAAGAAAATATTTTTTTTGTAAACTTACATAGAGTCATCTATTCCGGGCATCAAAAAAAAACTGCACTTCAAATTGCACTTCAAAAAAATGCAATAAATAAAATCGATTTTTTCAAAATCGCAAGTGGGGGTAACCCCTTAAAAAGAAACTCGTACTTTTTGTTTTAAATCAACCGGGTGGCCAAAATCAAGTAGACCGTTGAGCTCCCTACGTTTAAAGGTTCTTCACCAGATTGTTCATTACTTCTTTAAACATTAATATTTTTTAATAAAATTTTGTATACGGCTTTTTTTTATGTACATACAAATAAATGCCTAAACGATTTTCTAATCATTTGACTTGTTACTTCAAAATTAATTTTTTTAAATAACCCTGATTTTCGAGTCGTCACAGTAGCCTAACCCATTAATTAGTATTGATTGTATTATTGTTAGTAACATTATGATCATATTCATCATCATCATTATTATTATTGTTGACGTCGAAATTGTTTTTATTTGTACCACTATTATGACTGTAATTTCACATTTATCAAATAATTTACACGAAATTTCGTAATTATAAAAAAACAATATTAAAATTCATTTTGTTTCAGGAAACTCATTTTTTCAAATCGTGTACATAATATTGGCTTAGCATAATCCGACCATGTGTGTGCCAATAGAGCCACATCGTTCGATTGGAATTTGAAGAGAGAGAAAGAGAGAAAACAGATATTAAATGAGCAATATTCGAATACGTGGTTAATTAAGATTATTCCCCGAGCTTACATCGCGAGACGGAAATTCCTCAGAAATTGAGCATCGTGTTTTTTTTCGAAGAATAAAAAAAAATAAGCGAAACCGTGACACAAGTGTGACTTTCGTGATAAGGCAATCGATTGAAGAACACGATAATGAGAGCTCGTACAATGTTTTGCGAAAAGTCGACTTTGCCTAGCGATGCATCATCGTTTCTTGCCCACTATCATCACTTATTCAATATATCAAATTATTTTTGTTAACGCGGTTTTTATTTGCAGAAAGAAAAATTAGCTGCGCACGTGTGCCCACAAATGGTAACTTGGCGTTTCAAGGCTTCGCGTGGCCCGAAATATTCGGCGAAATTCGCGCTGCTCTGTTTTTTCTTTGAGATCGATTGACGAGAAAAAAAAAGTGGTCCGGCAACAGTGACGCGAGTAGTCGAGAGAGGCAACCGGTCGAACGAGAGTCCTGATAAAAAGGAAATGTCAACCGGGCGGCGAGGGGCGAAATAAAAAATACTCAAAATGCCAATACTGTGGTTTTCGAAAATTATTCCACGAGCGCGTAATTGAGTGTGACGGAAAACGAAGAGCGCGAATTTTCGAATACCTATCTCTCCCCCTCTCTCTCTTTTTCTTAAGGGGAGGTACCTGAGTAAACGGCGAGAAAAACAGGTCAACTTCGGGAATATTTTTCTCAAAAACTAATGTTTCGATTGGATCCGGGTTTTTTATATTGGAAAATATTTACGTTGAGGTATGTTTAGGAATTTTTTAAAATAAATTCGTTGGCTGGAAACGATTCAAACGCGATTATCTCGAAACATAGTTTTCAAAGTCGGTGCCAGATGTATCTCGAAAACGGCTTGTCCGATTTTGTCCAAATTTGGATACAATATTCTGCGATAGTTTTTCTCGTTCGCCACGTAGGATTTTTTTGAAATTTTTCATTTTCGTGGGAATTGCGACCGTTTTAATTTAAGGGGTTACCCCCACTTGCGATTTTGAAAAAATCGATTTTTTTTATTGCATTTTTGTAAAGTGCAATTTGAAGTGCAGTTTTTTTAATGCCCGGAATAGATGACTCTATGTAAGTTTACAAAAAAACAATATTTTCTTCGTATAAATTGAAATTAAAACTTTAAACGCGTTTTTCTCAAAATGGCATTTCTGAAGTCGGTGACCAAGATTACGCGAACACTAATGAACCGATCTTCTTGAAATTTTGCAGGCTTATTTAATACATAAAAATGTAGTCTTTAATCGTTCGATTTTTTTTCGAAAAAAATGGCCGTTTTATAGCCAAAAAACGGCCGTTTTTTTCGTTAAAATCGAACCATTAACTTTGACTGTCCGCCATTTTGTGAAAAATGAATATTTTTTAAAATCCTTCGATTAAAGACTAGTTTATACTTATATTTGACTAAATCCATCCGCATTTTTTTTTCAGATGATCCACTTCGCCGCAATGTTGGTCACCGCAAACCGTGTATATAAAAACATTATTTCATTGACGGCCATTTGCCACTAAACAATGTAATATTTTTCAATAAAAAAATTACTGAAAGTTCTTCAAGATGTGTTCTTTAAGATGGTATATTGATCGATTAAAAAAGTTTTGTAGTTTTCTTTAAAAAAATTCATGAAAAAGGCCTTTTTTTTTGCGCTACAAGTGGGGGTAACACCTTAACATTCGTTTTTCGTTCGCAATTTCCGACGATTTTGGATTGCATACACATTGCATGAAAAAGCAATGGTTCAATCAAATGAAAAACCCCTACGTGGCGAACGAGAAAAACTATCGAAGAATATTGTATTCAAATTTGGACAAAATCGGACAAGCCGTTTTCGAGATACATCTGGCACCGACTTTGAAAACTACGTTTCGAGATAATCGCGTTTGAATCGCTTCCAGTCAACGAATTTATTGTTAAAAAAATTCCTAAACATACCTCAATGTACATATTTTCCAATAAAAAAACCCGGGTCCATCGCCGTTTACTCAGGTACCTCCCCTTAAGAGAAAGAGAGAGAGAGGGGGAGCCTTAGACTTAGGGTACGTTTTATTGTTACTTCTGGCTGTTACATGGGATTTTTTTATTTGATCAATCTTTGAAAATGGCGGTGGTATGGCACGGTCTTCTAAACTGCATTTTCAAAACTGGCGTGATGTATAGCTGAAAAACTAATCAACCGATTCTGATGAAATTTTGTATAAATCTTTCTAACCTTATTGTCTAAAACATGACCTTAAATGTTTTCGAAGTTAAAAAAAACCGTTTTTTTTTTATTGCAAAATGTCGCCATTTTTTTCGGAAAATTCAATCTTTTTGTTTCAAAGGGTACCATATTATCGATATTCAACATTTCTCACCTTTTCTTGGTTCATATTCTGCGTATGAGTGTTAATAGAAGAAAAGTCTTCATTGGTTTTTTTTTCAGATTAATCCCGCCGACGCTACGTGTTACGCCGTCTGACAACATCCGCGGCAACCCGTTTAGAAAACCGTGACCAGACCTCCGCCATTGTTAAAGATTAATTTAAAAATTGCGATGTAACAGCCAAAAGTAGTAATATAAGCATACCCTAAGTCTCAAAAATGGTGAAGAAATTTTTGCTTCAACCCTCCGCGGTCACCTGGGGTCAAAGTGACCCCGAGCGCAACTTTAAGCCAAAATTACTATTACAAGTTGTTGGCGGCCTAGGCGACTGGCCTGCCCTTTAACGGTGCTTTTGTGTGCCCTTTGTACGTACAGACTAGGGTCGAATGTGGAGCTTTTTTTCCCTTAAACTATTTCCCACTATGGAGTTTTTTGTCCCCTTAAACTATCATATCCCAAGAGTATAATTCTAAAATTTGATGAAAAGAAAATTAAAATAGCACGCTGTTTTTTTTTTAATTAAAAAAAACGTTTTTTTACGCATTGACTGATTGCTGATTTTTTTCCACCATTTTAAAATTCGAGTAAAATATAATACCGAGAATGCCACATTCTAGAATGTTCAAACTAATATCTCGAATTTTTATGAGTTATTCGGAACGACACGGTCAACGCGACAATCGTTTGAAACATGCTGGGGTCCTGGCGACCCCCTGTGACCAGCGTGTTATAGCCAGAATGTGTGACCGCCAAGGGTTAAAAAAATCCATGAATATCAGCAATTTTTTCGTCGTCTAAACATATCTTCATTTTTTTAAGTAAAAAAGGTTTTTTTTACACATCGACTCATTGCTGATTTTTTTCCGCCATTTTAAAATTCGAGTAAAATATAATACCGAGAATATCACATTTTAGAATGTTCAAACTAAGATCTTGAATTTGCATGAATCATTCGGCACGATACGCTCAACGCGCTCAATCGTTTGAAACATGGCTGGGGTCATGGCGACCCCCTGTGACCAGCGTGTTATAGCCAGAACGTGTGACCGCCAAAAGTAAAAAAATCCATGAATATCAGCAATTTTTCCTCGCGTAAACATATCTCCCTCCTTAACGTGTTACGCAACGTTGCAGATTCTCCTTGCCGTCGTAAGTCAATGATATTGAAGGAAATTAAAATAAAAAAGGTGATTATCACGCAGACCCAAATCTTCTCGCTCTCTCTATCTTTCTGTTTCTCTCCGTCTGGCGTTTCAGCCACACGTGGCGTCCGAGAGTCCAAGGTCAGGCCAGATAGGATGAGGGAGGCGGGCAAAAAAAATGAACCGAAAGCACAAACGTTTCGCAGACGCGAGTCCAGGACAAGTTTGTAGGTCGTGCGTTCATTTTTTTCCTTCTGCGTGCAATTCAACAGTCTATTTTGGGCGCCCCTTTCGTTGCGTTAGTTGAACAACGGATTTTCGTCCTTTGTGCCGAAATTTGCTCACGAATAAATATCAACGGAAGATAATGACATTTGCGCAGGTACGTTTGTCAGAGATGTGCACGAATTTCGTAAATTTTCGTCAATAACTTTATACAGGGAAATAATGAAACAGAAACGTTCTTCGAATGGGCCAAATCTGTAAATGGAAATTAAATAATTTACATTTGATTTCCATGAAGGTTTATTATATTTATAATAAGTCTCTGTAAAAGAGAAATGTTGCTTTTGAAATGTTTATTTCACAAAATTAACGATTTACGAACAAAATTAACATTGATTAATTACTATTAATTAAATTTAATTTAAAAAATTGTTTGTTAATTTTTTAATTTTCATTTAGCAGAATGGAAAGTTTAACATGCATTTTAGTTTTGAATTGAAGTAAATTAATTTTAATGAATTACGTCTCTTTGTTTCCAGGGGATATTCTTTAAGGGTGTTTACACATAGCCCCTCCCCCCTTACATTGATTTTATTTCATTAGTTATCATTTTTCAAAATAATTAATCTCAAAAATAATAAAATGAATTCATAAAATAACTTGTTAATTTTGTTAAATAAAAATTGAACTATTAACATTTTATTTCCATGAAGATTTAGTGAGATAGTCTTTATATCCAGGATGTACCCTTTAAGGGTGTTTACGCATAGGCCCCTCTCACATTCATTTTAATTAATCACTTTTCATTTATTTTAAATTGAACATTTTTTAAAAAATAATTTAGAAAATTAATCAAATACTTCGCTAATTTTATTAAATCAAAATTAAAATATTATCATTTGATTTCTATAAAGATTTATTACAAATATAATAAATCTTTATGGAAATCAAATGTTAATATTTTATTTTTGATACAACAATCAAGTGTTATTTTGTCAATAATTTTTTTATTTTGTCAAATAAAAATAAAACAATGATTTTTTTAATTACGAAGAAAAATTGTTATTTCACTTTTCTTCGATCCGAGGCTCGTTTCCCGTAGTTTCGGCGAAACTTTCCGTTCGTGGCGATCATAACCACGAAAGAAAACCGTCAAGAAAGGCCAAAGTACAATAACCGCGCCTACAGCAGTCTCGTCCGCGAACTTTCGATACACGAAAGACACCTTCGCTCGTTCGCAGACAAATTCACGAGACACTGGAAATCCTGATCCAAGAAAGAATAACAATGACGAACGCAAAGGAAAAAACTCGAAAAAGAGAAGAGGCGAAGGAGAGGATGTACATTCGGAGGAATCGGTGAACGAAGCTTTACGAACGAGCATAGGGCAAACGTTATTGAATAATAAAGAGATGGAAAGGCAGAGTTGTATGCTGCACCCGTGCTCTTTTTGCTTTCCCTCTTCACATCCCACCTTCTCTCGCTCGCTAAGATATTTGCTAAGGATGTTTTACGCTTCACCGAACACAATGGGCTTGCAATAAGATATGCGGCATTTATTGACACGTCTGTGTCGAAGTACCACAATGTAACTGATCAGTCCAACGAGAGAGAGAACAAACACGACTCTACTCTCGTAAATAGTCAATTCTAACCAGGAACATCACTTTGGTGTCCGCCTCCGATTTTGTCAAAAATCATGCATATGATAGAGCATTAAAAACTATCAGGTACGTGTTTTTTTTATCGGTAGAAAAATCGTTCAAGGGGTGAAACCACCCCTTACAGTAAAGCATGTCGAGATGTCATTTTGCCGTTTAGCTGGCGTAATTTTTGCGATAAAAACTCCGCTATATTCGGAATGGGCGAAAATATTAAAAAATTAGAAAGATAGAAACCTCCTCCAGACAACCGGTTTTTCAATAATTTTTTACAAAAAATTGAGAACATTTATTGCAATTAATCAAATTACATAATAATATTGACGTTCAAATGAATACAAAAAAAAATTCATGAGTGAAAAAAAATAAATGGCGGTGCTAGAGGTGCTCGAACTTGGCTCCTCGAGTTTGCGCCGTGGAACGCCCAGGTCCTTGTGGTTAACCAAAATCAACGAAACAATTTTTTTTTTCATTAAAATAAGTCTTCAGCTTTGCATGAACCTAAATTTAGCAAAAAAATAATTGAAAATTTGAGGACAAAAAAAACACTTTTTAAAAATAAACAAATCGTTAAAAACAATACTTATTAAGACATTTTATACCAAATTTTAGGTTTGCGCAAAGGCCAATAAGTTAAAGAATATCTGTACAAAATTTCAAGTTCATTGGTTTGTTACTTTTAGAGTTGGATTCCACGGCACGGAAAAAAACACGTTTTCAGAAAAACTCGATTCAAGTTTTCGTTCTTGAAAAGTAGAGTTTGGCGTGATTTATAATTAACCAAGCTTAAGGGGCTATTGTTGTGGGCCTAAAATTTGGGTGATTTTCGGGAATTTTTTGGAAGAAAAGTATTCAACTGAATGTTTCGGAAAATTAAGAATATATTTGGCTATATTTGACCTGTATTACATAATTTTTTCATAAAAAAATATTGAGATCTAAGCGACTTATGCGCTGCCTTCGGAGGCGCCTAAAAAAAGTTCCTCCACTGCTGACATGATTCTGGCCGATTGAGTAGCTGAAACCGAAAAAGGAAAAATGTCGTTAAACTGGAAGGTATTTCCTGTACAATGACGTAGGATTTTCGAAAAATATCAAAATCTAACAAAATGGCGTAGTTGTGAAAAAAAACCTGTTTTCTTGCCTATAAAATGGTCGTTTTTTTCAATGCCAAATCGTCAATTTTCATCCGAATAAAAATATCCTACGTCATAGTAGAGTAAATATATTCAAGAGTACTCAATTCAAATTTCAAGTCAATCGGATAATTGCTTTTTGAGTTACAATGTCAGCACATTTGAAAAATCTCATTTCGAGAAAAACGCGTTTAAAGATTTAACTATCGATTTTTTGCAAGATAAAATGATATTGATATAAATTATATAAATGATAATGATATTCTTGAAAGTATGAACTGTCGAAAAAGGCAACCAAAAAAATCGATTTTTTGAAAGTGTCACACTGGTATAGCCCCTTAATCTGCGATGCCAGGGCCACAAAGCAAGCCTTCTTCTGGGAAATCACTAATCTGGATTGCATTTTTCTCTTTTTGTGTAAACTGTTTGTGTGAAAACGAAAAACAACGGTTACACAGGCTGAATTTTTCTTTACAATAGTCGGAAGTGCCCCCTATTATTCAAAAAGTAAACTAGCGAACTTGTTTGGCTAAGAAATTAAAAGGTAGAGGCCGCAAAGGGCGCCCGCTCGTTTACCTACTCTCGGAACTTTGGAGGGCATCACTTCGGTGACTTCCTAGGGACCTTTAGGACTTTCTGTTGGGCTTTGGACTCTGGAAATATATTCTTCAGATAGTAAATTAATTTTTAAAGCAATAAAAAAAATTGATATCTGGTGGAGGTTCCCCTCTTAAGGGAGACTTGGTCCTTGAAATTTTCAAAAAATCAATTTCAGCTCAACATGAGCAGCTAAAAGAAGAGGAGGGATGCCTCTATGGCATTGCCGATTAGCGGTAATTATAAACACATTTGTGTAAACACATTACAAAACTTTAAACGCGTTTTTCTCGAAAACACGTTTTTAAAAATGGCTGACATTCTCCTGACCGCTGTAATTAACATATCGACCTGAAATTTGGAGAGTATACTCAAAAAATATGTCTTCACGGAATGACGGATCGTTTTTTCGATAGATACATTTTTGCATTTATTATTTATCTTTTTATGCGAAAAAAAATGCGAAAATTCGATTTTTTTTTAAATGCCGCCATTTTCCGAAATTTGTACTAAACGAAAAACCCATCCGTCATTCCATGACCAAAGGGTCACAGATTGATAATATGCTTTGAATTTGTGTTTCAGATCAACAAAGAGGGGCAGTGATGTCAGCCGTTTACCTCCCGCGATTTGAGGACCTGTCTTCGCGGAGCTGCAACGGCCGCCATTTTGGTTTTTTTTTTCAAAAAAATTTTTTTTAACGTTCTGTATATCATGAATAAAAGCAAGAAAAAAACCGCACTCAAAAAGCTTTACTCGTTTCATTAAAAAAAAATAAAATGTAAACACCTGAAATATGGCACTCCAAGGACAAAGTCTCCGTTAAAGATAGATGCTTGAAATGGTTTTAAGTAAAAAAATTCGACCCTTTTGGTCACTTTTCCAGAATCGACAAAATCGCGAAATTTCAAACAGTCGTATGTATGGAAAAATTTGGAAAAATCGATGGTCCGACTTTGATATTCTGCGAAAAATGAAAAGGTCGAAAACTCTGTGAATTAGAGGGCATAGGGAAAGCGATTACGAATAAAATGCGCATGAGGCAGAGTTCCAAATCCAACCCGAAAAAAAATTATCGACAATCCAGTGAAGCATTTTTGGCTGATTGTGAGATGGGGAAATTTTTGAGTTTTTTTTCTATTCCTATGTCGATGTATATTAACCCCCTGAATACGAATTCACCATTAATTTCTCCCAAGAGCCAATATTTTTATAAAAAATTGTCAAAATATTGAAAGAGACATTTTTCGCGTTTAGCCCACGCAGTTTTGAGCTCTTGAAAAAAAAACTCCGCGATACTCGTAATCGGCGGAAAATTTCCTATTGGATAGATCCTAGAGAAGGTTTGAAAGTCGAGAAAAAAAATTCTACTTTTTCCGGCACTTTTACGGAATTATCAAAATTACGAGGTTTCAAACAGCCGTAGCGTCGGTCCTATTTCAGTGACATGAACTTAATGGGGAACTTTTTAAACGGATTTTGATAGACTTAGAGAATGCTGCTTGATTCATCCCAATATGTCAATTAGTTTTCCCGGAAAGTGCACTTTAAAAATGGCGGAAAACGAGACAAATGGAAAAATTCGCAAAAATCGATGGTCCTACTTTGAAATTTTGACAAAATTCGAAAAATCGTCGGAGCTCAATAATCCAACCGCATTTCAAAGAGCACACGACAACGAAGAGAATAATCTCACAATGGAGTTCCAAATAGAGGCGGAAAATAAATTACCCACGATATGGGAAATTTTTTTGCTCGTGTTGCGAGATTTGTTTATTTAACCCTGCGTGGTCAGGCGGGGTTCAGATGACCCCGCGCGCCACTTTTAATTCAAATTTCAAAGGCCCTGGCCCGCCCTCTAGTGATACTTTCGGGTTTCATCTGTAATTTAAAGTTGGAAGTTGGAGGATCCGGTCGGCAGTACCTTGGTAAAATCGAAAATAGTGAGACATTCGCGCGATTTGGGGTCAGCCTGACCCCGGTGTCGCCATAAAGTGATTTTTTAAAAATAAAACTGTGAATTAAAACGAAAAAAATCTGTGTGAGATACATTTATACAGTGTAAGTTTGATTGTGAGAGTTTATTATTATTTTTTTTATAAAAAAAAAAAACAGTCATAAAATATGTCCACGAAATGATGATATAAAAACGCGAGAACAGTGTTCCTCGTGCCAGCGCCCAATGTGCGATAAACATTGATCGTTTATGTGCGTTGACTGCATAGACGGGCATTAATTTTTTTCACAATATTTGGCTTTTTTTTACAAATATATGTTTTGTGTACTCGAGCGGCATTTTTTTATTTCGATTCCTTCGAATAAACCGAGTATTTTTGGTAATTATTGCATTTTTACTCCCTGAATGCCCTGTTCAGATGTCCAAATAAATACCTTTTTTGGAACGCCCACTATCCTGCTTTTTTCCCTTAAAGACACATATTTCAAGAGTATAACCCTACATAAAAAAATGGTAGGAATTAAGATTTTTTTTAGTAAAATATTGCATTTTTCACGTTTTTTTTCGTTCCGTAATTTTTTCCGCCATGTTAAAAAAATTTTTAAATAATTCACCGTGCATTCCACATTCTCAAAGGTTCAAACTGTGACGTTGAATTTTTTTGAACCATTCCGAACAATACATACGACGTGATAATCGTTCAAAAACGACTGGGCTCACCCTGCCCCGTGTGACCACCGTGTTACAGCTAGAATCAGATAAACCCTTGAAAAGATACACAAATCGAGAAAAAAATGTTTTTTTTGCGACTTTTATAAATAAATTAAATCAATGGCCAATTAAATGAATAAATTAAATTAATGATTCATTATTGATCTTATTTCTTATATCTTCGGTGATGTTTTTTCGTTTCTCCTACCGTCTGCTTTCGTATTTTTAATATTTGCATATCAGGCTCTAAAACAGCTTGGCAACGGATCTTTTGCCAGACTCGCGGGCAACGTGTTGTCTGGTTATCCAGTCTATCAGAATCGTACACACGTGCGTCTATTTCGCGTGTGCACTTTTGCACAATCGCCAACCGTAAGGTACAGCTGAACACGCGTTTCGCAGTCGCCCGATTGAATCGACACGATTGAGAGATTCGAAAAGGTCAGAACCGTGGGAAAGTGCGAGTTTTCGTATATTTTTTTTTGACATTTGCACCCGTCTGCACGACGTTATCTGATCGACTATGGAAATGATAAAAAAAATTAAGATGAGAAGGCAGAAAGAGAAGAAAAATAAAAAATAAAATTTCAAGCTCATGACTTTTTTTCTTCTCGAGGAAAAAAAACATTCGGAAAGTCTGGAACGAGCGAGGGTTGAAAATAATTCAATTCCTGGTGTCACAAATATTTGCATTGTCAAAAAAAAAAATTACGAGAAGTTCTCTTTCTTCAAATAGCACGCTGAATTGAAGAAATTATTTTTACATCATTGTGAATATTTTTAGTTTTTATGGAATAAGAATATTCGCTTTGACATTTTTTTTTATAGAAGCAATCGACCAAAAGAAACAGCGTTATTAATTTTTCGGAATTTTAGCCATAAAAAAAGTTTTATTCCTATTGTATAAAACACGAACGTATAGATAAATGATCGAGGAGCCTAAAGAGCAGTGTGTTTATTTTTTAATAACATAATGCGCTGTTGCGCGTGTGAGACATGTTAAAAATATTTGTCGATGAAAATCTTTCCTTGTTGTCTCAAGGTACCGCAATTAACAGACTTAATGATTCATTCCATTTTATTAGCCGCACGACTGATTCATGTGAATATCTCTGATTGAAAATTCATAATGTACGATTTTCACAGACCGATGAATATTGATGAAAGAAAAACATTTTTTAAATCAATGAATTACAATATTTTCTCGTTGATTCGACGTATCCTTATTGATAAATGAATGATCGATATTCATTGATAAACGAATGCAGTCACGAACAGAGGAAATCCACATAAAGTTGGGCGCATAGATTCGTATTTCTCTCCTCACGTAGAAATGATTGACATTCGACTTAAATAGATATCTGCTTAAGTAATTTTGGGACAATTGACGGTACGTTACCATTTGATTCGAATTTATACAATAAATTATTTTTCATACATTGAATGCACCCTCCAAATTTTAAATAAAGTAACGGGTGCTTTGTCGTCAATGATTGCGATTTTTTTCATAGACATAACTAATTGAGAAAGGATCGGGATACCAATATTTATAAAAAAATCTTCAAAAGTAACCGATATTATGACCTAGCCGTGATTTGACGAAGGAAAAAAAAAATTTTCTTCATTGTCCTATCGATATCTTTATGAAAGGTTATCTGTAAATAAAAAGTCAACAGTTTATCGATATCTATACAAATGTAACTATCGTTATGCATAGCCGTTTTTTAATTCGGTTTTTTTTTACCAAATGCCGACAGTTTGGACATTTTTTTCTATTCAAGCAGTCTTTAAAAATAGTAATGGACAACATTTAAAAAATTGGCTACTTACAACTTTAGTTACTGCAATTACAAAAATGTAAAGAAAGAAATTGAAAATAGGTTGATAAGTTTTTGAGTATCCGCTGGGTCAAGGTCGAAAAAAGTACTTTCGAGAAAATCGCGTTCAAAGTTTTCGATCCGTTTTTCTTGAAATAGAGTTATGTTTTTTTTTCTAGAATATTGATACTTACATTAAGGCGTTACCCTCACTTGTAGCGCAAAAAAAGGCCTTTTTCATGATTTTTTTTTAAAGAAAACTACAAAACTTTTTTAATCGATCAATATACCATCTTAAAGAACACATCTTGAAGAACTTTCAGTAATTTTTTTATTGAAAAATATTACATTGTTTAGTGGCAAATGGCTGTCAATGAAATAATGTTTTTATATACACGGTTTGCGGTGACCAACATTGCGGCGAAGTGGATCATCTTAAAAAAAAATGCGGATGGATTTAGTCAAATATAAGTATAAACTAGTCTTTAATCGAAGGATTTTAAAAAATATTCATTTTTCACAAAATGGCGGACAGTCAAAGTTAATGGTTCGTTTTTAACGAAAAAAAAACGGCCGTTTTTTGGTTATAAAACGGCCATTTTTTCGAAAAAAAATCGAACGATTAAAGACATTTTTATGTTTTAAATAAGCCTGCAAAATTTCAAGAAGATCGGTTCATTAGTGTTCGAGTAATCTTGGTCACCGACTTCAGAAATGCTATTTTGAGAAAAACGCGTTTAAAGTTTCAATTTCAGTTTACACGAAGAAAATATTTTTTTTGTAAACTTATATAGAGTCATCTATTCCGGGCATCAAAAAAAAAATGCACTTCAAATTGCACTTCAAAAAAATGCAATAAAAAAAAATCGATTTTTTCAAAATCGCAAGTGGGGGTAACCCCTTAAAGTACCTGTTCTCACCAAAGTGACTGTAACTCCGACAATTTTCGCACTTGTGAATAAAAATGTTGCCAACATATTTTTGAAAAGATGTACTTTCAAGAATTATTAAAAACAAAATTGTTTTTTTTTTTTTTCAAATTTTGCTTGGCGATATTGGGAAACCTACTGTGCAAGTTTTTGCACAGTGACTTGCCCCCTTAATTGAAATTTCGTATGGAAAGCTATCAACTTTCCGCGGTAAAATTGCGCGCGAGTTTTAAATTCAAAACTTGCACATGCAGACATTTTGCTATGTCCGGCGGTTCTAAAATCGTGACGTAACGCAAACCTTGACCCTTACATTATGAAGCCCCTTACGCTCCCTTACATTGTGACAATTAGGCATTTCCCTATGTTAAAAAGTGTTTCTTCAATTCCTTAAGGAGACTCCTTAATTCACTGCAGTGTAATTCATTCTCATCGACTTTCACTTCATCATTGGCATCGCCTCCCAAACACAAAATGCCCATGGTATTTCTTTCAACCG
This sequence comes from Ophion slaviceki, assembly GCA_944452715.1. Lineage (NCBI taxonomy): Eukaryota > Metazoa > Arthropoda > Insecta > Hymenoptera > Ichneumonidae > Ophion > Ophion slaviceki. The sequence goes on along the minus strand of OX101785.1, from coordinate 4,032,662 downwards.
GATATTTATTTTGAGAAACCATGCCCGTGAGACACGAATATATCAAACGTGTTTCGGTACTGGCAGATGGTGCGCAGCGATTTCAGGAGGTCACTAACCCACACCGTAATTCGGTTATCGGTACACGACTGTTCGGAGAGAAATTTCTTGGTTCGATTAACCGAATGTTGAAAGACGGATCGAAAATATCATTATGCGTGAAATGAGCCTCGTCTTTGTGTGCACAGCATTGGTCGATGAATGAAACTGGAAAAAAATCCGTTGCAAAAGTAAGAAGAAAACGACATATCTCCGAAAGATCAGTTACATCGAAGATACAAAGGATACTTTATAAACAGCGATGATACAAAGTAATGAGCACGAATGATGCTGAAAAGTTATTCGAAAAAAATGTTGGTGATTCCAATAGAAATTCAAATTAAGTATAAAGATCATGATAATTAAGGGGCTACACCAGTGTGACACTTTCAAAAAATCTATTTTTTGCCTTTTTCGACACTTTATAGTTTCAAGAATATGAGATGAGATTTTTATACTTTCAAGAATATGAAATGAGATTTTTCAAATTTGCTGACATTGTAACTCAAAGAGCAATTATCCGATTGACTTGAAATTTGAACTGAGTACTCTTGAATATACTTACTCTACAATGACGTAGGATATTTTTGATTGGATGAAAATTGACCATTTGGCATTGAAAAAACGACTATTTTATAGGCAAGAAAACAGACTTTTTTCATAATTACGCCATTTTGTTAGATTTTGATATTTTTCGAAAATCTTACGTCATTGTGCAGAAAATACCTTTCAGTTTAACGACATTTTTTCCTTTTTCGGTTTCAGCTACTCAATCGGCCGGAATCATGTCAGCAGTGGAGGAACTTTTTTTTTGGCGCCTCCGAAGGCAGCGCATAAGCCGCTTGGATCTCAATATTTTTCTATGAAAAAATTACACAATATAGGTCAAATATAACCAAATATATTCTTAATTTTCCGAAAAATTTAGTTGAGTACTTTTCTTCCAAAAAATTCCCGAAAATCACCCACATTTTCAGCGTTCCCACTGGTATAGCCCCTTAAATACAAAGATAGTAAAAAAATCGACACACGTGGATGGGCGGTCGATGTACTCGAGCCGAACCCCGACCGCCTATTGTTACTATCTTTATATTTAATTAAAACATTTTTATGTTTCGTTTTCTAAATTACTATCTTTATATTTAATATTAAAACTTGAAAAAACATGGTCAACACGTAAGATTCTTAAGGATGCTATATAATTAAAAATCTCAGATTGAAAAAATGACATTTGCACATTTTGCAGATTTGTTGTAGATTGCTAAATGAGAATCCTCAAAAAATTTCGCGCCATTTTCGTAGCTCGAATCTGCCAAAGGAAATTTGGGAAACAGGCGAAAAATCATTTTCGTTGCATTCCAACGATGCAAACTTCGACGTTATAAGATTTGTCCACTTTCGGGAAATTCTGCCCTACAAAACATTATTTAGGCTGCGCATACGTTTAACGTTTCCAGGCGCGATAAAAAAAATATATATACAAGTAAAAAATTGTGAAATATGAGTAAAAAATGTTGAAACCCATAATATTTATTTACATTGTTTATTTATTCATCTATTCCATTCCACGAATACAAATTCTGAACTTTGAACGAAAAAATCGTCGCAAAGTCGACGATTTTCGTAGGCACGGTATCTCTGATCCAGGAACACTTATTTTATTATTTTTTTTCATTGACGTTTCTTGCGTCAGACACCCACGTGTGCGTCGTGTTATTTTGACCCATATATGTATAGCTGCGTGAGTGTAGAATGTGTAACGAGACAGCCGCAAATCTCTTCTGGATTAATGTGTGCGTGAGTGTGGGTACTTGAAGAGGTGTACGAAGGATGAAGAGGGAGAAAAGAAGACGGGAGGAGGCGAGAGAACGTCGGTGAAAAAGAGCCAATGAACTTGAGTGACCCAGGGGCATGAGAAGTCGCGCGATCTGCGGGATACGAGGCCTCTCTCTCTCTCTCTCTCTCTCTCTCTCTCTCTCTCTCTCTCTCTCTTGGATGTCCCAAAGGGCGATATCGCGCGTTTGAATGCCATTCTCCTGTACACAATCTTGCTTACGAGACTCTCATTCCGCGATGCTCGCACCGACTCAACCGTGTCGTGTAAATATTTAAAAAAATGAATTAACAATAGGCCTATAGGAAAAAACGCTCACGTCGACTCGTGCTTACGTTATGGGAATATTAAGCAATCAAAATTTATATCCATGTGTACACGCGCGCGCGCACACACACACACACGTATATCGACAGACGTCGATGAGTTACGAATGCTAACGCCGAGTCTGGGGAACGAGGGGAAATGGTGGTCATGGCAGAAAATCGTGCTGTAGTTATTTGCCGAGAGAGGGAGAGAGAAGGAGAACCGACATAAATTGTCAGCCACCATACTACAAGTAAATCTACTTAAAGCTTTGTATTCCATTTATGGACCTTAAAAAAAAGAGAGCAAAATCTTTTCACTCGATATTCAAATCGAAACTTGCCGCATGGAAACTTTTTTCAAACTTAAAATGTAAATAAATTGAAATTGAATTAAGTCAATGAAATATTTTATTCAGTTTAATTGAATTTAGACTTAATTTAATTTAATTTTAATTTAACTTGAATTTAAATTGAATTCGAACTCAATATGATTCAATTAAATTGAATTTTTATTTATCTTAATTCAATTAAATTTAAGGGGTTAGGCCACTCTAGAGGCCGAAAAGATAGGCTTTTTGGGGATTTTTCTTTCAGAAAAACTACAAAATAAATCGAGATTACAAAAAAGGGTGATTATCATACATATCAGTGACTGTATACAATCATTTTTTTTAAGCGATTAAATTCAAAATGGCGGCTGTGCAGCGTTTATCTCAAAATTGTATTTTTTAAGTTGGCCGGAAACATAACTCAAACAATTTTTTAACCGATTCACTTGAAATGTTGAATATATCTTGAAAAATGCATTGTCTATGGAAGTACGTAGGATTTTTCTTTTATATTGCATAGTTCATTTGTTATGCCGATTTTTAGGCAAATTTGTGAAAAGTAAAAAAGTTGCGTAAAAAATCGTCAGATAATTGTTAATAACAAATGAACTATGCAATATAAAAAAAAATCCTACGTACTTCCATAGATAATGTATTTTTCAAGATACAATCAACATTTCAAGTGAATCGGTTGAAAATTGTCTGAGTTCTGTTTCCGGCCAACTTAAAAAATGCAGTTTTGAGATAAACGCTGCACAGCCGCCATTTTGAAATTAATCGCTTAAAAAAATTATTATGTACAGGGTGTTTATATGTATGATAAACACCCTTTTTGTAATCTCGATTTATTTTGTAGTTTTTCGGAAGAAAAAAAAATCTCAAAAGAGCCTATTTTTTCGGCCTCTAGAGTGGCCTAAGAATTCAATTCAATTTAAATTCAAATTCAATTGAATTTAATTTGTATTTACATGAAATTTAATTCAATATACACGATATAAAATAAAAATCCCTTTTTACATAACAATTTTCCTTTTCTGTCGAGTGTGTTGCGTCGAACAAATAAATAATTAAGAATTGATTAATAATCGTTTCAATCCGAATGAGTGTCCATTTTTTTCTGTCCTCGTGGCGTTGACCGCCAATTCCCATCTAACATTCATCATTCATTTTTCCAAGATATGAGTAATTATGATAATAGTAATACGAGAGTATTTGTACGCGAAGCAACAGAATTTCCTTATCAGTTGCTACAGGACAGCCATGGGAACTAAATAAAAGGAACGAAATCGTGCGATACAGTGGACAATGCCACGATTCGACGTATGATAGTGAAGGGTTTCCGGTGCAGATCCCGCTGCAATGCATCTCCGAACGATCGACCATCTATATTTGTCCAGAAGAGATTATTTCATTTTCAATATAATGGCGACTTTGTCCCCGTTCTGCGCGAACGCAATATCCCACGTCCGAGACGTCCGAACGGTCAACGCCCGGGCAAAAGTCCCCGTCGAGAACGTTGTGCGACGTAGCTGCGTTTGTGGAGGTTGGAGCGTTAGCTGCAATACAAGATCAACCAAAAAAATATATATATGGTATTGTCTAGAATATACTGAGTTTTGATGAATTTTTTGATATTTTTTCACCACAAAATAACAGGGATAAAAAATAGTTTAATGTATGCAATTTTACGTAGGTGAGATGGGCGAAACGTTCACGCTATGAGTGATGTATTTTTTTGCTGCTTAGCACCAAGATATACCATTTCTAACAACGGATTAATGCAAACTGAAGCTTTGTAAACATTTAGAGAAAAAAAGCCATTCGCCTATCGTAAACCATATTCAATATTGAACCATTAAGATTTGATGAAAGATTACGAATCTTGGCTGGCAAATGATGCTGCCAAATGTCGAAAAAACGAAAACTAACTTTTACGAATTGCTAACATTTTTTATAGGCTATAAAAATCACTTCACCGTTTTTTAGGATCGTCACAAAAAATCAACATTACAAATTGGCATTAAAATAGTTAAGAATAAAAATAAAGAGCGAAAGGGGAAAAAAAGAATTTTCGTTGCGTTCCAACGATGCAAACTTCAATACTGTCAATATTAATCAAGGGTAATAATAAATAATTTCGTGACATAAATATAATAAGGCATGATTATAAATTGTATAAAACATTCACTGACGTAGGTTTTTCATAATTTTCATCGATAATGTTATACTTTTTCAAGTTGGTAGTAACACAAACGTTTTTCTTATTCGTGTAGCAATAATATAAAAATGCCTAACTTATTAGAGGTTAATTTTTAAAAAATCGTAAATCGTTATTTGATTCAACTGGACCGCTCCAACCTCCTTAATGCCGCCATGCTCCTCCATTTTATTCCATAAAACATACACTACCGACGAAAAGTTTTCGGACAAAAATTCAAAAAAGTTCCGGAACGATTTTTCATGCCATTTTGCCGATAGTTGACATAAATTAATTTAATAAACGGCATTTTGAAGGGGAGGAATTCACCTTCATTCAGTTTTTTTAAACAATTTTTTTTTTACGACGTATTTTATTTCGAAAACGACCATTTTTCGCCTTTGATTCGTTCCTTTTCTGGTGGACCCCGTTTACAGACATTTTTTAAATACATTCCTTTGACCGGAATCATAAAGGGGGAAGCGCAAGTTTAAATTTTGTTTTTTTTAAAGCTTCGTACGATGTTTCTTTTTCTAAAGATATTTTGATTTTTGAAAAAAGAGACAATTCGGAAAATAACATGTAACGCGAAAACGACAAGGATTGAAGGAAAACCTCAGGATGGTAAAAAGTTGAATCGGTTTTCGTTGAGTTCGCGGGAATTTTTTCAAAAATTTTTTTCGAATTTTTTTTTCACCCATTTTCGGTAAAAAAATCAGATCATTGAATTACCGTAACTCGAGAACTAAGGGCTTTGTGGTACAATTCCAAGAGAGGAAAAATTATATTTTTCTATTTTCAACGCAACAGAATTATTTGAGATATTTTTTCGAAATTTTTTTCCCGTTAACATTTTATATTTTTGTAGTCACGTCAATCGATTGATTCCAACCGATTCTATCGATCTATTTCGCTAGTGTATATGCGCCGCTGACAAGTATTTCAAGTATTAGAGTATGAGTTTCCGGTATTCGTCGGTGCGCTTATCTGACGATTATGCCACTTTTGTTACTTTCGTTTTTCACCTATTTCAACGCAAAGGCACACGTGGTACTCGTATACTCTTTTTTCCGGTCTCCCACGTGGTCTTCGTACGACGTAGCGGGTCCTACAGAGACAGGACGTAATTCCGGAGGCTCGGAATATTTTTTTTTCTTTCTTCCTGCTGTTTAGCTTCTACGCAGTTTGTAACGCGATACGAGTGAGGTTAGACGAAATACACGACGACAGAAGCGACAAGTTTATCGTCTACATACAAAGCCTCGCTTCCAGGCTCGCTTCGTCGACGCGAACGAAAAATTATCCACGGGAGACTTTATATTTACTTTCCTCGTTTTCGCGTTTCTAGCGCGTATAACACGTTCGAAAATGTTTGCCACGAAATATCGTCGACTCGACAATTATGAGCTTTCGTTTTGGAAATTAAAAAAAACTTTCTTAATTTTTTTTTCTGTCGTTAAGAAATTTTTTCTATGGGGAATTTCCATTGAGAAATCAAATTCAGGTCAAATTGAATCTTAATGAAATTGAGAAATTGAAGTGAGAAATTTTTAATGGAAATAATAAATTTTCAATTGGATAAAGAAATTTCGAGTGTAGTTCCGAAAAGGACATATCTCCGATTAATTTGGAATTTCGTGTACCCGTGGTTTTGACTCGCCGATTACGAACATGATAGTGAACATACCCGAAAATTTTATTTTTAAGGTGAAAACTCACAAAACCTTTTTTTTTTAGTTTTTCTACTTTATTTTAATAAATGTTGATCTTAGAGAAAAATGTTTCCAACAGAAGTTGTAGCCTATAAAAAGAGTGATCTTTTATGTTCTACACAGTTTTTGTCTAAAACCATTCTGTTTCGAGAAGGAGCCGGGTTGAAAATCCGAACTTTGGATGCTCCGACGGTTTAAAATTCCGAAATTTAATGTTCCGAAATTCAAGATAGGGCCGGGTTGACATTCCGAACTTTGAATGATCAGAACGGTCAAAAGTGCGAAAGAATTTTACACGAAAAACCAAAACTCCGAAAATCTGAACACCGTCAAATTAATTCGGCTAAATTATTCGCTAAAAAATTCGCTAAATTAATTAAACGATTGAAAAAATTAATTAAAAAAAGACAGCATATTATGAGATCCAACTCAATCATTTATTGAATATTAATCAACAATGAGTACTTACCTAATGAAGTAGTACCAGTACCTATCTAAATCACAACGCGAAAATATTCATATTATGACTTACCTCTGTGTACCTCGAAAAATTGAGCCACTGTTTACCGACCCTCTCTTTTTCTAAAGTGGATACTGACAAATTTCCATTTTTGTTAGGTTAACAAACACAATGCTCAAATACCGCAATATAGCTGTATATTGCCGGAGAACAATGACTTCGAACACAACTGCGATAGGTTAAGGGGTTACCCTCACTTGCGATTTTGAAAAAATCGATTTTTTTTATTGTATTTTTTTGAAGTATAAGTATCCGGGCCCATACTTCTGTATGGGCCCGGTATGGGCCCGGAAAAAAAATATTTTCTTCGTGTAAACTGAAATTGAAACTTTAAACGCGTTTTTCTCAAAATGGCATTTCTGAAGTCGGTGACCAAGATTACTCGAACACTAATGAACCGATCTTCTTGAAATTTTGCAGGCTTAATTAATACATAAAAATGTAGTCTTTAATCGTTCGATTTTTTTTTTCGAAAAAAAAAAATGGCCGTTTTATAGCCAAAAAACGGCCGTGTTTTTCGTTGAAATCGAACCATTAACTTTGACTGTCCGCCATTTTGTGAAAAATGAATATTTTTTAAAATCCTTCGATTAAAGACTAGTTTATACTTATATTTGACTAAATCCATTCGCATTTTTTTTTTCAGATGATCCACTTCGCCGCAATGTTGGTCACCGCAAACCGTGTATATAAAAACATTATTTCATTGACGGCCATTTGCCACTAAACAATGTAATATTTTTCAATAAAAAAATTACTGAAAGTTCTTCAAGATGTGTTCTTTAAGATGGTATATTGATCGATTCAAAAAGTTTTGTAGTTTTCTTTAAAAAAAATTCATGAAAAAGGCCTTTTTTTGCGCTACAAGTGGGGGTAACGCCTTAACAAACACAATGCTCACATAACGCAATATAGCTGTATATTGCCGGAGAACAATGACTTCGAACACAACTGCCATAGGTTAAGAAGCAAAAAACATCCACTCAGCTGGTTTTTCAACTTTTGACACCAAAAGTAATATAAAATCACCTCTCACGACCGAATTGCGCGAGAGGGACTCACAGACAGGTTCAAACCTATTGGCATCCGAGGGCGGTTCCAATGTGAAAAAGATGCACATATATACATGTCCACATCTGAGAAACAGAAAAGGTTCGGTGTACCCACTGTTGCCACTGTTCCCACTTTGACCCTACTGAATTATTGAAAATACACTCAACCATTCAAAAGTTTCAAAAATAATTGTTCAGTACGGAGGCTTCGTTTCAATTATCGTTGACTGCTGTTTTTTTTACGCACGCGCGTTGTATGTCGCCTAGGGAGATTTTAGAAGAAAGAAACGCAAGTCTTGACCTACTTTATTTTCTATTCGCAGAATACCGAAGATTTATAAATAGTATTTATTCCCTCAAAATTGCCGCGAATTAAAATTGAAGCCCCGAAACAGGAGTCTAATGCCGTACAAGCTTTCTCCACCGAGTCCGTTTATTTCCGGTTTATCTGTGACGTTGTTCCATCGCGTACATATTTTCCCGAAAAAAAAGTTAATTTCGGGCTCTTGGTTGGTTGACGCGGAACATTTCTGAGATCGTGTGCATTTGTGTAAATTTCGCAGGAGAGATACGAGAGATTGGAAATTCGCCAAGAATCGAGAATAATACGAATATCGTATTTATCCAACGTGGTACCGGAAGAAACAAAAAAGCGAACGCGTGTGACGTTTTCTACTGATTTGAAAATTGAAATTCCAGGCCCTTAATGAATTCACTAAAAATATAATTAAAGGGTAGCTATCTGTTACGAATTACAATTTTCTTTCATTTTTGTAACCCCCTTAATATATAAAAAGTAATTAAAAACGACACGGCAAATCTGGGCATTGTGACGCAACATACGAAGACACTACAGCTGGATAATCGTGTTACCATTCCAACGAGTTCGTTCAGTGAGCTCGTAACTGTTTCCCGTGACATAAGAGTTACGCAGAGCGTGTTTGATGAAAATCCGGACTAAAGCGATTGACCCAGCCGCTTTATCGTCGCGTCGATAAACCATCGTTGAAACGCAGCAAGAGAGGAAAACAATGTGTGCCGTTAAATTTCCAACAGCCAAAGCAACGAGGAAGCTCAATAATTCAATTGAAAAAAGTCGATTTTGATAAGAGTTCGTGACGCGTGGACAAGATTGGGAAGTCTCGAAGGCCGATACGGTTATGGCAACGACGTGTCTTGAAGGATTTCACACCCTCGAAGCCCCCGATCCGAGTAGACGGTTATACCACTAACCTGACTTCGTACATGACGATCCATAAGCTCCTTCCAATCACGCTGATGGTGTTGAAGTTTGCATCGTCGAAACGCAATGAAATTTTTTCTTCATTTTAAAAAATTTTTTATTTTTACTGTTTTCTAAAATCTTTTTTTGCAACTTTTGGTTATAAACTTCGAGGATTCTCAAAAATATTTCGGCGACTTTCGTAGCCTTGATGTGCTTAGAAAAAAATACGGGTACACGAAAGAAATATATTTTCGTTGCACTCCAACGATGCAAAGTTCAGTACCATATCACGCTGTCGTTGTCGTCGTAACACACAGCCTCTTGTACCGCCGAGATATTCGCTCGTGTATGCGCGCGTATGGATCGAAAGGAAGTAGCATTGCTATCGTAAAAGGGGGTTGTCGGCTACGTCGAGGATAACGAGAGAAAAAACCGCAATGTGGGGCAATATGGACCACTTTCGAAACTTGATTAACACGGCAGCGATTTTCGACTCTTTCGAGGTAACTCTGAGGGATCGTCTGAATTGTGACGGGGGAAGAAATTATCTATGGTGATCATTTTGATTTATAATCATGATAGCATATGTATTGTGAAACGGCTCAGGACTTGTAGTCGGTGAAAAATACCAAAGGAAAATAATATTTTCTGGCTACGTGATTAGCCGATCGAATTTCATTCGAAAGAAACGAGATCAAAAACGTCAAACCTCACAACGTCACATCGTGTGATCAAAAAGCACTCGAGTGACGCATTAGCAAACGAGACATCGATCCGTCAGATCATGCTGTGACGAACGTGTAGTTTTTTCTTCGTTTCGTAAGTACCTTTTTCCATCAAACGCGTGACTCTCGAGGCTCGAAAATAATACGCTATTGAGAAAGAATTAGAATTTCGTTAATTAAATTGACAAAAAAAAAATCACTTTTTACGTATTTATACTCATTTGTTCCTAAGTAGTAGCGAAGCTGAGGAAAAATGAAACACTGGGGCAAAATGGACCATCTTCTGTCATTCGTAAACACGAAATTCTCACGTTAAGGGACTATACCAGTGTGACACTTAAAAAAAATCGATTTTTTGTTGCCTTTTTCGACAGTTTATACTTTCAAGAATATCATTATCATTTATATAATTTATATCAATTATATGAATATCTTTTTATCTTGCAAAAATCTTAAAATTTGAACTGAGTATTCTTGAATATATTTACTCTACAATGACGGAGGATATTTTTGATTGTACAGGAAATACCTTCCAGTTTAACGACATTTTTTCCTTTTTCGGTTTCAGCTACTCAATCGGCCGGAATCGTGTCAGCAGTGGAGGAACTTTTTTTTTGGCGCCTCCGAAGGCAGCGCATAAGTCGCTTGGATCTCAATATTTTTCTATGAAAAAATTAGGTAATATAGGTAAAATATAGCCAAATGTATTCTTAATTTTGCGAAACATTTAATTGAGTACTTTTCTTTCAAAAAATTCCCGAAAATCACCTAAATTTTCAGTGTTCACACTGGTATAGCCCCTTAACGCGAAACAAAGACTGCGTTCCGGAAGGAAAAAAAACTTAAAAAAAGGACGCATTCATCTTGTACAAAAATGGCCCAAATAATGTTCATGTGCATGCTTGATGTGAGGATTTCCAGGAGTAGTCGCAGGATCGACGTGACTGTGAGCAATGTGGAATTATCGGTGTTGGTCCATATTGCCCCACCTCCCTAGTATTTACCCGGGAACGCATATACGCGACAGCGCTTGCAATCGGGATCCGTGACAAACAAATCTGAATATCAAATTGCATCATCAGCGTGAGATACGAGTTCGTCGAGAAGAAAAAACCAGTTTTACGTGAGAAAGACATTCTTGGCGCAAGAAACTTCACAAATTCAGATATACCTATTCTCCAAGGGTCACGGACTTTTCGCGGAATACAAAGTTTTATCATACGTAGAATCGATGGCTGCGGAGCCTAAAACTTAGAGACGATATTCCCGTTTTAGGTAAAAATTTACACGTACGGATACGAAAGAAGAATAAAAAAACACGTTCGCGAGAGAAGCACGCGGTATCGCGAAGGTTCTCATGGCTGTTTACGCATTCTCCGTTCGTGTTGTGCTCTCTTGGCTCGGTTACCTCCCGTTTAGCTTTGCACCTTTCTCTCGCGAGCCGCATACGTATGTACCCACATACGATTTTTCGCCTTCTCCGCTTCTGCACCGAACGAGGAGCGAGGCAGGCAACTGTTACTCGCCTGAAGCGGAGAACATGCATACTCAGAGACAGCCACATACGCCGAGGAAGGGAAGCTGCGATCGTCGATACGTACGAGACGCACCACGTATACGTATCGATGACATTCTAATGCCTTGACGAGGAGCTTTCCTCGGATCTATCGCCTGGCCATTTATTTTTCTCTCCGGACCCGAAGACTGCGTATATTTATTATTTACTCTTAATTAATTTATCAACGATAGAAAAGCGCGAAAAAAAATGGAAATTTGGAGAAAAAGACATTGTCGAAAATTGCGTCAAATTGCTTTCTCGTGCTGTTTTTTTTTTAAGTTGGCGGGGGCCGGGTTGAAATTCTGAACTTTGAATGCTCCGACGGTTTAAAATTCCGAATTTTAATGTTCCGACATTCAAGATGGGGCCGGGTTGAAATTCCGAACTTTGAATGGTCAGAACGATCAAACTCCGAAAGAATAGTATCCCGAAAGAATTTTACACGAAAGACCAAAAGTCCGAAAATCTTAACACCGTCAAAATAATTCGGTTTAAACAACATTTAAAATCCAATTCGGTTTAAACAAAGTTTAAAAGTTTTCAATAAATCGTCGAATTATTTCAAGAATTGTTTTTTTTATTAAGAAGCGATTTTGTGTCAATTTTGAAATTTGTCTAGACAATGTTATACGTTCTACATCATTTACAGTCAACTGTACAGACTTTCGCTGGCATGATTTTGACATGAGGGCCGGATTGAAAAATGTAGAACGTATTACATTGTCTAGGCAAATTTCAAAATTGACGCAAAATCACTTCTTAAGGGGTTAGGTCACTCTAGAGGCCGAAAAAATAGGCTTTTTGGGTTTTTTTTTCAGAAAAACTACAAAATAAATCGACATTACAAAAAACGGTGTTTATCATACATATCAGTGACTGCATACAATATTTTTTTTTAAGCGATTAATTTCAAAATGGCGGCTGTGCAGCGTTTATCTCAAAACTGCATTTTTTAAGTTGGCCGGAAACATAACTCAGACAATTTTCAACCGATTCACTTGAAATGTTGAATATATCTCGAAAAATACATTGTCTATGGAAGTACGTAGAATTTTTTTTTTTATATTGCATAGTTCATTTGTTATTAACAATTATCTGACGAAATTTTACTTTCCAAAAATATGCCTAAAAAATCGTGAGATGATTGTTAAGGTAGTACGAGCGCGAAATCTCGATTTCCATAGATTTTGTTCAAATTTTAACCAGACATTGTTCATATCATTATGCATGTTTGAGTGAAATTTCAGAAGAGTCAACTATTTAGATTGGGAGATAATGGGTTTTAAAATTGCAACTTTGAACACTGCAGGGTCTGCATTGAAATTTACACAGAATAATTTACCGCAAAAAATATTTGTCCCCTATAATAAGAAGACATATGGCAACACCGCATCGTTCCACGTATCCAATTACGTGAATTTGCGCGGCATATTTGACATAATACTGCAACACAAATTTTTATTCGGAAGTAATTTTTAATCGAACAAAGTTTTTACTTAGTTATGAATAAACCAACACTTTTATTTGTTAATGAAGATAACATAAATAATATAAAATATTGATATTTATAAAGCAAATATTTTTTTATGACAACATTTTTAACTTTAGGAGCAAGATAATTATTTTTTTCTCGAAATATTGAACAATACTGTTCTGCGGTGTTGCCATATGTCTTCTTATTATAGGGGACAAATCTTTTTTACGGAAAATTATTCTGTCAAAATTTTAATGCAGACCCTGCAGTGTTAAAAGTTGACATTTTAAAACCCATTATCTCCCAATCTAAATAGTCGACTGTGCTGAAAATTTCACTCAAACATGCACAATGATATGAACAATGTCTGGTTAAAATTTGAACAAATTCTATAGAAATCAAGATTGCGCGCGCGTACTACCTTAATAACAAATTAACTATGCAATATAAAAAAAACCCTACGTACTTCCGTAGACAATGTATTTTTTAAGATATATTCAACATTTCAAGTGAATCGGTTGCAAATTGTCTGAGTTATGTTTCCGGCCAACTTAAAAAATGCAGTTTTGAGATAAACGCTGCAGAGCCGCCATATTGAAATTATTTGATTCAAAAAAATTATTGTTCACAGTCACTGATATGCACGATAAACACCCTTTTTTGTAATCTCCATTTATTTCGTAGTTTTTTTGGAAAAAAAAATTCCAAAAAGCCTATTTTTCGGCCTCTAAAGTGGCCTAAGGCCTTAATAAAAAAAATCTTGAAATAATTCGACGATCTATTGAAAATTTTGAAACTTTTGAAACTTCCATAGCGGAATTATTTTGACGGTGTTCAGATTTTCGGAGTTTTGGTCTTTCGTGTAAAATTCTTTCGGATTTTTTATCTTTCGGGGTAGTATATTTTCGGAGTTTTGAGCGTTCTGATCATTCAAAGTTCGGAATTTCAACCCGGCCCCAGTTGGCGTTGTCGGGTCGATTTTATTCGGTCAAAAAATGGGCGCTCGCGTTGATTTTTTTTGTCCCCTCGACTCAAACAAACCCAAACAATAATACCGTCAATTTTCTATGCAAACGTTCTTCGTTTCCTGCCGTCTTCAACGTTTTTTTTTTCGAATTTGCGGCCTCGTGAAAGGCGACAATATTTACTCGATAAGCATCGAGCAAATGTAAACACTGCGGAACGATTCTCGCAGTCACGAGGGAGGATCGCCTCGCTCCTCGGCCCCTTTACTTCCCGAGAGACGAGTGAGCTATGAATTTATATGCCTCGATACCACGAGCTCGCGCACACCGACGCACCGCCGACAATCACGAGAGCTTTGTCGATACGTCGCTTCACCGAGTCACACAAACACCGTCTATTGTCGTTAGCTCAATGACAAGAGTTCTGTTTACGAATAATCGAGACTCGTACGTGCATATTGAAATCCAGATTTCATTCCCTTTTCGTTGCGATTTGTGATTCATTTTTTATTTTCGTTGACGAAAAACTTGTGTGAATTTGCTGGAGGCAAATGAGGTCGTGAAAATATAAGAAGCTTGTTATGGCTGAGTTTGTTAACAATGGACAATGAGCTAATTAACAATGACATGGTAAAATGAAAATTGAGTAAATTCGCTACGAAAAAAGTTACTACATTTTTCCAATTGAAGGCACAATTTTCGAGATACTCGAAACGCAAAATTACCTGGGGTCCATTTTACCCCACGTGCACATTAAGATTCCGCACAAATTCCCAAATACTTGGGGAACTTGTGCGGAATCTTAATGAAACTTGAAACTTGAAACAGAACATCACTTGGGGTTCATTTTACCCCACATGCAACATAAAGATTCCGCACAGCTTGTAGATACTTGAAACAAAAAATTACTTCGGAACCATTTTACCCCACATGCACATTAAGATTCTGCACAGCTTTCCGCACGAAAGTTTCCGAACGAAAAATTACTCGGGGTCCATTTTACCCCACATGTACATTAACCTTTCGACTGCACATTGGATCGTTTTGACCCAATTTTTTTGGGGCAAGTACGTACTGTTCAACGCATCTTCCACTTTGAGCAATTGTTCGAGCACTTCATTTTTGTTTTTATTAAAAAATAAATTTTGGCCCGTAAAATAAAAGTCATTAACGTCTCTACAAAAAAAATGCATGTTTACCGAAATACAACGTTCTGAAAAACGTCTGCGGTCTGATCGACCCCCATGCACTCAGAGGTTTGTGCCGGAAGTGTGCAGTCGAAGGATACAGGTTTCCAGATATTTGGAACGAAAAATTCCTCGGGGTCCATTTTACCCCACATGCACATAAGATTCTGCACCATTTTCCAGATACTTGATGCGGAAAATTACTTAGGGTCCATTTTACCCTACATGCACATTAAGATTCTAGACACGGTTCCAGATACTTAAAACGAGAAATTACTTGCGTTCCTTTTTACCCCACATGCACATTAAGATTCCGCACACGTTTCCATATACTTGAAACGAAAAATAACTGGGGTCCATTTTACCCCACATGTACATTAATATACCGCCCAGCTTTCCAGATACTTGAAACGCAAAATTATTTGGGGTCCATTTTGCCCCACATGCACATCAAAATTCCCCATGGACTGCACTCGAAGTAGGCGAAAAATGAAACCATAAATATTCGCTTCTATACGACTGATAAAATTAATGGATGGGGATTCGAATTGCGTTAATTCGGGGTGGAATACCCCATACACTGCTCACGAACCCGCGAGTATGTACGCATCAATAATAAAATACATTGCACCGCGCTAGACCGTGCCACGTGATCGGCGGTTCTTTAATTAGCCAACGTTTAAACGAGTGCGAGCGATAGAGCGAGAAACGCCTGTCTAGTTGACGTTCCGGTGCTCAAATCGTAACCTGCCCCAACGAGCCTTGCCTTAGCCGGACTGGCAAACCCAACATTGATGCGTTTCTTTCTATCGTACTTTTCCTTCATCGTGATTAAGGGCTAACATCAGTTTTCAGTTTCCCTTGCGACTGTTGGACTACTTTTACGATAGGGGCACCCTGCTGGTCGACGACTTGGCCCACAAATTATTTCGCCAATCTCAGCACTCCGTGGTCATTAATTTTTTAGATATCTGTATAGCGGAAAAGAACAAACCGGAAGTGCGATAAGAACCACGTATTAATGTCGAATTTCGCAGCTCGTTGGGTACGCGCATAATTTCGATGTTGAATTCAAACTTGATCAACCTCGTAAAAGAAGGTGAGCTGGAAAATATAAAAAGTGACAAAAGTTGGCGATCCGAAGGTTAACAATAAAATACAGATTCTGCGTCGCAACCTGGGACTCGGCTATCGGTAATTTAACGAAAAGTCGCACGTCCGCGAGCCTTAAAAAAAGAGGAGATAAAGCCTCGACGACTATCGATGTGTCCATACCGAATGATAATTCTTTTCTGAGATATGGGAATCCTGACGAAACGAAATATAGATTCTGGCGCGAAAATAAATAGACACAAGGATTGCTCTGCTCTCTTTTTCGCTTTTACGTTTGTATCGACGAGAGTGGGAATTTATTGATGTCGTTAATGTCAATAGTTCGAACCGCTTTAATGAGTTTCGAGATGTAGAGGATACGTATACACCTTGTGTGCCGAAGGAAGCCGATTTCCTTGAAATTTTTGGAACTCCTTTTAGAACCGACTATTTAAATTTGCAATATGATCCTCCATTATTAAAAATGTTTCAATGATTAATTCTTTTAATAAGGAAGAACAATCAATATCTTTCATTATCAATATTCTAAAACTGACCAAAATAATAGCGATAGGTATACATAACTCTAAACATATCGTTATTTAAAAAGTGTTTTTTATTACGATTATTATCATTTCGTAGCTGGTCTTTTTTTTATCGCAGAGACTAGCTTTTGTCTCGAATTGACTCATGGCTATTCATTACTTAAATAAATTCGTTAATTAATTTAAAATATTCAAAAATTTTGTTACTGAATATTTATTGATTGAATTCATTTAATTTTCTAGCTATTCATGATATAGCTATGAATCAATTAAATACAATTGTTAAAATAAAATCAACGAGAAGTGTTAGAAATTTTTTTGCAAAATTAGGCGACTCGCTTTACATGGAAAGCCCGATGTATGAACGATACATAGGTATACAAGGCATTCCAAACAATAAAAAAAAACTCCTAGAAACGACGCTAACTCTTTTGTCGCGCGTTTTACGAGCTCTCTGGTGATAGGACGTTTTTAAAATTTAAATACATAATGGCTCGAAGCAGCGATACACATCACCAAGACGACTAGCGTCAACAAATGATGGCCACGAAAACACACGTCTCAGCCGAGCATACGTATCGCTCCAAGACGCAAATAATATCGCCTTGAGGGAGGAAAATGTCTGTAAGATAACATTTTTTTTATTTTTCTTTCTCTACATAACTGGCGAAGAATCGATGTCGACACGATTATTCCGTGTATACATTGCACAGTACACAGCGCGGAGCGTTTGCTATTTTTAGCAATTCTAACACGTGACTCGACAGCAAATTCACCGGGAATGCAGAGATAAAAAGGGGGAAAAAAACGCAGCGTAAAAAATTACGCGACTTATTTATAATTGCAATATTTCATAGAGAAAACGACGATAAGTGTCCAAAATTTAATCACGCCTGAATTCTTTGCTCATTGACGAGATGCAGCGTCAAGAAATGTCGACGCTTGCTTTTCTTTGATCAAATTGATTATCGAAATATTAAGCCTCTTTTTTTTGCCGCCTGTTTGAAATATTAGTTATAATAATAACGACGATAATAATTATCATTATTATGTGACGATAATGCCATAATGACATTCGTTGTTATAATTATGGTCATTGAGGATTTTATTTTTGCTGTTAATTACTGGAAAATATTAAATATTGAAAAATGTTTCTTATTGAATTTCAACGATAATAATGTTATAAAGCAGACGCGTGAAAGAGACATTTTATTGACTTTCCACGACATTCTCTTGAAGAATTAAAAATGAAAATAAAAATATAAATTATATATAAGTAATTAATAAAAATAAATCGTGGAAAAAATATAGAAATAATATATATATATATATATATATATATGGAGGAATATGGTAGGCAATAAGAATCGAGGATGTGGGAGGAATAGAGCCAAAAGTTGAAAGGGACATAAAAATCAAAATGGGGCAGAAAATGCAGAACGATTGGTGCAGGATTGACAAATCAACATACTGCAAAGAATGTAGAAGCAGAAAAGGTAATGCAGAAGTCGAAAAATACTGGGAAATAAAGGAGCTCAATGGGAACATAAAGGAATTATGGGCAAGGGTAAGATGCGGGAATGTAGAGGAAAAAGGGTAATGAGGAATACGTAGGCATTAGCTGCTGGAGGTGTAGGGAAGAGGAGGCGAGCTTGGAGCACATTTGTATCTGCGAAGCGGTGGAAGCAGAAATCAGAGCGGAAGTGGTGGAAAAACTAGAAGTGCTGAAATATAGGGGGGGAGAAGGAACTAAGACGAAAATTAAAGGAATTGGTGAGGAATAAGCCCGCCAAAGAGCTATATGCGTACGCATGGTTGTTACGAACTACTGACTTACAATTAGAAATTTCCCAACTTTTCCAGATTTTTCTCACAGATTTTGCAAAAATTCTAGGGTAATTGAGGTCAAATAAACGACATTATCTTTTTTCAAGATAAAACATGAAAATGTTAAATATTAAAATAAAATAAAAAAGAAACTGAAATTCGAAAAATAATTTAAACAGTGTAAAGTAAAAAAAAATCATTAAAAGCAAATACAGAACCTGTTCTTTATTATAAACAGCAATTTTTATATCGGTGAAATAAAAAAAAATATAGACACTAATTTACAATAATAATTGTGTGGTTGCGTATCGACAAATTTTCAGAGCTTCAGAGTAAATGAGATTTTAGTTTTTGAAATAATATAAATATTAAAAATATACAAAAATATTTATTTTTATACTCTTCAGTGTTTTTTTTTTCAAGTCGATTTCATTTTTCGTAATTCCTGCAATAAGTAAATTCTGGAAAAATTCTTTATTATAAACAGCAATTTTTGTATCGGTGCCAATAAATAAAAAATAAATATAAACACTAATCTACAATAATAATTGTGTATCGACAAATCGAATGCAAATGTATACAGCTTCAGCGTAAATTAGTTTTTAGTTTTTGAAATGCTCAATGCTTGGCACTGACATCACTTTTTTGGTATATAATGAAGAATAATATAAATATTTTAAAAAATACAAAAGTATTTATTTTTATATTTTTCAGTTTTTTTCCAGGTCGATTTCATTTTTCGTAATTCCTGCAAAAAGTAAAACGAAAAATTCCAGATAATTTTCAAAATTCCTGACACTTCCTTGACTATTCCAGGAGGAAAGAAATTCCCTTGGTTTTCCGGGTTTTCCGTATGCGTAACGGCCATGGTATGTACAGGTAGCGCGGAGAGAAAGAAATAGCGGTAGATAAAATGTTACGAAAACAGAAACGCGTGTACATAATTTGTAAGAATAAATATGAAGGAGAAGAAAATGTGAGAGGGGGCCTATGTGTGAACATCCTTAAAGGGTGTACCCTGGAAGTAAAAACTATCCATCTATCTATAGAAATAATACATAAAAATGTAAATAACTATTGAAAATAAAATATTCAAATAAAATCCCATGCCCATACAGGAATTATTGGTTGACTCAATTCTTTACGTGATTCTCATCATACAGAAAGAACCCGTAAAGTTATTTTCGTTATTTTCGCTCGTGTAGCTTATTTTCCGCACGTTCGCGTTGACATTTACATCTGGGACACTCGGTATACACGTGGAAAATGCGTCGTGTTTTTCGTCGATAAGAGATCGAACGACGCGGCATTTGTACCGGCGCAGCGTTCACCGGCCTTGTAACTAATGGCTACGCGGCTTTGGAAAAACACCAACCGACTCATCGCAACACCTCGCTTACACTCTTACGAAAAGAAGAACCGAGAAAGCCATTTTCGTTTTTGTCAAGTTCTTGAACTGTTTTTTTTCTCTTCAATAAATTTCTTTGAAAAACAGAAAAAAATCGATCATGACTTTAAGCGATCGAAACTGATGTATTGACGCTTGACGATTTGAAGTTGCAATCAGGTTGGAGGAAAAAAAACATTGTTTATAAATATTTATGAAAAATTCGCATGTAGCCACGGAGTTACATAATCTTGACGATGCGTTGAGCCGGTCGTCAAGAGGCAAAAAAGCAATAATTAACGAAGCGAAAAATTCATTTTCTCGTCGCAAGGAATTTTAAGAGGCTATACCAGTGTGAACGCTGAACATTTTGGTGATTTTCGGGAATTTTTTGGAAGAAAAGTACTCGATCAAATGTTTCGGAAAATTGAGAATATATTTGGCTATATTTGACCTATATTACATAATTTTTTCATAGAAAAATATTGAGATCCAAGCTCCAATTGGATCTCAAGAAAGATATTGAGATCCAAGATGCGCTCCCTTCGGAGGCGCCAAAAAAAAAAGTTCCTCCACTGCTGTCATGATTCCCGCCGATTGAGTAGCTGAAACCGAAAAAGGAAGAAATGTCGTTAAACTGGAAGGTATTTCCTGTACTATGACGTAGGGTTTTCGAAAAATATCAAAATCTAACAAGATGGCGTAGTTATGAAAAAAAAGTCTTTTTTCTTGCCTATAAAATGGTCGTTTTTTTCAATGACAAATCGTCAATTTTCATCCAATCAAAAATATCCTACGTCATTGTAGAGTAAATATATTCAAGAGTACTCAGTTCAAAGTTCAAGTCAATCGGATAATTTCTCTTTGAGTTACAATGTCAGAAGATTTGAAAAATCTCATCTCATTTTCTCGAAAGTATAAACTGTCGAAAAGGGCAACGAAAAATCGATTTTTGAAAGTCTCACACTGGTATAACCCTTTAACAATGAGATGTTTGTCGTTCGAACGAACAAAAAACAGAGAGAGAGAGAGCGATATTTATTTAACGCTTCAATTAATCGTACTCAATATTAAGTAAAATTGGGTCAGACGCGTGTTCATTGGAATGGAAACATTCGGACGAGGCTATAAATGCGTTGCGTAATCGCCCAAGGACACTCGGTCATCCAACCCGCCGGCGCTCCATAGAAATTCCGTGTCCCTCGAGGCTCGATTCGCGAGAAATTGAAAAGGATAGAAATAAACGTTGCTGAAAACAATGGAATCACATTGAAACCCACGTGTCCGTGTATTGTTAAAATTAACCATATTTTTTTCATCGACGATAAAATCATTTATGACATTACTTCGAATATTTCATGCCTGTTTTTTTCCGGCTTTTTTAGATGGAAATGAATTCGACTTGAGATGTGTCGAGATGGAATAATTTGAGAGGGGCTACGTGATCACGAGCACACAAGCTCGAACGCGGGTGGTTTGGCGTGCTCGAAATGGTCTCTCTCTCTCTCTCTCTCTCTCTCTCTCTCTCTCTCTCTCTCTCTCTCTCTCTCTCTCTCTCTCTCTCTCTCTCTCTCTCTCCATGTTTTGTTGGCCAATTACCGAGCTTTCATTCTTCGCGGCTCGTCAACTTGTTTACTCCCGCGAAGATGCCCTCGTCCTAGCTCTATTAGTATAGGGTCTGATCACGACGGGGTGAGGGACAGAAAAAAAAGAAAATCAAACTTACAACAGCGAACGATTCGTCGGTTGCCACTACAAAGTCTATTGTGAACAATCGCTCGCTTCCTGCAGCAGTTATGTAACTCGAGGAAACGTCGTAACTCCATTTGTCACTCACAAATTTCAAATAACAATAAAAATGTAAGAAATGTATACGAATCTTTCGTTTTCGATGTTTCAAGTGCGAAACCCAAGACTCGTTTCGCTGCTAGGTCAATATATCTGAACGCAAAATGACCGCTGGTGGTTAGATCTTTCAATATAAGATTCCTACAAAATTGTAATAATTTAAAAGCGACAAACTCGTATCGGAAAAATGGCGGGTTTCGAGTTGTTTATACGACGATATTTAAGAAGAATAAAACATTATCATGTATCAATATTGACAGATTTATATATACAGGGTGTCCCATTTTAATCTTACACCTGAATTTTCTCGAAAAATATTGCTCGGACGAACTATTGTGTGGAACAAAACTTCTAGGGATTGAAGGGGGACGTTTGAAAAAAATTTATTTGAGGAGCCAAAATTCAAAATGGCGGCGTTACAAAGGCTGACATGTTTTTTTTCAAACGGAAACATAACTTTTTTTTATTGCCAAAAAATTTGTCAGCTGAAAACTAAAAACTTTAGTTGAAAAAATTTTTTGATAAAGTTCATAGTTTTCAAGTGAGAACATCATTTTCAATTATTTCAGATGTATCCAGGATTTGTGTGTGTGTGTGTGTGTGTGTGTGTGTGTGTGTGTGTGTGTGTGTGTGTGTGTGTGTGTGTGTGCATGTGCGTGCGTGTGGAACACTGTTGAAAATTTTGGTTTTTTTTTGTTTTTTTTTTTTCAATTTTGGACGATATTTCATGAGAAAATTTTGGAGGAAAATCGATGAAAAATAGTTTTTTTCCATTTTAATAGCGTTTGTGCCATTTTCAGGCCCAAAAACGTGTTTCTTTAAATCCTTGACGAACTTTGATCACGATGGGTAGAAAAACACACACACACACACACACACACACACACACACACACACACACACACACACACACACACACACACACACAAAACCTGGATACATCTGAAATAACTGAAAATGATGTTCTCACTTGAAAACTATGAACTTTATCAAAAAAAATTTTCAACAAAAGTTTTTAGTTTTCAGCTGACAAATTTTTTGGCAATAAAAAAAGTTATGTTTCCGTTTAAAAAAAACATGTCAGCCTTTGTAACGCCGTCATTTTGAATTTTGGCTCCTCAAATAAATTTTTTTCAAACGTCCCCCTTCA
Source organism: Ophion slaviceki (assembly GCA_944452715.1). Taxonomy (NCBI): domain Eukaryota; kingdom Metazoa; phylum Arthropoda; class Insecta; order Hymenoptera; family Ichneumonidae; genus Ophion; species Ophion slaviceki. The sequence continues at coordinate 4,009,649 of OX101785.1, read as the reverse complement.
ATCTCT